>CM040125.1:337202593-337608360 GCA_022559845.1 Amorphophallus konjac | reverse complement strand
TAAAGCCTTGTCGGCCAAAGCTGGTGCCCGGTGCCGATGTCATTCAGACGGCAGCGCCGATAAAGCCGTAGTCACTCGACTGATGAGACCTCCCAGCCCTTTAAGAAGAGCTGTACTACTGCTTCGTCCAAGAATCCACGGATGATATGTTAGGGTAAGCCAGATGTCAGCTTACTGATGGATGTAATATGAGATAAAGATGAAGCCGGCACCGGCAGATAAAGATTGTCAGGGCTCCTACAAAGTCAGAACAGAAGAGCAATCCTCTCCACAGATTACACACCCGGTCGAAGTCTGTCAGACTGAAGCTGATGCCCGGTCTTGTCACCGCTCAGATGGCAATGCCGATAAAACATACCCAGTTTTGTCATCATTCAGACGGCAATACTGATTAAACCTCAGTGAGTTCACTGATCAAGCCTCAAGACGATCTCAACAAAGTCATGTCTCTACTAAAGGTGGGCCTTATTCGGTTCTGATGAAGATTAATTCAAAAGAAAGCATAAAGAGAAGCCTAAGGCACGTATGAGGCCTGAAGGCACTAGATGGGCTGGCCATTTGGGCTCTTGTTAATGGCGTCGGGAGCCTCAACAGGGGGCGACTTATCGCGCCGGGAGATGTCTCGAATGGAACAAGCTGCACCGACTGCCCTCCACCGAGAGGACAGAGGGATGAAAGCTATAAAAGCAAACCCTCTTTGAAATGGGGAGGAGATCGGAAGCCAGGCCACCGATCGAAAAGAAAGAAAAGAGAAGAGACCAGAGAGATAGCTCCTCCGCTAAAAAAAAGAAAGAGAGAAGAGATCGATCCCAAGGGAAGAAGCTCCAGGTGGGCATCGGGGGAGGGAGAGGAGTCAATGCTCCGCCCTCCCCCATGTTTGTTTTCTCTTTTCTTCTGCTTCATGTGGTTGTTCCAAGTTTTATCTTGATTCATGCAATGTAACCGAGACATCTCGTGATGGGGACATCACCTCCCATGCCCACCGTCACAGCTCGTCTCCTCGCCCCGGTTGCATCCGGCATGGTTTAGTCATTTAATTTTGAGTCCTATGTAATTTTACTTGAGTCATTTGATATAATTTGCATTTTATTTGAGTCATGTCCCTAGGTCTTGCATTTATTTTCCTATGTTTGAGTGTCATTAGAGTGTGTAATGTGCTAATTGGGCCCATTTCTTCGGGCTTGGCCCAATGAGCTCCCCTACCCCTTCGGTTATTTTTCAATGAGTCTTTTGTCAGGGTCTTATTGTAAAATGTGGGTTTCCTATATATAGGGCCCCATTTCCTTCATTTGGAGGTAATGAATCAATCAATGAAAAAAATGCCATTTGAGAGTCCAAAGCTTAGTTTAGTGGAGTGATTCCAACATTCTTTGGGTGAGAAACCCTAGGGGAGAGATTCCCCACCCTTCCCTCTCTTAATCCCTCTTTTTTTACTCCACTTTCTCTCTCCTCAACACCCAATTTCGAATTTTCTTCTCTCTCCTCCCTTCCCAACCACCTCAACCCCTACCTACCATCATTAAAGCCCTCCACTTCCCCATGGCCTCCATTACTCCAACCCCCTAGTCCCAAGAACATCCCTCACCATTCCAACACCATCTTCCACATTCCAACACCACTTTCCCCATTCCAACACAATCAACCTCTTCCCTACACAACCCCACAACTTCCAAGGCCATTTCAAATTTGAAATCCACCCTTCCCTACACTCACTTGTGCCCCCCCCCCTCACTTTCTCCTCTCACCCATCTTCCCAAATTCGTAGCTCCTCCTCCCACCACCTGTTAGACCCCCTTCCAGACCCCATTCTTCCCTTCCCCCACCTTAGAACACCCCCTCCTAGACCCCCTCACAGCCCGGGCTTTCCCCACACTCATCCACCCCCATTTCCCCTCCCATATACCCCATTCCCCCCCATCATCATCAACCTACAGCTCTCAACTGAAGATCTACAGCAGACCAGCAACTTGCAGCGGCCACCACGACCTCTTCCGGACGAGTTTGAAGACCCAAGAGCCATCGTCGGAAGCGTCTGCCAGTCGCCTTCGCAACCGAAGTGGGTTTGTCTTCTTCCGATCTCCGAGTCATCCAGGAGGTCTATTCTCCCACAGCTGCGCAGTTCTACCTCGGCTGAGGACCTGATCCAGATTAGAAGCTCTGCCACGACGAACCTCGAAGGAATCAGTCCTCAAGTTTTTCTTCAAAGTTCTTCATCGGCCTGTCTACTTTCAGAATCAAGAAGTGGAAGCCCATTCAGCATCCGGGAACAGAAGTTACCAATTTTATTCCACAGTCGCGCAGCTCTGCCTTCCCCAGTCTGCATCGACACCTCCTCACTCTTCTGGCTCCACAGATCGTCTCCTTTCTCTTCTGGCATCCCTGTTTCTTTTTCTGCAAAGAGGACTCACCCACGGTTCTAAAAGCGCTGACGGAATCAAATTTGGAGTTCGGGAGCGGCCATGACAGCCTCTGCATCCTACTATTGGTGACCTGCCCCTGCTAGTCCAAGAAACAGAGGCCCTGTTCAAGCTCCTGCCCCGACTTGTACCGACTCTATAAGAATTTACAAAAATTTTGAGGCATTCCCCTTCCTATTACGAAGATTTCTCCGCTGGTCTCGCCATCAGGAAAATTCTTGAACAAGATCTACAACAGCAACACCGACCCTCTATCCTGGTTCGCAGACAGCAGGTAGATTCGGCGTCCACCCTTGTTCCTCGTTCTTTGCTTTGGTTTCCCCACCCCGCTTGGCCGGCTGAAGGCCCCTCCCTGCGTGGAGGTAGTATTGATGTAATATCATTAACCCCCACCCCAAGTTCCCCCTCCTGCGAGAGGTGTAGTGGTGTAATTTGTTTGGGCAGGTCAAGCGACACCGCCGCGGCGTGTGGGGATCCACTCGCCTCCCCGCTCGCCCTCGTCTCCGACCGGGACCGGTTTCTTCAAACCGGTCGAGTAAGTGCTCAAACCTTCACTCCACTTAGTGCTTGTCTTTCAATATTAGTTCTAATTCCGCTGGTTATGCGAGTGAGAGCCCAATCCTCAAGCCTCATTGCCTTGAGTGATCACCGTGGGAAGAGTGCAACCGGTGCCTTCGGCACTTCGTCGGCCCCGTTGAATTGGGCTTCCAAATCCATTGGGAATCAAATCTTGGCCTTGCTGGCCCTCTACCAGCAAGGGCCCAACCCCTCAACCTCACCTTGGCATTGCCAAGTTACCCCGGGCTTGGGTGAGCGACGAGAGAGCGGCGGCCCAAATTGGCCCATTTAGATTGCGATTGTGCTTGCTTGCATTAGGTCCGAGGTTGTGTCACATCAAGTGGTATCAGAGTAAGTCTTTGAGTTGTTTTCACAAGTCAAGTCCATGGGCACGCTTGCATTAGAGTCCTCATCGGATCGTTCTATGCATTATCCACCTCCCATTGTCATTGAGTCTACCGACCAAAAGGCCCCAATTCCCATCATATCCCAAGCATACCTACCTAATGGGAGCCCTACAGAAATTGACTTCATCGACATGGAAGAAGATAATTGGGTATCCCCCGAAATTGTAGCCACCCTCTCTACGACTGGACAAATTGTGCACAACGGAGACCTAGTCTTTGTTGAATTCCATAAATGGTTCGGGAAGACTAAGTATTTGGATGGGGCTTGGTGTCAAAAGGGAACATTGGCGGGTCCATGTATAATCCTAGGTAAGAAATGGTTAGATGAAAGGAATGCCGACATCGACCCAACACGTCGGACTTGCCTAGTGCATCCGCCACACCTTTCGGGAACCTTTAAATTCAACAACCTTTTATTCTCCCACCCGCGGGAATCCCACCCTTGTTCACCACCCCGGGTGCACCATACTCCGGCCATCATCACCCCACCATCAAAGAACCTTCCCACTCCATTAGTTTTGGAAGAAGTAGTCCACCCGCTTTGCCACATGAAGACAAATATCCCTCGGGAACCTATCCCCTCCATAGAGAGCTCCCATGTCCCAATTGAAGTGGAAGCCTCGCACAAGGATCTTCACCCTACACCACCCCCTCTAGATAAGGCTGAATTCATCTTAGAAGAGTCCCTTGTTAGGTGACTAAGGGAGAGCCTAATTAGAGAGGCCTCGACCCATGTTTGCCCTCCCATAGAATAAAATTTTCCCCTAGTGCCCCTCTTCTCCTATCACACCACAATCCAAGCATCCTATCAAGTGGAGACCTTAGAGGATTTTCTTAGGGGCTTAGCATGGCAAATTGAGTTCACTAGCATGTTGACCCCTATGGCCGAACAACCTAGGAGCCTTAGCCTCCTATACCTATGCATAGGGTCTATCACCTCGGTTTGCACCAATGGTTGCTACACTAGCGACCTCCTTCTATTTCTCCCTACACTGGATGAGCCCAACCTTCTTCTCAATTTAGAGCTTCTTATCTCGGGTAGAAAGCCAATCCCTCCACTCATGGCCGACCCACTTGTCAAGAACATTGGCCCAACTATCATAGGGAAGGATGACTTAGCACCTTTTAAGGATCTTGAGGACATGGAGTTCCTCCCCCTAAGTGACCTATTTTATGATCCATATGATCCCTTCCAATGGGAGTCAAGGGACTCATATGACCCAACCATCTTACCAACCACCCACCCTTTCCTACCCTCACCCACCATATTGGGCCAAACCCACCTCATCCATGACCCGGGTTGCACCTTGGGAGCCATAACCTTGGACCATATGTCCCTAGGTAATAAGGTGGTGCCCCACCCCATGATGACCACCTTCTTAGATCCATTCGATCCTTTCCAATGGGAGTTCAAAGGTTGTCCCACACCTATACACATGGAAGTCACTTTTGGGAAAATTATGCATGTGTCTAGGCTTTCCACCCCCTTTGGCATGAACACTATGTTGGGTCCATTCATTCATATCACCCACATGTCTAGTAGAAAGCATGAGTGGGCAACATTCGGATGTCATGGTCCTCCTTCATTCATCATGGATCGTAAGCATGTCAAAAGCATTTACAGATGTCCGGGCCCCCCCACATTCATCACCACTTTGCATGATAGGTTCACCTACGGGTGCCCCGGCCCACCCAGGCCCACTAAAGTCTACATGACAACATTGCATGATAAGTCCACATATGGTTACCCCGGCCCTCCAAAATCCATCAAAGTCTTCTTGGTATCAAAGCATGATCGGTCTACTTTTGGTTGCCCAGGTCCACCCATCACCCCTAGAATGTCAACATTCACGAAATTGCATGAAAGCCTTTGCAAGCACATAAGCAAAAAGAATGAGACTTATAAGAGGCGGGCCGACTCTCATCGGCGTCACCAAGACTTCCATGAGGGTAACTTTGTGATGGTAAGGACTGAGAGGCTCTCCCCGGGAGCCATCTCCAAATTGAGGCCACGTGGGGCTGGTCCCTTCCAGGTCCTGAGGCGCATTGGTGCAAATGCCTATGAGTTAGATCTCCCCGAGGAGTATGGAATAAGTCCCACATTCAATGTTGCCGACCTAGTGTCATATAAGGGACCCACGGTGGTACCTAGTAAGGAGATTGAGCCAACGTCTTCCCTTGAGAGAGCACCCACCCGTGAGGAGAGACCACCAGCCAAGAGAGCCCAGCGTGAACAAATTGAACAAATATTGGATGAGCAAGTCACTACCCCAAGGTATACGAGCGCTATCTCGGCAGGTGGATGGATCGGTCTCGTTCGGAAGGCTTGAGGGCAGTACCACTTCTACACCCTCCAAGGAGGGAAGGACACTTACTTGATGGGGACATCACCTCCCATGCCCAGCTTCACAGCTCATCTCCTCGCCCCGGTTGCATCCGGTATGGTTTAGTCATTTAATTTTGAGTCCTATGTAATTTTACTTGAGTCATTTGATGTAATTTGCATTTTATTTGAGTCATGTCCCTAGGTCTTGCATTTATTTTCCTATGTTTGAGTGTCATTAGAGTGTGTAATGTGCTAATTGGGCCCATTTCTTCGGGCTTGGCCCAATGAGCTCCCCTCCCCCTTCGGTTATTTGTCAATGAGTCTTTTGTCAAGGTCTTATTGTAAAATGTGGGTTTCCTATATATAGGGCCCCATTTCCTTCATTTGGAGGTAATGAATCAATCAATGAAAAAAATGCCATTTGAGAGTCCAGCTTAGTTTAGTGGAGTGATTCCGACATTCTTTGGGTGAGAAATCCTAGGGGAGAGATTCCCCACCCTTCCCTCTCTTAATCCCTCTTTTTTTACTCCACTTTCTCTCTCCTCAACACCCAATTTCGAATTTTCTTCTCTCTCCTCCCTTCCCAACCACCTCAACCCCCACCTACCATCATTAAAGCCCTCCACTTCCCCATGGCCTCCATTACTCCAACCCCCTAGTCCCAAGAAGATCCCTCACCATTCCAACACCACTTTCCCCATTCCAACACAATCAACCTCTTCCCTACACAACCCCACAACTTCCAAGGCCATTTCAAATTTGAAATCCACCCTTCCCTACACTCACTTGTGCCCCCCCCCCTCACTTTCTCCTCTCACCCATCTTCCCAAATTCGTAGCTCCTCCTCCCACCACCTATTAGACCCTCTTCTAGACCCCATTCTTCCCTTCCCCCACCTTAGAACACCCCCTCCTAGACCCCCTCACAGCCCGGGCTTTCCCCACACTCATCCACCCCCATTTCCCCTCCCATATACCCCATTCCCCCCCATCATCATCAACCTACAGCTCTCAACTGAAGATCTACAGCAGACCAGCAACTTGCAGCGGCCACCACGACCTCTTCCGGACGAGTTTGAAGACCCAAGAGCCATCGTCGGAAGCGTCTGCCAGTCGCCTTCGCAACCGAAGTGGGTTCGTCTTCTTCCGATCTCCGAGTTGTCCAGAAGGTCCATTCTCCCACAGCTGCGCAGTTTTGCCTCGGCTGAGGACCTGATCCAGATTAGAAGCTCTGCCACGACGAACCCCGAAGGAAACAGTCCTCAAGTTCTTCTTCAAAGTTCTTCATCGGCCTGTCTACTTTCAGAATCAAGAAGTGGAAGCCCATTCAGCATCCGGGAACAGAAGTTACCAATTTTATTCCACAGTCGCGCGGCTCTGCCTTCCCCAGTCTGCATCGACACCTCCTCACTCTTCTGGCTCCACAGATCGTCTCCGTTCTCTTCTGGTGTCCCCATTTCTTTTTCTGCAAAGAGGACTCACCCACGGTTCTAAAAGCGCTGACGGAATCAAATTTGGAGTTCGGGAACGGCCACGACAGCCTCTGCATCCTACAATTGGTGACCTGCCCCTGCTAGTCTGAGAAACAGAGGCCCTGTTCAAGCTCCTGCCCCGACCTGTAGTGACTCTAGAAGAATTTACAAAAATTCTGAGGCATTCCCCTTCTTGTTACGAAGATTTCTCCGCCAGTCTCGCCATCAGGGAAATTCCTGAACAAGATCTACAACAGCAACACCGACCATCTGTCCTGGTTCGTAGACAGCAGGCAGATTCGGCGTCCACCCTTGTTCCTCGTTCTTTGCTTTGGTTTCCCCACCCCGCTTGGCCGGCTGAAGGCCCCTCCCTGCGTGGAGGTAGTATTGATGTAATATCATTAACCCCCACCCCAAGTTCCCCCTCCTGCGAGAGGTGTAGTGGTGTAATTTGTTTGGGCAGGTCAAGCGACACCGCCGCGGCGTGTGGGGATCCACTCGCCTCCCCGCTCGCCCTAGTCTCCGACCAGGACCGGTTTCTTCAAACCGGTCGAGTAAGTGCTCAAACCTTCACTCCACTTAGTGCTTGTCTTTCAATATTAGTTCTAATTCCGCTGGTTATGCGAGTGAGAGCCCGATCCTCCAGCCTCATTGCCTTGAGTGATCACCATGGGAAGAGTGCAACCGGTGCCTTCGGCACTTCGTCGGCCCCGTTGAATTGGGCTTCCAAATCCATTGAGAATCAAATCTTGGCCTTGCTGGCCCTCTACCAGCAAGGGCCCAACCCCTCAACCTCACCTTGGCATTGCCAAGTTACCCCGGGCTTGGGTGAGCGACGAGAGAGCGGCGGCCCAAATTGGCCCATTTAGATTGCGATTGTGCTTGCTTACATTAGGTCCGAGGTTGTGTCACATCATCTCGGCATCTATCTGTTCCCCTTTCCCTCACTCTCTCCCTATAATCGGTTTGAGTATTGGAATGGTGTTTCATATGAGTTTTCTCACCATGTGTCTTCCGTGATGGGCATCGCCAAACGAATGGATATATATGTATGATGGGTTATAGTTTGAGCCTGATTTTTGCTTCTTCTGAAGCCCTATTGCCCTTCCCCGTGTTATCTGTAAACCAGTAGCATGATGATCCGATTTGCCTGTTTCTTTTCTCTGCTTCGTAGCACCATCAGTGCTCACCCCAGATCCCGGAACAGACTATCCCTTGGCTGCTGGGATGAAGCCGTGCTATGCAATGATCGAAGCTTGAGAAACTCCGGGGTTCTAAGCGCGCGTGCTTTATCCGTTGATGTCATCGAAGTCACCTCTGGGGCCAGAGACAGCCATCTCTTGGCTCCCAGGGTGACGAATGACCATATCGAGTTTGTCCCGAAGCTCTGCGTGATAATGGCGATGGACAGGGGCATTCAGACTTCGGCCTCCCAGATGCTTCTTGAACCCTGAGACTCCTGTGAAATCCAGACCCAATCCAGCTCAGAGTGGATGCCTTGAGTAGTTCAGAGCCCATAGAATCCGTTAGCTTCGGCCCGAACCACCATTAAACCCAAAAATAGAGCACCGTAAAACCCTAAACCTATCTCGGCGCCCTCACCATTTCGGCCTCCAGAACAGTGAAATAGGTGAACAGCCCTCGGCGCGGGTCTTTCCGCGCCGATATCCGCGCCGATTACCCGATTCTACCCGCGCCGAGGGCTTCCCTCTGGCCAGTCACCAGAGCCCAAACCCCACGAAGCAGCCTTCCCGGCACGGCTACAATCCCCTTTGCATTTGCTTCCCGGCGCGCTGAACAGTAACCTGGGAGGATTCCTCCCAGCGCAAAGCTTCCTGCGCCGAAAGCTCTTGCCATTTGCTCCCCGGCATGCCCAATAATGACTTCTGAAGGACTCTTCCCGGCGCGAAGGTTTTGGCGCCAGGAACCCCCCTTTTCAAGCCAAAAACCTCCTTCAAGTCTTAAAACCCTTGCTGCTACTAAAAAAACCCTAAAAAATAACCTTGTGAGCTGCTCAACAGAACCCTACCCTCTGTCAAGGGATGCCTCGGGCCATCACACGCACCTCGGGGATGACAACCAGTGGGAGCAGCTCCCCTTTTTCTACGCGGTTTCTCGAACTCGATCGGCTTTTATAAACCCTCAGACCAAGGAAGCTCTGCCACTGCATAAGCTTTTACGGTCTCAAAAGGGATATCAATATATTGCTCCAAGCATATACAGGCGCCAGGGGTTCCATACCCCTCTATTTTTGGCTTTCACCCCGACATTCAGTGGGCGATCGTCTATCATTCCCTGGCAAATGTTAAGTCCAGGGGAGATGCTGTCAAAATTCTCCCAGGATGCCAGAGATGACATGAAACCCATCCCCGGGACCTTATCTATCAGTGGTGACAGAGGCTCCTTATACCCTATTGTTCCCCTCCCAATCTTTTTATGTTCCCGGCCTTCCTTGGGAACCTATACCAAAACAGGTCGAAGTCCAGTGAATTGAGCCATTTAATGCCCTAGGGCCCATTTGCCTCAACCCTAACCAATATGAAACCCAAAACAGAGTACCGTAAGCTCTGTTTCTTGTCCCGGCGCCCTCACACCTCTCGGCCCAGCCTACAGTGAACCGGGTGAACAGCTCCCGGCGCCACTTCTTCAGGCGCCGAGAACCACCAGGAATATCTCCTCTCCTGCACGCCGGGAGCCCCTACGCCTTGGCCTTCTTCCCTGCATGCCGGGAGCCCTCTCTGCATCCTCATGCGCCGAGAACCTAACCCCCTTTGCATCCTCATGCGCCGAGAACCTAACCCACTGGCATTCTTCTGGCGCCAGGAACCTATATGCACACCCAATCTGCCCCAGGAGCCTACTCCTCCATATAATTGAACCCTCCCCCCCATTACTTTAACTCAGCCCATCCAGGGATGCCTATGAGTCATCATATCTGGCCCGGGGATAAATTTAAAAGGAAACTGGATTCCCTTATCCTCCGCCATCGGATTTATGAACAACCCCTCTTACTCGTGTGGATTCTGTCACTGCATGAGTCCCGCTAGCTTTCCGAAGGGAAGATCATACATTACCCTATAGTCCGTATATAGAGGTCGAGAGGCTTGATCTCTCTCTTTCTCTCGGCTTTCACCTCGGCACTCCATGGGTGATAGCCTATTTCCCTCTGGGCATAACCCAGATTAAGAGGAAAGGCTGTCGAAATACCGATCGAAGCTTTAAACCTATATCATGGTCATGGCTCTACCTTTCCGTGGTGGACATCTTCTATCTCCTTGTTCCCACCAAGTATAACTGTTTTGAACCGCCAATCACACGATCTAGTCTGTTTCTGTGGTTGATGTTATTATCTTACCCGCCTCCCTGGCCCTGGTAGGAAGTTTAAAATTAAGCATGTGAACATCTGTTCGCCTTACGAGGCCTCCTACTTTTAGCGTTTAATCAAGGGTTGTCCTTCCTTAGAAGGATGTAATTAATGTCATAACGTTCATGGTATGACGGACTTCTAGTCCAGACACGATCACTCACAATCGACTGACCATGTCAGATCGAGCGCACAATAAAATTGTCACTTCGGTGACTGGCACGCCAATGAACCAATAAATAAATAAATCAATAAATGATAAATCAATCTAATAAAATAAAATAAATAAATATAAATAAAAATCCCGCGTCCACAGTTATCGAGAATGCTCATTCTCAATTTTGGGTGGCTCTGGACCATTGACATGGGACTACCGCCAGCATTTTGTTAAAGGCCCTCTCCAGCCGGGCACATTGAAAGCGTCTCCAAGTCAGCCCAAGCAGGAAGATATAGCCAACACAGTCGACAGCCCGTCATTGCTGCCTAAGGGGCTGGTCGACGATATGCTTGATTTCAGCCAAGCATTTGAAAGATTATTTTATGAAGAAGAAAGCAGCCAGACAAATCAGGAGGTGCGGCTTGTACTTTGTGAGCAGGGAAGCCAATTCACCGCTCGCGGGAAAGGGGGAGCTCACCCATCATATTCACTTGATCTCCTTCCCGCTTGTTTTCACTTTTCCAAAAGCTGGCATCCATACCCCGCTCACCTCCTATCTTAATCAATCCACTATTATTGGACCTTCCTACCGACTTCCTCATTGTTAGGACATGCGATTGCTGTCCGTCGATCGATCTATCTACTCCCTTCTTCTCCTCCTCTGATCCGTTCCTTGACATCTTTTGTCCATCCAAGTATCCCCTCAGGCTCCCTCCCCTGCCTTCCTCTTCATCTTGTTGCATGATCTCCACTGATCTCCAAATAAAAAATAAAAAAATGTCAACTTTGAAACAGAGATTTCAATGGAATATTATGCTGTCTATTCTCCATCATCCTCTCCGGGGCGTGAGATCCCTGCTACCTCCCTCCCATTAGATTTTCTCTCTCCTAAGATAGGCATAGGGTCTGTCGAGTCTAGGATAGAAGAGTCTGTTAGGTCTAGAGAAGTAGGGTCTTGTTCAAAGTCAGCCAACCCTTCCTTGTCTAAGCCATGCTCGCCAGCTCGTCATTCCAAATCCACTCCTAATAGGTTTTTGCAGGATCTAACTCAGTGATGTCATGCTCTTCTTAAATGTCCGGAGTTCATAGCTACGGCAATTGTGATTGAAGAAGATGAGGAGCAAGGCGGGGTGTCGAGCGATGATGGATTAGGAGTCTATGAAGTTACGGATGAAAAGGACCCGGTGGATTTTGAGGACATCAACGTAGATGACACTGCTGATTTATATGCACAAGGTTTGAAGAGATTTGACGAGCCATCATCAGCAGTGGATGAAGTTACGAAGGAAATAAATCTGAGAACTGAAGAAAACCCCAGACCCATCATAATTGCCGCTAATCTCCCTTCAGAAGTTGAAGATTTAGTCAAGGTCCTAAGGGAGTATAGTGATTCTTTCGCCTGGTCTTACGAGGACATGCCGGGTCTTGACCCCTCTTTAGTGGAACATCGATTAGTGCTTAAACAAGGGGCAACACCCCTTAAACAAAGATCGAGAAGATTCTACCCCCACATGGCCTTAAGGATAAAAGAAGAGGTCGACAAATTGTACAAGGCCAGATTTATTAGAGTTGTCTTATATCCTCAGTGGGTGGCGAATATAATCCATGTCATCAAGAAGGATGGGAAGGTGCGCATTTGCATTGATTTCAGGATCTTAACAAAACATGTCCCAAAGATGATTTCCCACTGTCTTACATAGACGTGTTGGTGGACAACACTGCCAGGTACGAAGCATTGTCATTCACGGATGGTTATTTAGGCTATAACCAAATCTGTCTCGCTCCCAAGGATCAAGAGAAAACCTCCTTCACCACGCCCTGGGGTACATATTGCTATGTGGTCATACCGTTTGGGTTGAACAACGCGGGTGCCACTTATCAAAGGTCGATGATGGCTATATTCCATGACATGATGCATGTTTACATGGAAGCTTACGTGGATGATATCTTGGTGAAATCAAGAACTAAAGAGGAACACCCCGCCATTCTAGCTAAGGTGCTTCAGAGAGCTAGGGAGTACCAGTTGAAAATGAATCCAAAGAAATGTGTTTTTGGAGTCTCTTCAGGGAAGTTGCTAGGTTTCATAGTTAGTAAAAGGGGGATTCAGATTGATCCTAACAAAGCAAAGGCCGTCATGGACATGTCTACGCCTAAGAATATCACGGAACTTCGAGGATTGATTGGACGTTTGCAATTCATTAGAAGATTCATATCCCAACATTCTCAGAGGTGCCACCCGTTTTATGAATTGCTAAAGGCGGGGGTCAAGTTTGAAAGGAATGAAGATTGTCAAAAGGCCCATGAAGATTTAAAAGTATATTTGTCTAATCCTCCGATTTTGCAACCTCCTGTCCCTGGGAAGCCCCTGATCCTATACATTTTTGTTATTGAGGACTCCCTAGGAGCTGTCCTAGCACAAGTGAATGATGAAGGAAAAGAGCGGGCAGCTTATTACCTTTCCAAGTTATTTAATCCCGCAGAAGCCAAGTACACTACCACAGAGAAAACTTGTGCCGCCTTAGTTTGGGTAGCTCAGAAGCTGAAACACTACTTTTTGGCCCACCCAGTTAGGTTAATCTCTAGAATAAACCTATCCTTTCTAGTAGGTTTGCTCGCTGGCAGAGCTTCCTCTCTCAGTTTGACATCACATTCGTTGTTCATAAGGCAATTAAAGGGTATGCTATCACTGAGCATCTCGCTCATCTTTCTATCCCCTGCAAAGACTCTATTCAGGATGATTTCCCTGACGAGCATCTCTCTGTTCTCACTCATCATCCCTTCTGGTCTCTACACTTTGATGGTGCACTCAACTCTCAAGGCCGAGGGATAGGCGCTGTTCTTCTTACTCCGGAAGGGGTGACGATTCCTTTTGCATATCAGCTTTGTTTCCCTGCTACCAACAATATCGCTGAGTATGAGGCTCTCCTGGCCAGATTGAAGCACGCCTATCTCTTAGGTGCGCACTATTTAAACATCATAGGAGACTCTCAGCTCGTTCTGTGGAAAGTTTTGTCCACTTACCGCACTCGTGACCTGAAGCTCAAGCCATATCAGGATTTGGTCACTCTCTTGGCTAGGCAATTCCTAAGCTAATCTACATCCATACTCCTTAATCTCATAATATTCTTGCTGATGCATTAGCATCTCTTGCCTCCTCCTTCTCTTTCCCTCTCAGTCGCAGCACTGAGACCATCATTGTCCAGAGATTGGACGCCCCCTCTCTTCAGGATCCTTGGTTCGCCAACCTTAGGAAGACTATAGAGGCTAGGGCTGAGAAGGAAGATTTGAAGGAAGTATCCTTAACTGAGCTAGATGAAATTCTAGAACAAGAAGAATTGCCCTGGTATCATGAAATCGAGATGTACTACAGAGATGGATCATTACCAAAAGGGGCAAGTGTCGAACAGCGTAAAGCTATTAGAAGAGCTGCCTCGAAGTACACTATCATTGCTGGAGAATTGTACAGGCGCGCTCTCAATGGGATGCTCATGAGATGCTTAGACGATGATGAAGCTTGGAAGGTGGCTGAAGCAGCCCATTCTAGTGAGTGCGGAGGTCATGTCAGTGGCAAGGCTCTAGCAAAGAAATTTCTTGGGCAGGGTTACTATTGGCCCACTCTAGAGGAAGATTGCTCCCTCTATGTCTGGAGGTGTCTTAAATGCCAACTCCACGCTGATAAAATACATGCTCCAGTTTCATCTCTTCATCCTCTCTCTGCTACTTGGCCATTCTCTATGTGCGCTTTTGACATCGTTGGCCCGCTCGGTGATCCCAACTCTCAAACTAAGCAAAAATCCTTCATCCTCACCGCCACAGAGTACTTCACCAAGTGGGCCGAAGCGGAGGCATACGCGAAGATCAAAGCTACCATGGTGTGCCGCTTCATCCTAAAGAATATCATTTCGCGATTAGGAGTGCCAAGCTGCATCGTCATCGACAATGGACCCCAGTTCATCTCTCAAGAGCTCCAGGACCTCTGTAAGAAGTTTAATATTACATTGCATCATTCATTGCCATATTATCCTCAAGGTAATGGTCAAGCTGAAGCTACTAATAAAAAACTTCTTAAAATCATAAAGAAAATATGTGAATCTCACAAATTCTCTGATTGGCCTAAACATTTAGTGGAATCTCTATGGGCTTACCGTACCTCCGTCCGTACTCCTACGGGGCAAACCCCTTATGCTCTTACTTACGGGATGGAGGCGGTGCTCCCATATGAGATCTTGATCCCTTCCCTAAGGGTGTAGCTCGATAAAGAACTTAATCTCGATGAACGTCGAGAGTCGTTACTCGTCCAGCTGGAACTCTTAGATCAGAAGAGGATGAATGCAGCCGATCACGTATCCATTTATCAAAAGGGAGTTTCGTGTTATTTTCAAAAGAAGGTAATTGAGCGCAAATTTCAAATAGGTGATATCGGTTTGAAATGCAAATTTATTAGGTCTGGAGGTCCTAGGTCCAAATTACAACCTAACTGGGAAGGGCCGTTTGTCGTTAGAGAGGCTTATCCAGGGAACGCATATCGCTTAGTCAATGCAGAAGGTGAAGAGTTGTCTCATTCCTGGTACATGTTGTATCTTAAACACTTTTTCCCATAGAGTTAGGCTAATGAAGGCCCGGTGGCAAGGTGTCTCTTCCTCAATCATGAAGGAGGATTCCGAGGTTGGCAGTTCACACACTTCACGACATCCCTGGCCAGGTTTCCCAATTTTTTGAAAAACACCGTTTCTCTTTGGCCATGCTTGGGGGAAGTCAAAGTCCCTATCCGTTTCTCTCTTTGGCTAAATCTAGGGGCAAGAGGCGAATAAGGGGGCGATGACTAATCTAGACACCCTGATGAGAGGAGGTCTCAAATAGGGGCAGTCCGTTATGATCTGATTCTACGAGAAAAAAAAACAACAGACCAGAGAAAAAGAGAAAAGAAGGAGCAAAATAATGGTAAATAAGCAAAGTCCATCTCAAAAGACCATGAGCTCGAAAGTTCAAGCTCCAATAAGAAAAAAAAATGTAAAACTGGGCATGGCAAAAGTGGCAGTACAGTTTTCCCGCGGGACACTTTGAGCCCGGTCGTATGCATGCCTAGAGTGGATGAAGGTTCGATGACGGACATAAAGCCTCGGCGCAACAGACTGAATCTCTGAAAGGGTTGTCATGAGAATGACTCAAACCCTAAAACTTCTATACCTGGCCTAGGCTTACCTCTCGAATTCTCTTTTTCTTTTTAGGACTAGATCGTACCTCCGGTA
This sequence comes from Amorphophallus konjac, assembly GCA_022559845.1. Classification (NCBI taxonomy): domain Eukaryota; kingdom Viridiplantae; phylum Streptophyta; class Magnoliopsida; order Alismatales; family Araceae; genus Amorphophallus; species Amorphophallus konjac. The sequence continues at coordinate 337,592,411 of CM040125.1, read as the reverse complement.
TGGCCTCGATAGAAGCACCGTTATGCAGATGGGCCCTGGTCAAGGTTTGTCACTTCAAAATCACGCCAACCTCTGAGATCCCTAGTGAAACAGGTAGGGCTCTCGTTGCCGGGACGAAATTGGCTTTCAAAAACCAAAAAAAGTAGATATTTCAAAAACAAAAAAGTAGATATTTCAAAATCCAAAAAAATCAGATATTTTAAAAACCCAAAAAATCAGATATTTCAAAATCTAAAAAAGTAGATATTTCAAAAATAAAAAAATTAGATTTTTCAAAATCCAAAAAAGTAGATATTTTAAAATTCAAAAAAGCAGATATTTCAAAATCTAAAAAAATCAGATATTTCAAAATCCAAAAAAAATCAGAAAAGAGATCAAATATTTCAGAAACTCAGAAAAATCAAATATTCAAAAAAATCCAAAAAAAATACCATCATCTTTGCATAAGCATGCATTGCATTTTCCATTTTTCTCATTACGTTTTCGCCTATTTAATAAGGCTCCACCCCTTGACCAAATATCAAGAATTGGTCGTTCTCTAACTTGCTGAAGGTAAGGGGTTAACTCTAAGAACATATCTAACTTGTTTCTTGTTTTAAGTGTATGCAGATACAGGTTCTATTACTCCGGATTCAAAGCCTACAGTTTCTCTATCTTTCATTCCTTGCGGTCTAATGATGGACCGCTTAAATCCGCCACAACAGTCATCCAAGGGACCGCTTGCCTCACCCGTGAACCAAAACTCAGCTTTTTCTGTCACCCCTTTCTAAGCGGTCTATCGCTAGACCGTTTGCGCCATCCTGGCGGTCTAGTATGAGACCGCATGACCCACCCGAGAGTTAGAAAACTCAGTTTTCCTGAGTCCTTTTCCTTGCAGTCTATCGCTAGACCATTAGGGTCCTCTAGTGGTCCTCTGCTGGACCGTTTGCTGAACTCAGAACTATGTCCTTTTATCTATCAAGCAAAATTGAAAGTCCATTGCATATCTTTTAAACTCAAAACTCTTATTCATTCACTAAAAGGTTATAATACATCATTCTTTTAATGGAAAAATGAAATTCAAAGTTCAAAATACATCCAATTCCTATCCGCATGAGGCCAGATCTTGCGTAATTCCTTCACATAAGCACGCTATTCCTCATTGCTCTCCTTCAATTCAGCTTGCAAGGTACGGACTCGGCTGATCTCCCACATGGTCAGAGCACTCTGGACTGCACGTTCGTCCTCCTTGGTCCCAATCTTCCTAGCTTGAAGGGGAGGGTAGTGTGATAATGCAGGAATCGTAGTGCGGGGTAGCCCAACCTATAAGTAGCACTGATGCGGGTTGTAGATCGCCAGGGTGGTGTTCCCTAGTAGCTGCAGGTCTAGGCCCGGTCGCCGAGGTAATCTGAGGGTGGTGCCTTGAAGTGCTCGAGGTCACATCATGAACTTGTCAATTGGCAATGTGTTGAGGAAGAGGCGCAAATCATCCCATGTTTTCTTATCCGCGGTCCGTCATTCAACCTGTAAAGAGAATCCAAAGGCACATCCTATAAAGAAGAGTGGGTGCCTCCCAAATATACGCCTAGTTGAAGGCAAGTCCCCCTTGGGAAGAAATTTGAGTCTAATGCTCATCCAACACTCAAGGATGATCATTGACCCGAAGAGGGGACCCCCTAGTGAAGCTGAACTAAGGCCTTCGTAGAGGTAAGAAAGGATGGCTTGGGAGATAGATAAATCCCGCCACAAACCACTAATAATGCTGAGATTTTGGATATCTAATAGGTGGTCGGTAGTTGTGAAGAAGAAAACCTCGCACAAACAAATGGAGACGACTTTTGCTATGGCTTCATATTCTTCATACTTGTTTTTGCAATGAGAGGTAATCCATTGTGTTAAGGGTATTAAATGAATATGGCGAGGGCTAATCATGGTTCTCACATCTTTTGGATTGGGTAAAAAGTCTCCCAAGATAAGTGACGGGTCTATAGGCTCAACCGTGTGACACATCAATTCTTCATCCCCCACCTTAGTCTTAGGGAGGGCTAGGTAGGTCTCTACCTCTTCTATAAGCATAGTGGCTTCAAAGGTTGGGAATATAAAAGTATGTGTTTGAGGGTGCCACAATTCCACTAAGGCTGAAATGCTAGGCCAATCATAGGAGAATTTCTGAAAATTCTTGGCTAAAACCAACAAAGGTTGAAGGTTCCATGCCCTTAGATTTGAAGTAACTTCTAATGGAAGGTCCTTTATCATGGGAGCCACCCACTTTAAGGAAGAATAACACCGTGGGCTAGGAAGGAGCTAAGGAGAAAAGAAAAGAGAGGAAAAGAAGAAAAAGAAAAGTCATATGAGGAGAAAGTTCAGAAAATTCAGAATTTTGAAAATAACTTGAACTTACCTCTCTTGAAGGAATTGTGCTTAGGTGCTTGGGGATGGAGGTCAGCTGCTGTAGCTCCCCATGCTCCCTTCTAGCCACCTTTGGCCCAGTATAGGCCATCTCTCCCGTGGTGCTAGCTTCAAAGATCCTCTTCATGGTGTTTTTGGGCGATTTTTGGGAAGTTCTCAAGCTTTAATGCAGAGATTAACGAAAGCTGTGAATTCTGGGTGTATTCCTAGTTATATGACTTTAGTTTTAGTCCTAACACATTAGGATTGAGCCTAGTTAGCTTCAGATTAAGTTAGGATAAGTCTTAGAACGGAATAGGTGCTTCTAACCCCGAGTTCGGACTCTCACGGAGAGTCATGTTCGGATTTCACTCTGTTTTCTCCATAGCGGTCTATCGAGTGACCGCTAGGACCCTTCAAATGGTCGTCATGTGATCGTTTCCTCTGTTTCTTTACCACTTTCACCTAACGGTCTTGCGCTAGACCATTAGTTCATCTTGACGGTCTTTCAGAAGACCATTTTCCCCTATTTTCTAGTTTTTGACCAAACTTTCTTCATTTTTTTTCTCACCCTCTCCATCTCTCACTCTCACGCTCTCTCTTCTAATCTCTTGGTCAATCCTAAGAGTCATTGTTAGCGAGTCAGCATTCGCATTCACATTGCATTTTAAAAAAAAAACAAAAACATCATATATTTCATTAGCAAAGAGTCATGTACATGTGTGCATAAAGAAAAGAAAGTACAAGTCACGCTCCGGCGGGTGCCTCTCCTAGACCACTGCTGTCACCGGTACCCTCAAGTCTCTTCACCGGTGGGGCCATTGAGGTGCTCCCCTCCTCTCGGTGTCGTTGCCTCCGCTCATCCTCCTCATTCCTCCGCTGGTCGGAGGAACCCGTGAGGTAGTCTCGGTGTCCACTACGCGCGACGCTCTGCAACACATTGTGGAACGACCGTCCGCTCACCAGCCGGAGTGCCCTCTCCAGTGCTCGGACCTCAACTCTTAGCTCTCTCGCCTCAGTCCGGTGCCGCTCAAAATCTGCTGCTGCAACTCTCAGTCACTCCACCTCCGCACGGAGATGGGCTACTTTGGCTGCCTCTCCACAGAGATGGGCTACCTTAGCTACCTCTGCACGGAGATGGGCCACCTCGGCCGCCTCTCCTCAGAGCCGCTCCGCCTAGCGCTCGGGCGCGCTCTGCCTCGCCCAGTGGTGCAGTCAACTCCCTCGTCTGCATTAGCATTTCATCATGGTTAGTCAGTTGCATTTTTTATAGCATAAAGAGAAGTCAGTCAATTGCTTACCCTCTCTGTGAGAGTGGCCTCGGCCTCCTCGGCAGGAGCAACTGCCCGAGCGAAGTCGACGTGTCGCTCCGCTCGGCCCGCTGGCTGGGAAAACGAGGATGGAGCGTCGGGTCCCTGTTGTCCGGCTCCCTCGGCTCGCTGCATTTTAGAAGTCAGTTAGTCAGTCACATGCATAAGCATTTGTATTTAAGTCTAAGGATTAGAATTTACTAGAAGATCCAGTAAGCACTGGAGGTCGTTCCTCTACTGCACGGTGGAGTGGAGGAGTCCCTAAAGTTCCGCTATCCGGCCCTGGGGGTCTAGCTACATATAGAAAGTTAGATGGTCAGTGCATCATCAATAGGTGTCAAAGCATTAGAAGAAATTAAGAAGTCTGAGTTTAGAAAATCATATCGATCGTCGGGCACCGTGGAACACCTGATCACCGTACCAACTAGCGTAGGCCTTTAGGTAGGCCTCATCGCTGCTGGCTCAGGCTCTCACCACCCGACCTCTCCTGGTCTAGTCCCATACCTGGTCCATCGCACGGGTCACCCAGTCAGTATCCCCGCTCAAGCCCTTTGAGGACCCTCCAATCCGTTCGTGGTCACGCGCTGGGAACTCCACGTCCGGCTGGTGCACGCCTTGCGTCCTCAGGACCAAGCGATGGTGCAATGGCTCGATGATGTTCATACAGTGCATCCAGATGTCTTGCCCCACGTATACCTGGGCCACCTCGACCCAGGGCTGTCCCTCGTGCCCCTCATCCCGGTGTGGTGTCCATCGCACCTGAAAGGTCATGCATTTGAGTCAGTCAGCATTTCATAAAAGCATTTAAAGTGCATTTAAGAGGTTTAGAGTTTATAAGTTTATCGATGCATACGGGAACACGTCCATGTCCTCTTGGATCACCCGCGCCAAGCGTCGCAGTGACCCAGTGTCTCGAACCGCCATCCACTGCCTTGCGATGGGTAACCGGTCCGGCTGTACCTCTTTTCCCCATCCTAGACCGGAGAGGTACAGGTAGCTCCATACCTACATTGGTTAAATGTCAGCATAAGTATAAGCATAAGCCTAATCATAAGCATTTAGAGTCAAGCATTGTTACCTGAAGTAAGGGTTAGAAGCCGCCCAACATCGTCTGTCGGTCGATAGTGCTCAGCGACTCGAACAGGAAAGCCAACACTACGGCGCCCCCTGCGTACTCCCCTACTCCGTCCAGGTCCGGCAGTAGTGGGAGGATTCTACAACTCACTCCGTCCACCCTTGTCGCGAATAGAAGCTTCTCGAATAGCAGCATCAGGAAGCGGTAGAGGGTGACATCTCCCTCTGGAAGCGGTCTAGGAGAAACTCTCTCTCGTGCTCTATCTGTCAATCTCCTGAGATGCTCCTCCAGCAGCTCTCCTATGGCTATCGCTGCACCCCTCAGTCCTAAACTCTCCTAGAGTGTCACCCGTCCCAGCGTGGACGAGTGTCGTCCCGGCCTCAGTAGCTCCAGCCCGAGCAACTCCTGTGCCATCTCTCGGTAGTCTGCGTAAGTCCAGCCCATCACTAGTGCTCCGTGCACTCTCAATCCTGTGATCATCGTGACGTCATCGAGCGTCGTGATCATATGTCCCCACGGGAATAGAAATGACCGGCTGATGGGGTCCCATCTTTCACGAGTACGTAGAGTAGGGCTGTGTCAATCCTCATCACCTCTATACTAAGCAGCTCTCCAAATCATATCACTGCCAGTCTCTCTCTCTGATAGTCTAGTAGGGCTAGATAGACTGCCTGGACTTGCAGCCAAGAAATCCTGGTCTTTCTCTTTCCCTCCACACATTTAAAAATAATCAAACATCAGTCATACCGGTCACATAATTCATACATTGCATTGCATTTGCATTTTTTTAAATAAAAATCAAAAAATATATATATATGCTCTGATTCCAAACAGTCTCATTCTGGACCATTTATCTTGCCCAAGCGGTCGCCCCTTGGACCGCTGGGACTCCAAACGGTCGTTGGAACGACCGCTTGGCACTCAGCATGAGGATATTGTTTGCCTCATTTCCTCAAGTCCTGGAAATGGCCGTATAGGCCTACAAGCATTTTTAATGGGTTCCCAGGCCCATTCCTAGTCCATGCATGCATCTAAATCAAATAAAAATGTGTTTTTAATGGCCTACCTCCGATGACCAGTGATTAGCCGCCGCCGACGGTGCTTCCTCGGCCGCAGGTTCACCTTCTTCATCTTCCATAGCCTCCCCAGGTCCCTCCACCGCCGTGGGAACCTCTCCCTCCTCTGTTTGGGCCGACGGTCCCTCTTCCTCCGCTGGTGGGTTCGCCGCCGCCGGAGGAGTTTCCTCCTCCTCCATCCGCTGCCAGAAGCGCTTCAACGCTCTTTTCTTCACCATTTCGGTGGCTGGGTGTAGGGAGTCACGGTGGTCGCCAGTGGGCTGGATCGCCGAAGTATGCCGGACTGGGTTGAATGGATTGGGAACGGGAATGGGCGTGTGCATTGATTGAAATGCCCGTTCGATTTTTGAATTCACTCAGAGCCATGTGGTCTATCGCTAGACCATTTGGGCCCTCGTAGCGGTCTTCCACTAGACTGTTTGCCATTTGGGTTAGCTCCTCGAAGAAGGTGAACCGCCCTTATCCAAGCACTCTGTATCTTGACCGTCAGGAGTTTTTTTACGGTCCTTACCTAGACCGTTTGAAAGCTATATGTTGGTTGATTTGAAACAAAATATCTGCTTAATGTTTGGTGCTATTTTGGTATCGTTCATATCTCGTTAATGCTTCATGCTTGTTCTATGCTTATAATTGTTGATGGCCAACCTTCTTATTGCAAAAGATTAAACGCCATCATATCACATCGTCTCTCGCTAGGCAGGTAAGTCAAGTAAGTATTCTAATTCCTTACTCCCTTAATGCATTACTATATCGTACTTATGATATATTATCTCAAGAACCGACTAGTCATTCATGTGTTCTGGGATCTGATGTTCCCCTCTAACAAAAATGATGATGATCTAGGTGCACATGTTTAATCATTGGATAAGCAGTTAAGTTGGAAAAGTTGGGGGACGATGGTTCTATTTTTGCATGCCGTGGTTGCAGATAGTGTCCTGACCCTGATTTCTCCAGTCTAGCAATACTATTCTCGAGTATCTTGCTATTTTATTCTTTCTTTGCATTTGTTTTGATGATTTCTTTATTTTAGCCCAGCATGCATCATGCACATCTTTGAGCATTCCTGTGCCCTCATTTGTCTAAAGTGTCTCAGTAATGGTGGATAACTATGTATCCATGGTCTTGAGTAAGGAGAGTCATTCCACTCTGAGTTTGAAGGTATTCTTCGATCTATTTGCTCGGTCTGGTTATCTGGAGATTCCTGTCCGGAGTTTAGTTACTCGTCTCTTTACTTCTCTTTTCCGTTTACTCCGATCGCCTATCAGCTGTGTCTTCCAGTTAGGAGGTTGGTCGTGACTTTAGTTCCTTTAGTTGTTAGTTCCTCCAGGCTTGCGTCATTCAGTTTGCCCGTTCCTTGTGATTATTTCAAAGTTTTCCAGAAGATTCTTATCGCTCGTTGGTTGAGGACGGGTGTTGGTTTACATTAACGCCCACTTTTCAGTTCACTCCGCTTCATTTCCGCTTCATATCCATGTTCCATTTCGCTTTCGCTTCACCTCCGCTCATTCCCCTACAAAGAGGACGTTAAGGAGGGGCATCTGTTGACACCCGTTTTATGACCAATGAGTTGTGTCATCTTCTTATTTAATTGTTATGATGTCCCGAGTTGTTCACCGCTTGTTGGGTCATTTTTGAGTCAGTTTTGGGCCTATTTTATGGGTTTTTCTCCCTGGTTGGGCCTAGTTCCGCTGATTTCTCGACATTGCAGCTTATTGGGCCTGAATAAGGGCTAATAAGGGATTTTATTGGATTAACTTAAAGATTTCTTGGTCTTTATCTCTTTTACTACGTCTACTAGCCTAAGTGGTCTATCGTAAGATCGTATGGCTTGGCTAGCGGTCGTTTGCTAGACCGTTTGGGCAGCCGAGAGTCCTGTTCTGTCTCTTTGATCTTATCCTCTTCTAGACGAATGATCCTAGCGGTCGTCCGCTAGACCGTTTGGGATGCCTTGCGGTCTATCGCAAGACCGTTTGGTCAGACAAAGAGTCCTGCTCTGCCTAATTTCTTCTGCTTCGCCGTGGACGAACTAGAGTCCTTGGTTTGTCGATTTCTCTCTAGATAGAGGCTCTCAGAAGCTTCTGTTTGTTTCTATGGACTCTTGGCAGTATTATCCTCGAGATTTATCTGGCTTTAGGCCTATTTTTGAGTCATTATCCCTCCAACTCGAATCTAGGGTTTGAGGGCCTATAAATAGGACCCTTGACTTCATGGCTTCAAGAGGAGATTTCTGGAGCTTGCCACGAAGTGCTGCCGCATTCTAGAGCAAGTACCAACTAGGGAGAAGCTATTCCTACGTCCATAAGGCTTCTGGTCCAGGGAGTATTGAGTTCCATTAGTTGTCTTTGAGTCTTTCCTTCTTAAGTTTTTCCCCTTCTTAAGCATATTCATAGCATATTCCCTCTTCTTCTTTCTCCACGTTCTCTGCACTCACACTACATTTTTAAACATCCTCCTATCTTTACCACACCCCACAGGGGTTAAAAAACCACCACCACCCAGGTATTCACCCTTCCTTTTATGCATATTAGCTTAATTGCATTATAGATACTACCATAGTCCTAAGAACTTATTGGGTCATTTTTCTTTGTTTCTACACTCTCTTGCAGGTTTACAGGACTTATTGCACGAGGCCCAACTCTTCTGGCCGACCAGGAGGGCTGGAGATTCAAGTTTCACACTTCATTGTTCTGGGTGCCCTTGCGGTCTCTTCAACGACCGTTTGAAGATCTCTGGCGGTCTGTCGCAAGACCGTTTGCCTTCTCCTAGTGGTTGTCTGTTAGATCGTTTGCCTCCGCAGCACCTAAGTTTTCTCTCTCCCGCGGGCGGGTGACTTCACTCGGCTACTTTCAAGGTACATATTACAATTTTGCTGTTTTATTTACTTTGGTGGCGATCACATCATCCTATACTTTGGGCATTGTTCATCATCATCATGTAGCTTGTTATCTTTTACTTTAGTTGCTCCACACCCCGGTGTGTGTTTTATTTCATCCCTTTGCTCCACGCTCACGACCTGTGTTTTTATTTCTCCTTTTACATTCTTTGCAATACTTGATGACATGCCCCTTGCTTTGATTTCATGTTGATTGCTTGAGTTAGTGCACCACTTGCTCACCCACATCATCATATCACTCATATTCACACTCACAAAGAAAGGGAGAGAAGGAAAGAAACATCAACAGGATCCTCGGGTTTTCCGCTAACATGGCCATCGGCACTTTGTTGTAAGGAGCCAGGGATGTCTCTTCACCTCGAGAGGGTTTCTTATCAGGTGGGGGACCACCAGGTGTATTCTGGTCCTGATTGGACAAAGTATGCGGTTCATTTGGCATGACCGAGTTGATGCCAGTTTGTTGGGCAGGCCATACGAGATTGCCAGGTTGTTGTAGAATTCTTCTAAACATCCCGAGGTGATGAGTTACGGAGTCCCTGATGCTTCTGTAAGGTGACCTGAGGCTTTAGCGGTCCAAGGGGACCCTTCTTTGTTGATTCTCTTCGGCTTTTGTGTAATAGCCGGCCGCATCCTTTCGTCGTTCAGGCATGTCTGCAATCTGATCATATTTCAGGTGCCAAAAAATGCCCCCCAGCCGCCGGTGTCGCAAGTGAGGAACAAGCAATGCGGGACTGTGGATGTACTTTGACTGAGCATACTCTTCATTTGATCAGCACTGACCATTGATTCGACGTAGTCGTAGTGCCGTTACAGCGGCTGTAAAATAATGTGACTTCATGATGGCCTTAAAACAGTGTGAAGATGAGATCACGGCCTTAAAATAGCACGGCCGTGGCAACTGCCATAACATGGTGTGGTAGCTTAATGCTGTTAAAATGGCGTAGGGGCTTTACTCCGACGCTGTCGAATTTGGCATGCAAAAATGATGAAACCGGTGTGGGAGGGCGCTAAAATGGCGTGCCCTCTCCCACGCCGAATTAGGCCCTTCGAAAGCTCCCCCCATATAAGGCCTTTTCTTCTCTTTCTTCTCATTCCACTTCAAATCCAAACCCTAGCTAAGCCTCTTCTTCTCCTCTCCCCCTTCTATTCAGGCGGCGAGCTCCTCCCTCGCGTTCGCGACGACAACAGTGGCGGTGGCCATTAGTGAGGGCAAGAACATGTTTACATTGATTTAGGGGGCTTCAAACCCCTTCTTTCTAGGCCCCGGGAGGCTTCTAGTAGGCTAGCCCTCGAATCTAAACTCTCAGGTGTCCTATTCGGCCTCGGTGTGACACCCACGGCCTGGTTTAGGGACCGTCTCATAATGGACGTGTTCCCACTTTTTTCTGGCAAGCTCCCTGGCTAGGGGAGACTCTACCAAAATTTTATAAGAACCTTGCTTGAAAGTAGTCCTCTAATCTTCTGTTGTTTTCTTTTGGGTGCAGACATCATGGCGTCTGGCTCTCCTTCCTCTTCCCGTGCTGTGGTGACTTGGGGAGATGTCCATTCTCTGAAAAGAGGCAATGACATGCTGGATATAGTCATCGAGTCTTCTAATGCAGATACCGACACAGTGGACACTAGCCGTTTGTTGATTATCGACAGTGATTCTTTCATATACGATTGTCGTAAAGGCTACAAAATGGACCATCCTAAAGATAAGCACATGATGTCTTTCATAAGGTTGTTCAATCTTCAGGGGAAGTGGGACCTCTTTCTTGCTCGAAAGGCTGAGCAAGCAATTCTTGCCAAACGGGACAACTTGACGGATTTTGTCATGCGGGGGAGACCTATATATCTGCCAGGTGAGCCCTGGAAGTGGGGTGCCGTGCTCGGACTGCAAGAGCTGACACCGTAGGATGGGCTGTTGACAAGGACCCTTGAGTTTATTTCGGCCAGGTGGAACGAGTCTGGGGGTTGCGTAGATCGGGAGAAGCCATCCTTCAGCATATTCTTAGCCCCGTTGAAATGGGGGTACAAGGAGGAGCCGTTCTTGCTGGACTGTTTGGCGGTGCGCTTCAAGCATCAAATTGTCGTGGGCTGGTTTACTGATATGAAGGCCGGTGATGCTCATGCTTTCAGGTCAGGAGCTGTGGAGTTCACTGACTATGTCTTGCAGCACTATGCCCCGATCTTGATCAACGTTGGAGTGTACCATAGCATGTATGCTTCAAGGTATTGGTATCCGATCTCCAAGGGGCTCTACTGCGGCATGAGTGAGGTGTTTTGTCCAAAGTACAACACCTTTTATACCTCAGAAGGAGAAACGTCTTTGGACCTTTGGAGTCTTTCCCAATTGAGCGGTCTCCCGATTGACGGTGAGCCGTATGATGAAGTATGCTGGCCGGATTGGCTAAAAGATCAGACCGACGGTGATGGGCGATATCTGACTAGGTTCGCCTACCAATATCTGATGAAGGTGTATCGTACTCTGTGTCGTTCCTCATACAATACCCGAGAAGCTCGCAAGCCTTGCGAGAAGAGGCACGTGAGGGTAGGAGCCAGGCTCCAATATTTCTTATGAGGGGAGCAAAAATATGAAGATTTCTCTTCAGTGGCGCTAGCTCCTGCTCAGCGAAAGAAGAGAGTTTGGCGGCAGGCAGCTTTCCCTTCCTCAATAAAGGAAGGTCAAAGAGGGGGGCCCAACCCCGCTGGTGGTGACGTAGTCACTCATTGCGCTACGTACTTGACATACTGGATTTGTTCCTTCGCTCTCCCGCAAGGTGACGAGAGCGTGATTAGTGTCACGTCCCGAGCGCGGAAGATACTCGGATGCGTGACGCGTCGATATAGATCATGTCATTAGAGCGATAAAATTTTTGATATACATAATTACGGAGTGCGCAAAAGACTAATAAAATCTAATAATCCCAATAATCCAAGTGATGTTTATTTCATTAACCAAAGGAATTAAAGATAGTCTATGACAATTCTGAATTTAAAAAGACAACACTAGGCTAAGTACCTTAACATGGTTCGGATAAATAAACTGACATACTGGAATACAAAGTAGGACTGAAATAAAATTCAAGGATGCGACTAGCTAATGATAGGTGACTGGCGTTCTAGCACTCTTCACTCGGTTTCAACCCCATTCTTGTCGCTATCCGAATCACCTGAAAATTTTAGGAAGTAACTGGATGAGCGAATCGCTCAGTAGAATTACATCTCAAATACGAGCAATCTTTACGTGGTTTACAAGTTACATTTATTATCAGTATGGCAATGCATGATGTATGTATAAGAAAAATCAGGTATATAGGTAAATTTAGGCATGATAAATAGTAAGAGATCAAGAACTGTATAAAGAGAGTATATCAAGATTTCAAGTATTTGACAAGCAGTATTTCAAGAGTTTACAGAAGTAGATGCCACTTCGGGACAAGTAGGGATTCATGTACAAGTATGAAATCAAGTGCAAGAATGGACTCATGTACAAGTATATCTCAGGTACAAACAAGTAAAAATTCAATTCAAGCAAGTAATGTTTAAGTACGTGTCAGTAGAATTGGCTATTATCATGTAAGTATTTTGCCCTTTCCCGGGCCACAAGTCAAGTATTGCCCGTTCCGGGCCACGCAAGTCAAGTAAGTAAGGAGAGAGAGAGTAGGGGTGGAGTGTCTTAAGTCAAACAAGTACTCCGGTGCAATGCTAAACACCGTGGTCAATAAACTCCCATGGGCACAAGTACCTTCGGATGCTCCTCCCAGGACCAGACCGAGCCCTATATACACAACATTTCATGTATTACCTTTGACATCCACTCTCGTTTATAGCCAATATGGAATTTCAAGAATTTAGAAACGTAGTATTACAGACGAGATTAACTAGTCATTTGGTTATGGAGGACTCTAGAGGTGGCCCCTATAGGCTCAAGAGGTTGCTCCCGTCGTGTAGCACTTTACGCTTTACGCTCTCAAGAGGTGGCTCCCACAACGTATCACATTGCCCTGCATGGCACTTAGCTACAACACTCCTAAATGGTAGTTTAAGAGATTCAAGGTTTGACCATGTAGGGTATACACAAGTAGATTTTTTATGGAATGGAATTTCAAGAACTTATCATACGTAGGAGTAAGGATTAGGGTTGTGTTTGCATAATTCACGAGACATATTAGGATCAGAAGTTGTAATTACTGAGTTGGCATCTGGGGGTTTGCTAATCTTTCAAAATTTTAATTTTTGGGAATTTATATAAGCATATATCAAATTGGCGCCCCCCAGGATGTCTTCATTTAATTGAAGACGTCCTGGAAGTCGTCAATTCAGGAATTGGCGCCCTCGCTTGGGGCGCCAATTACAGGGGCTATTTATTTGAATATATATAAGTATATAAAGAATTGGCGCCCCTGTATGCAGTCTTCAATTAATTGAAGACTTGCTGGCTGCCGTCATTTAAAGAATTGACGCCTGGGGGTTGCCCAACCTTTCAAAATTTTGATTTTTCAAAAAATATATACATATATGAAATTGGCACCCCTCATGAAGTCTTCAATTAATTGAAGACTTGAGGGCCGTCTTCAATTCATTAATTGAAGACTTGAGAGTCATCTTCAATTCAGTAATTGAAGACTTGAGGGCCGTCTTCAATTCAGTAATTGGCGCTTGGGGATGCTCAACCTTTCAAAATTATGATTTTTTAAAATATATATACATATATATTGAAATTGGCGCCCCTCATGAAGTCTTCAATTAATTGAAGACTTTAGGGCCATCTTCAATTTAGTAATTGAAGACTTGAGGGCCGTCTTCAATTTAGTAATTGGCGCCCTGGCTTGGGGCGCCCATTACAGGGGTGATTTTCACCCAGCAGATACGTTTCGTGACTCAAAGCATTGTTTATTTTGAAAAAATTTCTTGAAATCTGAAATTAAGGACATGAATGTGTAGTATAAATCCTTGGGAGTCCAGAAACATGTTCAGTTAAAAATACTGAGTTTTGGTTTCATAGATATTAATTTTCAAATGTTATATCTTTAATTTTCTCAAGGAATTGACGACCTGTGAGCAGTCTTCATTTAATTGAAGACTCTCATGGTGTCGTCAATTTAAGTTTCAACCCCTCGTGAGTTGTGCTTCACATCCGAACTGTAAGTTATGTGATACAAGTCACTATTCATTTCTCCAAAGTTTCTCCGAATCATAATCCGAAGACATGGTTAGATGGAGAAAAATCTCAGGGATACAGAAATATATTTCGTCAAAATTTTCATGGTTCAGTTTATTAGTTATAGATTTTTGAAGACTTTGATTTACTGATTTCTAAAAATTCTAGAAAATTGAATTGACGTCATTGCTCAAGTCTTCATTTAATTGACGACTTCGTGCGAAGTCTTCAATTCTGTAATTGGCGCCCTGGTCAGGGGCGCCTCTTACAGAGGGTGGTACACTATTCATTTACTATTCATCAGCGTGAAAAAGCTTCGAATCAGGAAGTAATGGCACGAATATGTTGTGAAAAATATCAGGATTCCAGAAATAGATTTATGCAAAAATTTAGTACTTTAGTTCGATAGTTATAGATTTTTGAATGTGTTGAATTATCAATTACTTAAAATTCAAGAAATCGAATTGACGACATAGTGCATGTCTTCATTTAATTGAAGACTTCCACGAAGTCTTCATTTTGTTAATTGGCGCCCTGGTCAGGGGTGCCAATTTCAGTTGTGCTGGGTGTTAAACGGTTAACAAAGGATTTAAAATAGGCTTATTAAGACTAAAAACTAATGTGATAAAAATACGTTAAAAAGCTCATGAAATAATGCTAATAAACTAAGTTCAAACTTATAAAAAAATCATGGTAACACTATGTAACAAGCTATTAACATATGTATAACATGGTATTATTCTTGGTCATGGTAAAGCCAATATATATATATATATATATATATATAGCATGGTTGACTAGTTGATTGAACTCTAAACATGCATCAATTAACTTATTTAGCTACTAGTTAGGCAAGGATTTGAGAACACCTACCTCTGTGAAGTGACAGGAGTTGACAGGAGAGGAAGAAGCAGCCCTTCCCTTCCTCTGCAACTCTTCAGAGCTTGTTCCCGTATCTAACCTTCGAACTAACCAAATAGGGGAAAAATAGAGTGTATTTTACAACCTTAGCGTCGACAGGATGGGGGACAAGATCCAGAATTATAGGGTATTTAGTGGGTTTACAGCCTACACAGGCTGGAGAGATAGAATGATCGTGATAGTTGTCGGAAAAGAAATGACGCCCAAGAGAGGGTCGTGTCTTTCATAAGTTAAGATTTCCATGTTAAACTTCAGGGATTTTTATCTTTAAAAATTGATGGAATTTGTTTGTGAAATTTCAGGGGTGAGACCCTTACATTTTTCTCTATTTTTACATATAAATCTTTTTAAAAAAATTCTTTTTAAATGAAAAGTGGCACTATTCACATCACTATTCACGTTTAGGAAGTAACGACTTAACATATGTCGTTATTTTGAACGGAGATTTTTATATTCACTCTACACTAACCAAAATTAATTATATACCCTTTCTCACTTTCTAAATTATGTTTATCCTTTAACACTTCATCTATATACCCTTATTTCTTCAAAACAATGATATAATGTAAAAGTTGAAATATGAAATTTTCTAAATTATGAAAATATGAATTGGCATCTTGTAAAAGTGATGTTTATTATTTAAAATCCCATCTATATAACCTATTTCCTATTTCTTTAGAATAGTGTAATAAGATGTATTATTAATTTCCTAAGTGATTGAAAATATAAATTAGCATTTCCTAAAATATAATTTGGCATCTTCTAAAGCATCTATTGGTAATTAAATGTTTTAAATGGTTAATCCAATAGAATTAGAATATGAGTTTAATAATTATATATATATATAATAATAATAATTTTTTTGTATATTTCTATTTTAAAATTCTCAAGTGTTACAATTAGGGCCGTCGCCATTTACCCTGCTTGTTTGATGGCATAGGGCACAAAGCTTTCATTTGCCCGGTCGCTTTATGCTTGATATATAAAATACGGGGGGACCTTCATCGTTCACGTCTCCACAGAAATTTGCGGAGGATTGGTCCGCTTCACTTCTTCAATGCCTGGGTATGTACATTGTTCCCAGAAGCTGCTCCTCGGGCACTCCAGTCACCACTTTTGGTCCCGAGAATGATAGAATTTGCAAATGCCGAGCCAACCCAGACATCAGACCAACTCTTTGCTATCCGGGGGAAATTGACCAAGGTCTTGATGGATTCCCCTTATATTCTACATTTTTGGAGCTTGGTTGCTCATTCAAGTCCGTTAGTGAACAAGATGCGGGAGTGTCGCCTTCACAAAATAGAAAAATATATTCATCCTATTTCCGGTGCAAAGTGTACAAGGCCGATTCTGGAGGCAGAACTAGTTGACTGGGCGCTGTCGATAAGGCCAAGCGTCTTGGTTTTTCGTAAGAGCGGGACTTTGTGGCTGGAGCCCTAATATCCATTCCGATTCGGTCAGAATTTTGGTTATGATCAGCAAATTCTGCCTTGTTCCACACAGTTTGCATTGCCGAACAGAGTTCGGGCCGGCCAAACAACAACGGATGAAGCCCACATTTGGTGGGATTACTTTCATCATCGAGAGGTGATTTTATTCAGAGCTCCAGCCCCTGCACGCTTTCCTCGTGTGACCCCAGAATACATCAAATGGTGAAATACGCACACGTGCTTTTATAGGAGCTCAAGAAGAGAATTCTAGGTCGTTGCCGTACGCCGATTCTTGGACTCCCAGCCAGTGCCGGCTCTGGATGTTGACCCAGCCTATCAGAAGAAATTGAAATTCCATACGAATGCTGAAGTGACGGCTTATCTGGAGGCTTGCAAGACCATCAAGCAGCACTCATCCAAGACTGAGCCAAAACTACCGGAGATAAGCATAGATAGCTTCATGAAGGCGCTTCAGGGATTATGCCGTGTGAGCGGCAAATGACTAGTGCTTCAGCAGATCCCCTTGCCAGTGGAGGAGCCTCTACCCTCTACGGCCTCCTGGCACACTGAGAGCGATCGGCTTTATCCCTACAGAACTTTCATCAAAAGAGAGGACCGACGGCCGACACTTTATAGTAATACCTCATGGTTGTTTGCGTTGCTCCGCTCTCATGGTCTTTCAGTGGGTGGCCATAGTGAGGCCGCTTTGAGCCAACCCCTTCACATTTCTTTCAAGTATGCCGATGGATGGGGGCTAGACCACCTCGGCCTATATTGTCATTTGTCTTATCGTGGCAATTCGGGCCTGGCGTCATTGGCCGAGCGATGTGAATTGATAGGAGATGTATGCTGGCTAATTCGTGAGGCTGCTTCAAGAGACAAAGAGCCTTCGCTATTTTACTGGTCACTTTCTCCTCTATATACGGGACCAGCAGGTATTCTTCATTCATCAATTTCAGCCTCTTGTTTACTTTTTCTCCTTTTGTTGCGCTATGCATCACCTTCACCCTTGTGCATGTGCAGTTCGATTCATCTCAGAGGAGACCAAGCACTACAGGGAGTTGATCATAAAGGCTCAAAATTCATCATATTTTGACACCCTAGAGGCGGCTCCAACCACTACGCCCTTGCCTCCTGGTGATTCATGGAAGCGGATGAGGTCCCAGGTAAGGGAAGTTGTAACTCAAGCGAAGAGAGCCCACAAGAAAAAAGCTATAGATACAGAACCAGCAGTTACTCCCCCAGTCGTGGTCACCTTCGAAGAGTTTGAGGCTTCTCAGGCACAGGTGTGCCTAACCGAAGGTATATCCCCCTCGTGCGCCTCATTTCCATTTTGGCCATATGAGCTAGCTTCCTTATTACAGCTCTCGCCGTTTCACCGGTGGTGGTTACGCAACAGACTATCGCCTCTACAGAAGTTGAAGAGAGGGGAGATGCAGCGTCAGTGGCTCCCCTTGTTGAAGAAAACTTACTTTCCCCCACTCCTGGCCATGAGATGGAGGGTAATTCACAGTCCACCCTTCGAAGTTTATCTCATTCATTATATAGTGGACTCACGTGAGTGCTTCCCTGTTTTAGCTCCTGCCGAAGTTCGCCCACCTTCTCCTCTTGCCACAGAGTCGACCGAGGAAGCTCCTGCAGAGCAAGTTGCTCTCCCAGCAAGTCATTCGGTACTCGAAAGTGGGTTCACCCATCCCTTCTGCTGTGAAACCGACTGAGCATGCTCTCACTGAGCAAGATGTGCCTCCTGCAAGTTGTTCTGCTGGGGAGTTGACTATTTTTGGAGAGAAATGTTCAGGCTCGGAACAAATCCCATCTCCGATGGAGCAAGTGGATTATAGTGGCGGCTCTAGTGCCGAAGAGTCTCCTAGGGCGGAGATAGAAAATGAAGATTCCACACTTGCTTCCGCTTATAAAAGTGACTTCACAACTTTCAGCCCGCCGCGGCTAACATGGAGTGGCCTCGGGTCACTCGGCCCCTCCGTGGGAGAAGGGGCAGCAATGATGGAGATGGAGGGCTCCACTGTCGGAGATTTAAGCTTGGTGCCAACTGAGGTAAAAGTCCTCCTTATAGTCTTGTGCTTATACTCATTATTTACCATATCGAGCCTCTTAGATATTTTATACATATTCTTCTTGAAGGCTCCCATCGTTTCGGCCGAAATGACCTTGCCGACTGTGACCATAAAGATATCTCTTCCACCTTTCAGCGCAGGTCAACCAGTATTCCCACCTATTTTAAGGCCCATAGACTTGAGATATCCGAAGGATTATGCTATGATAGCGGGCATTGAAGCACCAGGAAAAATCGTAGGACTTGACCAGCCAACAATGGCTCTGGAGCAGTTGTCACTTGTTATTGACGATGAGCCACCTCGAGGCGAGGGAGACATTCCCGCGGTAGAATCAGGAAACATTGCAGAAGTGGCTGTTGGGGTTTCTACAATTCTGGTGCTAGCCATTGAAGCAGCATTGGCAGAGGCTGGCCGAGCCGAGGATAGCGAACGACCACTTCCTACTCCAGAAGTTCATGTCATGACGCCTTCACCAGAGGTCAGAAAAGAGACTACTGTCATCCATACTCCTTTAACTGTGTCATCCGTGAGAACTGGTCAGAGTGTGGGTTCTATACTGGATATGCCTTCATCGTCCTCAGAGCCGAACGAGAATATTTGGGCCGCGGTCGACAGCTATGTAGAATTTCACCTCCCAGATATGCCATCACTCGGTTTACAATCATCGAGTGAATTGGTATGGCAAAACTTGGAGATGTTGAAGCAGATTGTCATTACCCACACCGACTTGTCCTATATGCAACTGTGGGGACTGGTAGAGCACGTCTCCTATACACTTCTACCTTATGGCTGCCCCATGGAAGACTGGACGGAGCGAGTGATTTTGTTGCTGAAATATGTGAACCGGAGGGAGTTCATCAGCTATGGCCTAGCGGACCAGCTGACAGTTTTGAAATGTGAACGAGCCGAATGTCACAATGCCCTCCAGTCGATGAAGGAGATTACCTGACAAGTGCAGGATTGTGCTGATGTTTCCACTCAGCATAGTACTTTTTTGAAGACCCGGATAGCCGAATTACAAGCTGAGCTGGCCCGGAGTGAAGCAGAGCTGGAGCTGAATGAACAATTGGAGATTCAAAGCGTAGAGGAGGCCAAACTAGCAGATGGGCAAGCCACATCCCTTGAGGAAAAATTGACGAGGCTGCAAACTGAAGAGTCTCGCCTACAGGAGCTAAGCCACTATCCATCTTTGGGGACCTTGGAATTTGAGGTCATCTTCCATCGTTCGTCATAGTAGTTCTTTTATTTCTCTTTTCTTATGAATCTTTATGTATTACAGGGGATGCCCCGCAGTACTCGGTGCTCTTCTTTTTGTGCAATGAAATTTCTTCAACTTTTGCCTTGCATATTCGATGCCGAGTTATAGCTCTTTCTTTTTTTATCGTGTTTTTTTTCTTTGGGCCAATTCGGGTAGAGGTGCGTTGCTAATCCATCCAGCCCGGGATACATTAGCTGCTAGGGCAAGAGAGCGCTCACGCCTTCAGGGAAGGTATGAGGGGTTCGCTCCATCGCGGTGTAGCTTCTCCGAGGACACGATTTGATTAGCCTAGGTAAGAAATATCATCGATTGAATGCCGAAGGATCAAGGGGGTTTATTTGTCGGCAATGCTGAAATGTTGACTGAGTGGTTTTTTCGTAGATCTCGCCGAAGGTGACGGGATCCAAAAATGACATACTTGTCGGTATGCTTAGATGCCAAAGCAAAAGAGGGTTTATTTCTTGGCAGGGACAAAGGGTCCGAGCCAAAGGCTACTTTATCGATTTTGCCGATGATGATGAAAATCGATGGTAGGTTTGTTCATCGACATGGGGAATGCCGAAGCAAAGGAGTTTTTTTATCGAAAGGGACGAAGGGTCCAGGTCGATGGTTTGTTCATCGATTTTGCTGATGATGATAAAAATCGATGGTAGATTTGTTCATCGACATGGGGAATGCCGAAGCAAAGGAGTTTGTTTATCGACGAGGATGAAAGGTTCGGGTCGACGGTTTGTTCATCGATTTCGTTGATGATGATGAAAATCGACGGTAGGTTTGTTTATCAACAGGGGGAATGCCGAAGCAAAGGACTTTGTTTATCAACAGGGATGAAAGGTCCAGGTCGACGGTTTGTTCATCAATTTCGCTAATGATGACGAAAATCGACGGTAGGTTTGTTTTTCGACATGGGGAATGCCGAAGCAAAGGAGTTTGTTTATCGACGGGGATGAAGGGTCCATGTCGACGGTTTGTTCATCGATTTCGTTGATGATGACGAAAATTGACGGTAGGTTTGTTTATCGACATGGGGAATGCTGAAGCAAATGAGTTTATTTATCGAAGGGGTCGAAAGGTCCGGGTCGACTGTTTATTCATTGATTTTACTGATGATGACAGAAATTGATGGTAGGTTTGTTCATCGACATGGGGAATGTCGAAGCAAAGGAGTTTGTTTATCGACCGGGACAAAAGGTCTGAGTCGACGGTTTGTTCACCGATGGGGATGAAGGGTCCAGGTCGACGGTTTGTTCATCGATTTCATCGATGATGACAAAAATCGATGGTAGGCTCATTTATCGACATGGGGAATGCCGAAGTCAAGGAGTTTGTTTATCGACGGGGATGAAAGGTCTGAGTCAATGGTTTGTTCATCGATTTCGCTGATGATGACGAAAATCGACGGTAGGTTTGTTCATCGGCATGGGGAATGCCGAAGCAAATGAGTTTGTTTATCGACGGGGATGAAAGATCCGTGTCAACGATTTGTTCATCGATTTCGCTGATGATGACAAAAATCGAGGATAGGTTTGTTCATCGACATGGGGAATGCTGAAGCAAAGGAGTTTGTTATAGCATAAGCGTAAGGTTTATGCTGGTGGGACATGTGGGAGTATTCTTATGCGGGACTCCTGGCGATCAAGTTGGGAATTCGGCCGTAGGAGGGGCTTCCTGGATAGAAGATATTGTATTGTTCTCTTTTAGTTACCACACTACCAGTACAGGCGCCCTCTCGGGTTTTCACCAGTACCGGCCCCCTCTTACTTTTGTCCATGTGCCCTTTCGGGTTTTCACGTGATGGGGTACCCGATTTTACCTGCAGCGCCCTTTCGAGTTTTGGCAACAGTTGGGTTACAGCCATTTTTGCCCTCGCCCAAGATGCCTGAACAAGTTTGGCGGGGCATCTCTATTTTTAGCCCCATTTGTTTTTTGATGAATAGACATATTCGCCATTCCTTGACGAGGTATTTGGCAATGATTTAGTTCGCTTACTAATGTCGAAGCAAAGATGAGTTTATTCGTCAACGAGGACGAGGAGTTCAGGTTAACGGTATATTCACCGATCTTGATGATGATGACGAGGATCAGCGTTGGTTTGTTCATCGGCATTGGTTAAATGTCGATGCCAAGATAGGTTTAATCATTAACGAGGACGAGGAGTCCTGGTTAACGGTATGTTCACCGATCTCGACGATGATGACGAGGATCAGCGTTAGTTTGTTCATCGACATTGGTTAAATGCTGAAGCAAAGATAGGTTTAATCATTAACGAGGATGGAAGGTCTGGGTTAACAGTATGTTCACCGATCTCAACGATGATGATGAGGATTAGTGTTGGTTTGTCCATCAGCATTGGTTAAATGCCGAAGCAAAGATAGGTTTAATCATTAACGAGGATGAAAGGTCTGAGTTAATGGTATGTTCACCGATCTCGACGATGATGATGAGGATCAGCGTTGGTTTGTTCATCGGCATTAGTTAAATGCCGAAGCAAAGATAGGTTTAATCATTAACGAGGACGAAAGGTCCAGGTTAAGGGTATGGTCATCGATCTCGACGATGATGACGAGGATTAGCGTTGGTTTGTTCATCGGCATTGGTTAAATGCCGAAGCAAAGATAGGTTTAATCATTAACGAGGATGGAAGGTCCGGGTTAATGGTATGTTCACTTATCTCAACGATGATGATGAGAATCAACGTTAGTTTGTTCATCGGCATTGGTTAAATTCCAAAGCAAAGATAGGTTTAATCATTAACGAGGACAGAAGGTCCGGGTTAACGATATATTTAAGCAGATTTTTGGTGGCACTTGTGATGAACGTCGTGTTCGGAATTTTCATAGGGATGAATATAGAAATGAACTTTTGGTCACCACATTACTGGCCCAAGGGCCCTTTCAGGTTTTCACGTGAGCCAGCCTCCTCTTACTTTTGCCCACGCGCTCTTTCGGGTTTTCACGTGATGGGGTACCCGATTTTGCCTGCAGCGTCCTTTGAGGGTTTCGCAACAGCCGAGTTATAGCCATTTTTGCCCCTGCCGATAATGTCCGGGCAAGTCTGGCAGGACACCTCTATTTTAAGCCCCATTTTTTTGATGGAAAATATCAGGTTGACATATAGATATCGGCTAGGGCACGAAACCTTGTGCCAAAAAGGTATATTCATTGGCAAGAAGGTAACGCCAATGCAAGGAAAAGAGTTTATGCGTTAACTCGGACGTAAGGTACGTAATGGCGATGATGTGTAGATATTGGCTAAGGCTAGAAGCCTTGTGCCAGAAGACGGTTTATTCGCAGGCGCGAGGATAATGCTAGTGCAAAGGAAATGGTTTATGCACCAATGTTGACGTAAGGTTCAACACGGTGATGAGTGTAGTGGCTGCCCAACGGGACTATGTGGGGTCCTTGGTACCCTTAGGGTTTGTGTCTATTGGTCAGGGCATTGGCAATGCAGGCCAACAGCCCGGGGTTGATTTGAGAGGAATGTGTATTTTGGAGAGCACGGCCAGGGCGGAGTGTCACTAGACCAAGTAACATTTCGGTTGTTCTTCGAACGTCGGCAAGGCTGCATGGTACAGCTTCAAGTGTTTCCCATTGAGAGGGGAGAACTGAACTGCTCCCTCGTGGTCTACGAGAACATAGACACCACCTTCATAGACTCGGTGGACAACGTAGGGTCCTACCAAGTTTTAAACCAACTTCCCTTTGGGGTTGGAGGCCATCACTTCTCTTGTTTTGACCATGACCAGGTCACCTATCTTGAATTCTTGCTCCTTGACCAACTTATCAAAAGCACGGGCCATGCGAGCTTGATACAATTGGATGTTTTTTTGTGCCCGGAGGTGCCTTCCTTCGAGCTCCGTGAGCTCCTCCGATCTTCTTTCTATATTTGTCTATTCACTGCTTGCCAAGCCGTGCTCAATAGCAACTCGTAATGAGGGTACCTCCAGCTCTATTGGCACCACTGCCTCCGATTCGTATACCAGGGAGAATGGCGAGCAGCCAGTTGGAGTTTTGTAGACTGTACGATACGCCCATAGTGCCTCGTACATTTTCTCTTCCCAATCTCTCTTGCTGAGCTGACGGTTTTTACTAGCAGGGTGCAGAGGCTCTTGTTGAATGCCTCTGCGAGCCCATTTGTTTGAGGATTGTAGGGTGATGATGTCCTCCAATCAATTTTGTACTTGTCGGCTAGCCTGTACACCTTTTGGTTTCTGAAATGGCTGCCGTTGTCGGAGATGATTCGGCTGGGGACCCCGAACCGGAATATTATATTTTGATGGAAGAATCTGGTGACCAGCTCCCCCGTCACTTCTCTTAGTGCCATGGCTTCCGCCCATCTGAAGAAATAGTCTGTGGCTGCCAAAATATATTTGCATCCCAATGATGATGTAGGCAAAGGGCCCACCACATCCGTACCCCATTGGGCGAATGGCTAACTAGGGATGGTGGGATGTAATGGTGCCAGTGGCCTTCTAGGCATGGTGGCATGTTCTTGACATTTCTGGCAAGACTTGGCAAATTTGCAGCAGTCATCAAATATAGTGGGCCAATAGTAGCCTAATTTCTTTCCTTCAATATTCATCTTTGGACCCGCCTGGTGTGCCCCGACTGACCCGGCATGGACCTCCTTCATCACCTGATATGCTTCATCCATAGATAAGCAACGGAGTAGAACTTTCTTCTAGGTGTCTGCCATTATTCGCAACAGGGTTCCGTTCCTTATTTCATAAGAGTCTTTGATCCTTAGAAATTTCATTCTTTGTTCTTTTTCCTTCAATAGCTGTTGGTGCTAGAACCAACGCAGGAGGTGCTCTCACCAATTAGGCTGTTGCATTTCTTCTACAGTCATTATCTCATTTTGTTCTTCATCGGTCAGCACCTCTATCATGCTGGGGACCTGGCGTCTTTTGATGATGGTTATATTCAGGCTTGCGTCCTACGGGACCGCCAGGGAACTAGCCAGCTTTGCGAGGGCATCCGCTTGACCGTTTTGTCCTTGATTGATGTGTTTGACTTCAATGAAGTAGAATTTCACCATCAGGCGCATCACCAACTAGCGGCAAGGAAGCAGCTCCGGCTTCCGCACATCAAATTGTCTTTCCACCTATTTCACGACCAGTAGGGAGTCTCTGAACACCTCAAGCATTTGGATCTCCATAGACAGAGCAATTTGTAAATCGATAATCAAGGCTTCATATTTTGCCTCGTTGTTTGTGCAGTGCTTGTTTATCGAACAAGAAGTATATACAACCTCCCCTTCGGGAGACTTTAGGACTATGCCTATGCCAGCTCTGACTCTAACAGGACCAGTTACTGGAGTATCAATTCTGTACGCACCATCAAAGTACAACTACTATAAAGTATGCTGCACCTGGTCTGCCTTTAGAGTCTCATCTTCAGGAAGTTCTATTGCCAGCAGACAGTCATTAGGCACTAGGTGTGCAGCAAAGAAATCTGTGATATCCTAGACTTTGATAGCCTTCTGCGGCACATAGGAGATGTTGAACTCCATGAGAATAACCACACAATTACCTAAGCGACCTCTGAGTGCTGGTTGGGATAGAATATACTTCAGTCGATCTATTTTGGATATCAGCTTTATTTCATGTGACAGCATGTAGTTTTGGATTTTCTTGACTGCGAAGACCAGTGCCAAGTAGATCTTCTCAATGAAGGTGTACTTCTCCTCAGTTCTGACCCACCTTCGACTGAGGTAATAGAGCACTTGCTCTTTTCTTTCTTCATTAGTTTGGGCCAACATTGCCCCCAGAGAGTAATGTGTGGCCGCTATGTACAGAACCAACGGCCGTCCTTTTACCGGTGCACCAAGCACAGGAGGAGTCTTCAGATAATCTTTCAGTTTATCGAAAATTGTCTGGCAGACTTCATCCCAATAAAAGGGAACATCTTTCATCATTAATTTGTGAAAGGGGTGACACCGCCCCGACAAATTAGATATG
The DNA here is from genome assembly GCA_022559845.1 of Amorphophallus konjac. NCBI lineage: Eukaryota > Viridiplantae > Streptophyta > Magnoliopsida > Alismatales > Araceae > Amorphophallus > Amorphophallus konjac. Next base: position 337,566,901 of record CM040125.1, on the reverse strand, counting down.
AACCGTCAGATATAAGCCAGACGGCCTTGCAAGGATCTTAGCTCGGGGAGGTAACTCCTGAATTGCTTTGATCTTTGCGGGGTCTATTTCAATCCCTTAATATCTGACAATGAAACCCAAGAATTTACCACTGGATACTACGAAGGCGCACTTCATGGGGTTCATCTTTAACTCATATTGCCTGAGTCTCTGAAATATGACTTAGAGGTCCTACATGTGTGTAGACACGCCATTCCTGACGTCTCCTGAGAAAATCTCATATTACTATACAACACCCCGCGACGGCTTACGCATTTCGAATCACTTGAGTACTTCCTTTTCTTGAGTCTTCTTCCGCCCTTTTCGACATCCGGAATCGTCTCATCACGGCATTCGGACGACATCAACACCAGTCGAACGCATCAGGAGGTTCCGGAACCAAGAAGGATATCTGCCGGGCGCCCGCCGACGCCTGATCTAAGGACCCGGGTGGGTCTTAATGGGGGCGTCCAGGCCCCTGGACGCCTCCATTCTTTTCTCTTATTTTATTCTTTTCTCAGGGCCCAAAACTAAATTAAAATAAAAAATATATATTTTAATGGAGGCGTCCAGGCCCCTGGACGCCTCCATAAAAACAAAAAAATATATATGTTTGTAAAATGCCAGTTGGCATAAAATAAAACAAAAAATAAATAAAATATATATATTTAATGGAGGCGTCCAGGTCCCTGGACGCCTCCATAAAAACAAATAAAAAATCAAAAATGCCAGCCTATCATAAAAGACAAACAAAAAATAAAATAATATAATTTTGGAGGCGTCCAGGCCCCTGGACGCCTCCATCAAACCCTCACGGGCGCCGGCCACCGAACGACGGTTTGTCGTGTGTGAAAAAATCCAAATTATAGAGACGTCCGGTCACTGGATGCGCCCATTTCTGAATCACGAGGCGCCGCTCACAAAACCACGCGTTGTGCCAAACCGCGTGCGGCCGTCGTCGGCTTTCGGTGGACCTGTTTGAGGCGTCCGGGACCCTGGACGCCTCCACAAAAGTATTCAAAAAAATATATATAAAATGGAATAAAATATTATTTCGGCCCTGATGGAGGTGTCCAGGGTCCTGGACGCCTCCACCCTCGGAGCTCTATAAATAGAGGCCCACCCCCTCAGTTCTGGAGAGCTTCTAAGTGATCCGATAGGCTGCCGGAGCCCAGAGGCTACGGAGTCATTTTCTAACCCGTGGGTTCTTTTGTAGGTGGAGGTTCTGCCGGCTTCTCGGGTGCTCACGCTCGCGAGAGGAAGGTCGTCTTCATCCACCGCGCTTCCACGTCGTCCCCACGCTGCCGGAGCTCCGCCGGATTTCACCCTCGGCTCATCCAATAAGCCTTTTCTTCCCCTTTTTCTCCATAGTTCTTTACATTCATCATATTGCATCCTCTATCCCCCTTCACAAGGGCGCTTCTTCTCTTATACTTCTTGCATCCATCATCTCATTTTCCTCCTACTCGAGTCCGAGAGGGGTTTAAAAGATAACACCAACCAGGTGTGTGTCTTGCCATCATTTCGTTATTTTTATCGCAAGGATTTGAATACTACACCTCCATCTTTCTAATCCACTTGTCATTTATTTGTCGTTGTTTTGCAAGGGTACCCGAGGAAAGCCCTCTCCGTCGGCCGGCCGGAAGGAGAGGAAGAAGCAACCAGCCATCTCCCGCTCTTGAGGTAGGCGCGATCACTTTCTTATTTTGGGGTCTTTCGGCCCCTGGCGATCACATCTTTTCATCGAGGCCGCGGCGAGTCACTTCCCCAATGGCCGTTTAAATTTCTGTTCTCATATTCTCTTTATATCCTGTTATATTTTGCTCATATCATCGAGGCCGCGGCGAGTCACTTCCCCAATGGCCGTTTAAATTTCTGTTTCCTATATTCTCTTTATATTTTGTTATATTCTGCTTATATCATCGAGGCCGCGGCGAGTCACTTCCCCAATGGCCGTTTAAATTTCTATTCCTATAATCTCTTTATGTTTTGTTATATTCTGCTCATATCATCGAGGCCGAGGTGAGTCACTTCCCCAATGGCCGTTTAAATTTCTGTTCTTATATTCTCTCTGTATTCTGTTATATTCTGCTCATATTCTCGAGGCCGCGGCGAGTCACTTCCCCAATGGCCGTTTAAATCTCTGTTCTTATATTCTCCTTTATATTCTGCTCATATTCTTGAGGCCGCGGCGAGTCACTTCGCCAATGGCCGTTTCAATTCTTGTTATTTAATTTCTGCACCATTCCCGTCCCCCCGAGGTCGCGGCGAGTCACTTCCCGCTATGGCCGTTTGAACCCCATATCTTGCTATATTATACTTGTCCCGCTCGCCCCGCCGGAGCAATCTCCCGTGGTGGCCCCTTCTCTCTTCTCTATCATCTCTGTGTTGCAGCAAAACAAGCAAACAAACAAAAAAAAGAAGGAGCCCGCGCGCTCTCCGCTTCCTCTTCCCCGCTCTTCCCCGAACCGCGTGACGTCGCTCACAGATTGGCGATCACGGTGGGACACTACTGCTTCCTTTCGGCTACCCTTGCAAGTTCGGCACCACCCGTGCCTCTCCACCTTGGCGCCCGCGCGCGCCCCCGTTGTGCTCACGGCAGCACCGTCAGTTCTGATTGGTTCTTTGTTTATTATATGTCTGTTATTTCTGTTGTTTTTCCCACTCCATATATCTGTCAGCATTCCATTGCATACATCCATTCCTCTTTTCTATCCTTTTTTTCATTTTTTGAGGATCACCCTTTCCCGGTGAAGGAAGGACTCTCCGTTTGGGAATTCCTCTCAACGGACTAGAATCTCCTACATTGGGACCTCCGTAAGTCCCCGACATCGAAGAATCTCCTCTTCGTTCACTGGGCTGGTTGTACCATTGAAGTTCCCCGGAGTTAGTCATTTCATTCGTGGTGAGACGAGAGACCCTAGCTGACACGGCGGTGAAACAAATTGGAATTAGGGTCCTTCCTATTTTGTGTGAACTTCAGATTTGGTTAAAAAAAAAAATCAAAAAGGAAAAACAAAAAAATTGGACGTAAGGCATTCACTTGTGTGTTAATCTCTACTGATCATTTGCTGGTGTATGCTATTATGCTCTCGAAAAACATGATGGATGGCTGAATATAATTACAATTGTTTCGAGGCCGATGCCTTCCGTTATGGGTCTCAAATGCGTGACCCAGGTCACGACTCTTACGGGGTCTATAACTTAGACTGGGGCTATCAGCCTGACCCCCAGGTCCATCCCATGGACATTGGCCCATCCTATAAGTCCTCATATGGAATACAGGCCACTGTTAGTGGAGCTTCCCCTTCCACTAGTGTTCCCTATGCTTGGGATTTCATGGCTTCTCATGTCGACTCTCTCAGCTCTCAACTTGGAGCCTTACAGGCTATTATTGAGAGGAAATTTCTTCCTCCTTCCCCTCCTCAAGCCAACCCCCTTCACGCTTTCATGAATAATATTACTAAAATGGAGAAGGATTGGAAGGAGAGAAGAGATGAGTATGGCATTGAGAATATGAGTGAGCAAGAAGTTCTCCCAAGTTTTAACGATCAAGTGGATGCCGTCCACCCACCATTCATTCATTACGCTCATTCATATGGCCCTCCGCCTCCGCATTCATATCCACAAAACCCTTCATGTCAATATACACCATCTCCACTCATCAACGTGCCTCCACCACGGCGTCCATTTGAACTTGATGATCATAAAGAATTGGAAATGGCACATGATGAAATTTATGAAGATTTTGAATATACACCTACTCCGAGTTTTCTTCGTTTCCCTCTTCCACTGCTCCCACAAGACCCCCCTGCTCAGGATGAAGCCACTAGTTCTACCCCTGCTTATGAGTCATCATGGTGTTACGATGACGGGTTTACACCCCAACAACCCGCATCAATGCACCATGAATCACCTTCTACCCTTAACCCCTCACGTACCACCAAAATCCGACGTTTCCTATGTACCAAGCCTTCTACTGTCACCCCTTCAATTGTACAAATAACCCCCACACCATTGGCTTCCACTGAGCATTCCACTAACTCTTGTTCCCAACCGAGTAATCCTCCATCGTCTCCACCTAAAACCTCCACTAGCCTTGTAACCCCGAATCTAACCATTCCTATTCCTCCACTCCCCTTACCTAAACCCGTGATTAACCCTGAGCCGGGCCCATTGATTGTTGCACACGAGCCAACCTCGTCTCCTCTCGAGAACAAGGAGAAGCCCGTCGTGTCTCAACCTCCACTTACCCTTCCTATAGCCCCCATCATTGAATCTCCATTACCCGTTGAGCCTGTTGTCTCAATCTCACCTCCTTCCACCACCTCTCGGAGTAGGTGTCTTTCTACAAATACATGTGCCAAAGATGATGTTCAAGAATCGGACAAGAAGAATTTGGCCACGGCAATGCCATTCAAGATCCAAGATTTAATTTGCCGAATGTCGATTCGGGTTCTTGTGCCGATCACCTTTGAGAAGGCCGAATTTCCATCTGCACCAATGCCCATCAAGAAGGACTCTCAGGAATTGGTGCTGACAAAATCTGGGGCCAAAATAACCACGATCACGTTACTCATTGGCCAACATGCTTTCATGGCTCTTATTACCCCTTGTTCGGTCATAGTCCAAATGGCCAATCAAAAGAAGGGGTTCTCCTCATGCATAGTGATGACACATTCTACTGCCAAGGAGATGATGAACTCTATGCTCAGGGGTGGGTCAGGGCAGTTCTTGTTGGAAGCTTTTAACATCATGTCTACTCACCGCCAACTTCCATGCAAGAGGCGAACGCCTATGTTACCCAGCATGATCACGTGTGATATTCCAACAGCCTTGAGCGGTGCCCCAAAAATGAAGCTCCTTATGACGAGCATCCAACTTCCAATGATGGACACCGTTCATCTATCATGGGAGTTTTTTCCAAGGGAGCCATTTCATGTCAAGATCCCTACTTCACAAGCGGAGCTCTTAAATCTTTGTTTTGATATTTTGCCAAGAGAGTTACCGTTCATGTACGAATGTCCAAAGGGCCTTATTAGAAGTCCGTCAAATGAGAGCCTGTGGGCCCGGACCGTACTAATGGACCCGGTTGGTCAGAGAAAGAAGAGGCCTTCTGCCTGGGTACATCATTGGGATCAGCCTGCAAACTCAGGAGGCCGAGAACTCGTGTTGAAGATTGAAGGGCCGCACTATGAGAGAGTATTTACCAAGAAGAGGGAAAAGCATAAAGTGAAGCTTAAGGACAATAAATCCCTTGTTGAAGGAGCCCACATCAGTTCATCCACTTCCTATCCCGGTCCATCACTGCTCATGCTGCTATTCAACTTCTTTTTATGGGCAGTCCATTGGTTAAGGAGACGCCTCCCGTCATCTAAATCTAAGTCATCAAGCTCCTCTGCTCTAGGGTCCCCGAACCCTCACATTCCTCGTTGTCCGGAGCTTCCGGACCCCTACATTCATCCCTGTCCGGAACCTCCGGACCCCTCCCTATTTAATTCCATGTTTTTATCCATCTCTCACCCCCATCCGGAACCTCCGGATTTCTTATCTTATTCTCCATCTATCTCAGGGCATCGCGCCTTTCCTTCCCATATCCACCTGGAACCTCCGGGCCTCTCCTTCTTTCGATTTATCCTTTTGTTCTTCCAAGTCATCACGTCCTTCATTCTTTTCACCCCTTTGAATTGTCTTTTTACACACCTCCCAGGGCATCGGGTCCCTCATGATCTTCTTCCTCCGGAACCTCCGGATTCATTTCCCCATGATTCTCCTTATTTACGTCTGGACCCTTCGGATCCGCCTCTCTCGATTCATCAATTTCTGATTCCTCCCGATCCCGCTCCCGAGTTCGACCCGGTCCCTTCCACATTAACTTCCTCGGGCACCTGCCCGTTCTCACACTGTTTCCGAGGCTTTAGTCCTCACTGATTTCTTTGATTTCTTCTCATCCTGTAAATTCTTCTAGGTATCTTTCACCTAAATCTTGTTTATCCCCCACTTATTTAAAATAAACCGCCCTAGTTGGAGGGTTGTTGTATAGGAGGAGCCTTATTGGTATTCTGTTAAGATGTCTTGGCGACGACGAGGTTTGGAAATGTGTAGAGGAGACGACTCGGGTGTGTGCGGTGGCCACGTGAATAGTCAGATGCTCGCCAAGAAGATCATTCGGCAAGGCTTTTAGTGGCCCACTATGGAAGAAGATTGTGCTGTCTATGTCCGTAGGTGTGTCAAGTGTCAACTTCACGCCGATAAAATCCATTCACCATCTTCCTCACTTCATCCAATATCCTCCCCATGGCCTTTCTCCATGTGGGCATTCGACATCATTGGTCCCCTAGGTGATCCCAATTCCCTCACCAAGCAGAAATCTTTCATCCTTACTGCGACGGAATACTTCACCAAATGGGCCGAAGCCGAAGCTTACGCGGAAATCAAGGCGTCAACAGTCTGCAAGTTCATCATGAAGAACATCCTCGCCAGATTCGGCATCCCAAGCACGATCGTCACCGACAATGGGCCACAATTCATTTCTCAGGACCTACAGGACCTCTGCAAAAGGTACGCAATTGCATTGCATCATTCATCGCCATATTACCCACAAGGTAACGGCCAAGCAGAGGCCACCAATAAAACATTGCTCAAAATCATCAAAAAAACCTGCGAGTCTAGTAAGTTTTCAGACTGGCCAGAAAAGCTTATCGAAGCTCTATGGGCCTATCGCACTTCAATCCGTACCCCCACCGGGCAGACTCCATTTGCCCTTACTTATGGTATGGAAGCGGTAGTCCCGTACGAGACTCTGATCCCTTCTCTCAGGGTACAATTGGACGAGGAATTTCCCCTCGACGATCGTCGTAATTCACTCCTCGCCCAGTTGGAACTCTTGGATGAGAAGCGGCTGGCCGCTGCCGAACACGCGCGTGTGTATCAAAATAGACTCGCTCGCTTTTACCAAAAGAAAGTCGTTGAGAGAAAATTCAAAGTCGGTGAGATGGTCGTAAAAAGAATTTTTGTCAAACCTGGAGGTCCACGTTCTAAGCTCCAACCCAATTGGGAAGGACCATTTGTAATTCAAGCCGTGTACCCTGGCAACGCCTACAAGCTAATCAACGCCGAAGGGACCGAGTTATCCCACCCTTGGAATGGGCTTTATCTTAAGAAATACTACCCTTAGCACGAAACAAAAAAAATGATGAAAAGATAAAAAAACATCAAAAACAAAGAAATATTGAAAACCACTAAAAATATGGAAAATTCAAAATGCCGATGCCCTGCAGTCACCATATAGTTAAGTCTCTGCATCTAACCTTCATGTTAGGATAGGGCCCATTAAGGCTTGGTAGGCACCGGGTCTTGGTTCGCCAGAACCGTGGAGACCCCTGTCCGGCCACGTCGGCCTATGCTCGCTCGAAGGAAGCTAACATGTGTTCACTTATGTATTTTATTCAAAAAAGTTGGTAGCATCACCTACGGTAGGGCCACACCTAGAAGATCTCCGGAAGCTGTAATCTTTATTCTTTTCTCTTCGACCAAATGAGACAGTCGGCGCCCTTAAAACGCTGAGCATGAGAAACCGAAACTCAAACCCCAAGGCAAGAGTAGGATCCATTTCCTCGAGCATCGATCAGAGCACGAGAAGAGGGCAGTGTCCCCGCAGGCATACGAAAAGGGAGCCCACAAACGTCAAACGACTATATCTCCCTCACAAAAAAAAATACAAAGTCAAAATCAAGAGAAAAGCCTGGTCGTGACCGTGCCTGGTGCGATAAACGGAACCCCTCAAAGCAAAAGTCTGAATCCACAAAGGGGCCGTGGAATGTAAATGCTCGAGATTTTGTCCGAAGTTGTCCGAAAGGAAAGAGTTAATGGGCCCTTATTCGCTCGCCAGGTTAACGGCTTTGCCGGTCCTCTCAGGAGGTTTATCACCTACACTCTTCCTTCTCCCTCTAAAGATGAAGGTTCGATGGAGTTTCTGAAAGGTGAAAACTACCCAGGGTCTGCGACCTTATTTTAATATACACATTTGGTTGCCTACTTTGAAAAGCAAAAGCTATCGCTGCGAAGGAGTCTCCGTGTTTCTGGCTGGTCAAGACTCCTGTTTACCACCTTGATGTCTTCTTGTTTAACCTCGGGCTTAGGCCAATGCAAGCGCGTCACCTATGGGTGCGACGGCGTCTGATTCCGGGTCAGCGTCGCGCGGTTGGTCGTTAGGGTTCCAGGGTGTTCCATCATATACCATCTAGAGTTGTGAGGAAACAGACCCGGGTCGGGTAAATCTTTTACCTCAAACACCTTTTGGGTGAATCCCTATGGTCGGAAGCAACTGGGAGCCTAAGCATGGCATGACGGTATTGTCATCAGGGTAAGTCTTAGCCGGCGGGATCATCATTCGAGGGGTCTAGAGGTCCAAATCAACCTAGATGTGCACTTAGGATACCTGGGAGGTTAGTAAGAAACCCCTGTCTCACGTAGGTTAGGTGCCATTTGGGTGCTTGCCGGGCGTTAGCAATAAAAAAAAAATTGAAATGATAAAAGCACAAAAAAAATGGAAAAGAGAAATGTACATATTTGCAAAAAAAAAAAAATCTTTTTATGATGAAACAAAAAAAATATCAAATATAAAAAAGAAAACAAATCAATTTTGCATGATTACATTTGCGTGCAGCATCTCACTTTTAAATACCGCTTGCATTCGTGTGCTTGCCTGTCGCATTTATCATCACCGTATCTTTCCCTTGCCTTCGTTAAATAGAGGCTTGGCCCCTTGACCAGTTATCAAGGACAGTCACAGTGACCATTTGCTTATTGAGCAAGGGGCCAAGTCAGAACAGAAATTCTGATTTGTTTGTTTCAGTGATATGTGCAGGGATTCAGGTAACTGAAGCAAAGGTGAAAAACAAACAAACCAAACCTTGTGTTTTATTCCAAAAACCAAAAAAAATTTACATCAAGTTCCGCCCTCTCTCTCTGCATTACTCGTCCCACTACTCTCCGGGCAAAACACTCTCAAAGGTGCTACCCAACTACGAAAAGCGGTACTCCTGCCGCTCTGTACTCCTCTTCCTATTCCCACATCCCGGCGTTGATCCACGGAAGCAGCAGAGAAGCTACCAACACGAAAGCCACGCTCTCGTGCTTTTCGGTAGCGCTCCTCACCATCTCTCAGCCACTGTTCAGCAAGACCAAGACCGATTCAGAGTTCGAATAGTTGGGCCTCCATGGCCCTTCGCTCCTCCCTTTCAGCCAAACTGTTGGCTCTTTCTCTCTCTGCGTCTCTTTCTCTCTGCCGTCTCTCACGGTCTTCCCTCTCCAACTGGAGAGTGATCCTCAGTTCCATAGCATCCCTGGATGAGTCGTCATCAGGATGACGCCGCAGTTCCCTCTCCAGTTCTGCTATCCTAGCCTCCTTCTGCGCAGCTTGGGCAAGCGCTTCTTCCGTCTCCTTTTCCTGCCGAGTGTACCATCTCAGATACGCGATAAGGCGTAAACAAAGAGAACTCAACGCTGAAACTTTTACCTGTATAAGGAGCATCCCTTCTGCCTCCGCAGCACGCTGCGTGGCGAGAGCAAGTTGCTCATGAAGCGAGTCAAGTTCTGAGGTGGGAATCCACAAGCTGGAAGAGGCACCACCTACTCCCATCGCTGGGGAGGCCGCGCCAATCTGGGCATGCTACGACCATGTGAATTAGCAGCCAACATCTGGAATCTGGGGTTTTAATTAAGTACGTACTGTACACCTACCAGAGCGCTCGTAGCTCCGCGGGCATCGCCCAACTGTTGTTCCATCTCTGCCAAGCGAGTTCGTAAATTCGCTATCATGGCATCCCGGACATCCTGCAGCCTTACAAGTCAGCATTTTCACCAGAAAAACCAAGAAAAGGAGAAAGAAGAGAAGAGAAAAAGGGGAAACCTACCTCCACAAGTCCCCGGGGTTGGAACCGTTCTGCGTACTTTGTCCTATATAGACGCAAGTAGTCCTCGCTGTCCCGCGCCTGCGATTCTACAATCGTGCCACCCCGTTGCCAGTCTTCGTACTGTTCAGGGAACCGCACGCGCCAGTCAATGCAGGTCGCCGGTCCTCGCGTCTTTCTCCCGACACGAGGTGGCGCAGCTGAATCCACCCATTCTTGAGCCAGTCCTAAAGTCCTCATAACTAATCGTAGCCGAAGCGGCTCGATTTCATTCAGGCAGTGCATCCATAGTTCCCGTCCGAACCGGGCACGACTTGCTAGAACCCACGGCTGGTTGGCATCGACCATGTCTGAGTAGGGTCTCCAGTTTACCATCGCTGCAGGGAACTCCTGTAGCTCCCGCCTTAACACCATCAGTTGGTAGGTTAGGGGTGCCGCACTCATGATGGGTTCCCACCGCCTGGCTAGCGGCACCATCACGGGTCGCCAATGTCGAGCTCTCCCCATGGGGAGGTAATAATAGCTCCATAGCTGCTCGGCGCAGGTCATCAGTACCTTGCGAAAATAACAAAAAATACAAAACAAGCAAAACTAAAAAAATACCTGGATGAATGGTGTGAAACCACTCACAGTCATCTCACGATCCGTTTCTTGGAATAGGCCTGCAAACAAGTGTGCCAGCATGGCAGCTCCCCAGGCATAGTACCCTACTCTTTCAAGGTCTGACAGCAGCTCCAGGAAGCAACATTGGATACCGTCCCCTTTCGAGCTCAGTACCAATCTCCCCAAAAGGAAGAGGAGAAATCTCCTCAAATCTATGTTGCATCTTTCCCAGTCTCCGAAATCTGTGCAGTACACGGCACGGCATCCTATTTCCATCCTTTCCATGAACTCTTCTGAGGATTCGTCATCCCGCCGACGAGTGTCGGTGAGCCCTAATGCATCCATGAGGGACGCCCTAGCTACCGACCTGTTTTTCCGACCATCTAGGTCCAAACCCAGTAACTTCTGGGCACCTTCTCGGTAGTCCGCGTAAGTGACTCCGGTCACTACCTCGCCATCCACCTTGAGACTCGTAATTCGGACCACATCTTCCAAGCTGGGCACCATGTGCCCCCAGGGCATCAGGAATGCCCGGCTCACTGGGTCCCATCTCTCACACAAGGCTTGGATCAGGACTAGGTCAAGCTGGATCGGCTCGATCCGAAGGAAGGTACCAAATCCCATCACGTCTAGCCTCGCCTTCTGAAAATCTGGGAGGCCCCTGTACGCTGCTACTACCAACTCCCATGAGATTTGTGATTTCATCACAACCTACACATACAAGGAATGGGGGTGAGGTTTGGGTCGGAAGAAAGGAAGAAAAAATGAGAAAATGGCAAGAAAACTTGGCTTACGAGTTGTGATTGGGCCCTTTCGCTGAAGTGCCCTTCAAGGTCTGAAAGCGTCCTGGAACTACTACCACTGGACCTGCTTCTCTTCGAGGAATGGGAAGATTCGCCCTCCATCCAACTCTCAGAATTTTGAACTCCTCCTCTCCCGTGAGAACTTGTGCTCCTCGAGTTAGTCCTCGATATACCTGGGAAGATAAAAGGGACAAGAATTTATAGAAATGGAAGGAGTGCGGGCCAAGATTTCTCCATCACCTGTCAATGATAGCCCTCGCAATGAGACACCGGCCAAGCGGCCCCATGTGTCGCTTCACCGCTCGCACAGGGTGATTGACTGGACGAAGAATAGGACGAATAGCCCCTATGTTGTCTAGGGATACCCTATCATGTTTTGGAGGACGCCCGCAAAATTTGGCACAACATCCGGGAAGAGGGGCTAGGACCGTCATTATTGACTTCGACGGCAGATTCCTGTGGAAAATGGTCACAACAAGACACGATTCTCCGCTGCGTTGAGTCTCGGCAGACCCATCACATGGGAACAGTACAAAGGAGAAGAAGTGTAGGGAAGAAGGAACGCACAAAAGAACAAATAAACAGCAGAAAATCAAATCACTCCATTCATAATTCTACATAAGCTGCATAAGCACTACAATCATAGAGAGGTGGCGGGTCCACTAGCCCGCCAATCCTCACCATCACTCATCTCTCTGGGCACTCTCCTCCTCTCCCCCGAGGTGAGGGTCCCTCAGAAGCCTCCGGGATCCCCGTGCAGTAGCACCTGCCTCGCCTCTGGGCGCCTGCTCCGCAGCAGTGACTCGCTGCTCCTCCCCTGGCGTGGCGAAGAAGCCACTGGCGGCAAAGCGACCGGACTGGCGGAGTCGCTCCCCGAACTCTCGCGCTCTCTCGTAGCGCGTCTCCATCCCTCCTAGCCTCTGCACGACGGCCTGAAGGCCCAGCTGGAGCTCCCTCACTTGGGCCTCCAAGGCCCTCCTCTCGGTCAGATCCCGCTGTCGCTCGGACCTTCTCTCGACTTTCTCTCTCTCTGCCTCTCTCCTCATCATCTGCAGAAGAACCCTTAACTCCAGGATGTCTGGAGAAGGTCTCTCCTCACCACGATGCCGTAGCTCCGCTACAGTCGCCACCCAGGCGTCACGCTCCTCTTCCGCCCGGGTCGCGCGGGCCACCGCACCGGCAAGTTGCTCCCGGAGGGAGGCAATCTCGAGAAAAGGGGCCGAGGAGCTGGAAGATCCGCCAGCCACTCCCACCGTCGCTGTCTGCTGGGCACGCTGGAACAAAATAAACAACGGCCGTCAGTGAAACTTCAAAATCTGAAGTTAAAAGTGCGGCACGTAACTTACCAGGAGCGACAACTCATGTTGAGCGACGGCCAGCTGCCGCCTAGTCTCTGACAGTTGGGCGCGCGAGCCGCCGATGCCACGCGTGTCCCCAGCTTGGGGAAGCCCCGCGTAACTCTCTCTCTGCCGCCGCAGGAAGTCGGCACTGTCCTGCACCAGTACACCCCCTTGCTGTCCAGGGAGACGTACGGGCCAGTCCTCGAGCCTCGCCTTGCCGCGGCTCTCCCTCCTGACGCGGCTCGGCTCGTCCGCACTCGCCCACTCATCGGCCAGACCCAGGATCCTTGCCATGTCCTGCACCAAGAAAGGGGTCCCACATCAGTCAAAAGGAACGCGTCCCCTGTCTAGGACGCGTCCATCATTTGAGTGCAACACTCGCCGAACCCTTTCCTCCTCGCGTGGCTCGCTTCAAAACCCAAAATGAATTAAAAGAGGAAGAGATCGGAGGACCTACCGGACCGTGTTCACCTCCTCCCACGCCATCGGGCCCCTCAGGTCCCTCGGGGGCCCGGAGCGGCCCTTCCTCCTCCATGGACGCCGTTCCGTACTCGGGCGCGTCCCTCCTTGGGCGAGGGGTCCCGCGTCCCTCTCCACCTTCACCGTGGTCAGGCCCACCGAACTCCATCGATCAAAAGAGGAGGAAGACGAGAAAGGGGACAAGCGAGTTTCGGCAGAAGGCGGGCTCGTTTGCGGGTAAGGCACGGGAGAAGAAGGACCACCCGTCGCTTTAAATTTGAAATCAAGGATTAAGACGCGTCCTCGCGCCTGGACGCGCCCAAAAGGGGGAAAAGGAAACAAAATCCCCCCGTGCAAAGCGTAGTTCCCCGCTGTTCAGGGCAAGGTCTCGCGAAGCATGCCTCAAAGGACAACTCAGTGCAAAGAAGAAAGTGTGGGAGAGAGAAAAGTACACACAACACAAAAAAGCCATTTCCATATAATAGCCGAAAGTACATCATACAGTGAGAAGGGTGACGTACAAGCAACTCTCTAACTCTCACCGTCACCCTCCTGGTCATCTCCTTCCTCCCTCCTCTGACGGGGATCCCTAGGGGGCCTCCGCGACCTCTGTGAACCCTGAGAAGCCGTGCTCGCCTCTCCAGGTGGCACCATGCCAGCCTCCAAGGTACGGCGACGCTGCTCGGCCGAGGAAACTAGAAAGCTGCCCCCACCTTTTTTCTTTTTCTTTTTTTTTAAAAATTCAAACAAAAGTAGGGGCGTCCAGGCGATGGACGCCCCCATAACAAAAAAATCAAAAAAATAAAAAAATAAAAATTAGGGGCGTCCAGGTCTCTGGACGCCCCCAAAAATAAAACAAATAAAAAAATCAAAAAATCAAAATAGGGGCGTCCAGGCTTCTGGACGCCCCCACAATAAGAATTTCAAAATATATATATATAAATAAAAAAAAAGGGGGGTTAGAGTACGTACTTAACCCAAACAAAATAAAAAACATAAAGAAAAAGAAAAACCATAAAAAATATATATATATAATAAATTAAGTGGATAAGGGTCCGAAACATCCATGCCAGATTTTATTCCATCAGAAAAGCAGAGTGAACTACATCAGGGGTTTAGGCACCTTAGGCCTTAACTTCCCCAGTTCGGTTACATAAGCCCTCCACGGCTCACATTCTTCCACCACGTGCGCTAAGGCCTTTCCCGCAACACTTGTCTTCTAGGGAGCTTTAATGACCTTCACTTCCTTCGCGTCCGCTTCAGTGCCCAACTCCCTTTTCTTCAAAGGAACAATGCCAGTCGGTGGCGGGAACGAATGGCGTGGGATGCCAATCTGCAGGCAGCACCGATGTGCATTATAAAGGACGAACTCGGTCGCGCCGATCAGTTGAAGATCAACTTCGGGAGAAGACCTCATGAGGAGATCTAGCGAAAGCAAACATGCCGGTGCGCAAGTAAAGAAGTCTTGTGTCACGGTGCGGAAGTGAGACCGCCAGTCTTCACGTTTCTTCAGCCACGGAACGCGGTTCACTATAGTACCACCGAAGCCTAACACGTCGGCTATGTGGTGAAGCGGGCTTTGTTGGAAGAGCTTCGAAGCGGTTGGCATTCCCTCGCGGTGGTCAAATTTGAAATGCAAATCCAGCCAGCAATTCAAGATAAGTGCACAACCAAATGGAGGCTTACCCATGCTCGAAGCAGTAAGACCGCTGTAAAGATAGGCAAGGACGGCGGGTCCCACCCTCTTTCCACGCCAGATCCCGCAGATAGCACTCAGCTGGTCTTCCTCCACTATGTTGTCGGTGTAAGGGAACAAGAGAGCACCCGCCAGACAGATAGTGAACCCCTTCATGATTCCCTCCAAATAGTCATCGTCTGGTGACCCTCTCAGGGCGTCCATGACCCACTCCGCAAGCTTTTGGAGATCGATCCCCTTTTGAGTACGGACCTTTCTGGCTGCGTCGGGCGGCATGAAGCTTTCAAGGACGCTTTCAGAAGTCCCCCGTGTCAGCATCCGCATAGCCTTCACCTTCCCGTCACTCTTGAATTTCTTCAATCCGAGCAGAAGTTCCACCTCCTCGAGGAGGATGGTCACCTCGAAGGTCGGGAAGATAAAAGTGTGGGTCTGGGGATGCCAGACCTCCACTAGCGCGCCCATAGCCGCCCAGTCCATACGAATCTTCTCGTAATGTTTGGCGTGAATAAGGAGCCCCTGCAGATGCCACTTCGAGAGTATGGCCCTCATGCCAATGGAGATATTGGAAGTCAGCCTTGAAAGCCATGGCAGCTTGGAAAACTTCCTCGGGCCTGGGAAGAGTGGATATGGCTGGAAGAGGAAAGAAAGAAGAAATGAAGGAAGTAAGAAGAAAGTTCACGTGGAGAAATTTGAAAAGAGTCAGCTTACCATATGCGACATGATCGTCCCACTCAGATGACCCTCGAGGTCGGAAAGTCGCCTAATCTCGCTACTAGGCTTGCTCCTCTTCATAACGCGGGAAGACTCTCCTTCCATCCTGAAAATCTCTAGATTCTCCTCTCCTTCCTCTCCTGAGCTTCCAAAACCCACCTTGATGCATTTGAATGAACTAGCCTAAGGGGAGTTCTTATAGGAAGGGAAGGGTGCTACAGGACAGAACATGTCACATCAATGGTCATTGTCAAGATTTTGTCTGGATCTCCTTTGAACTGTGGTGCGATTCTGCTACTTTCTGATGTTGCTAACCTTTGCTGGCCTGTGCAGGTTTTACTAACGGACGTCTTTGTCCTATCTCCTGTCCCACCTTTCATTTGGTTGGTCCCACCATGTCATGCATCGTAGTATATGATACGTACGCTACTAGAGCATGCCGAGGACCGTGCGGCCCGAACGAATCCGGGATCTGAGTTCCCCTTTAACAAAAACGGTGATGATCCCGGAAGAATTTAGGTTGTACGGATAGGCCGTCAATTTATGGTAGAATGGGGACGACGGTTCCGTTCAGTGAGTTGGTGCGTGGATAAACGGGCCCCAGCTCAGTATCAGCTCACCGGATCGGTATCCTGACCCGTTCTTCACAAGTTAACAATATTATCCTTGGCTATTTTCTATTTTAGTTTGTTTTGAATTTTTCTTTAAACCCAGCATGCATTCATATAGGACTTTGATTTATTGCGGAAGATCATTCAAGTGATTCGATTGTGAAAGCCGTTGTGCTCCAATTCCCACAAATATGAGATATTCCACTCCCAATGAAATACTGAGTTTCCTTGAGACATCCCTACGCTGCTCTTCCAAAGGAGACCCTTGTTTGGACAGATCCTCACATATTCCTTTATCTTTTTTGACCCACCTTGACCGCAGCACTTCCACATTGGCTGGTAACCGCTCCCCAAAGGTGAAACCTCTGGTTTATGACCCAGGTACTTCCACACCGAGAAGTTGGTCTCCTTTTGTTTCGTGCCTGAGCGCACATCTCACCCTCACTTATTTGATCTTCGTCCAAGCAATCGTCAATATTTGAAAGACCTCCTTCAAGGTCGCCTCATTGAAACTCCAGGAAAGATTCCAAACAGTAACGTCAAAAGCGTGTCTCATCACACCTTGGCATCAACTTATCAGTCCGCTCCCACTCCATTTCACTCCACTTCGATACCATTCCACTACGTATCGCTCCCTTGCAAAGCAGACGCCAAGGCGGGGCAGCTGTAGACACGCCATTCCTGACGTCTCCTGAGAAAATCTCATATTACTATACAACGCCCCGCGACGGCTTACGCATTTCGAATCACTTGAGTACTTCCTTTTCTTGAGTCTTCTTCCGCCCTTTTCGACATCCGGAATCGTCTCATCACGGCATTCGGACGGCATCAACACCAGTCGAACGCATCAGGAGGTTCCGGAACCAAGAAGGATATCTGCCGGGCGCCCGCCGACGCCTGATCTAAGGACCCGGGTGGGTCTTAATGGGGGCGTCCAGGCCCCTGGACGCCCCCATTCTTTTCTCTTATTTTATTCTTTTCTCAGGGCCCAAAACCAAATAAAAAAATATAAAAATATATATATTTTAATGGAGGCGTCCAGGCCCCTGGACGCCTCCATAAAAACAAAAAAATATATATGTTTGTAAAATGCCAGTTGGCATAAAATAAAACAAAAAATAAATAAAAATATATATATTTTAATGGAGGCGTCCAGGTCCTTGGACGCCTCCATAAAAACAAATAAAAAAATCAAAAATGCCAGCCCTATCATAAAAAGACAAACAAAAAATATATAATATAATTTTGGAGGCGTCCAGGCCCCTGGACGCCTCCATCAACTCTCTCACGGGCGCCGGCCACCGAACGACGGTTTGTCGTGTGTGAAAAAAGCCAAATTATAGAGACGTCCGGTCAATTGGACGCGACCATTTCTGAATCACGAGGCGCCGCTCACAAAACCACGCGTTGTGCCAAACCGCGTGCGGCCGTCGTCGGCTTTCGGTGGACCTGTTTGAGGCGTCCGGGACCCTGGACGCCTCCACAAAAGTATTCCAAAAAAATATATAAAAATAGAATAAAATATTATTTCGGCCCTGATGGAGGTGTCCAGGGTCCTGGACGCCTCCACCCTCCGTAGCTCTATAAATAGAGGCCCACCCCCTCAGTTCTGGAGGAGCTTCTAAGTGATCCGATAGGCTGCCGGAGCCCAGAGGCTACGGAGTCATTTTCTAACCCGTGGGTTCTTTTGTAGGTGGAGGTTCTGCCGACTTCTCGGGTGCTCACGCTCGCGAGAGGAAGGTTGTCTTCACCCACCGCGCTTCCACGTCGTCCCCACGCTGCCGGAGCTCCGCCGGATTTCACCCTCGGCTCATCCAATAAGCGTTTTCTTCCCCTTTTTCTCCATAGTTCTTTACATTCATCATATTGCATCCTCTATCCCCCTTCACAAGGGCGCTTCTTCTCTTATACTTCTTGCATCCATCATCTCATTTTCCTCCTACTCGAGTCCGAGAGGGGTTTAAAAGATAACACCAACCAGGTGTGTGTCTTTCCATCATTTCGTTATTTTTATCGCAAGGATTTGAATACTACACCTCCATCTTTCTAATCCACTTGTCATTTATTTGTCGTTGTTTTGCAAGGGTACCCGAGGAAAGCCCTCTCCGTCGGCCGGCCGGAAGGAGAGGAAGAAGCAACCCGCCATCTCCCGCTCTTGAGGTAGGCACGATCACTTTCTTATTTTGGGGTCTTTCGGCCCCTGGCGATCACATCTTGTCATCGAGGCCGCGGCGAGTCACTTCCCCAATGGCCGTTTAAATTTCTGTTCTCATATTCTCTTTATATTTTGTTATATTCTGCTTATATCATCGAGGCCGCGGCGAGTCACTTCCCCAATGGCCGTTTAAATTTCTATTCCTATAATCTCTTTATGTTTTGTTATATTATGCTTATATCATCGAGGCCGCGGCGAGTCACTTCCCCAATGGCCGTTTAAATTTCCGTTTTTATATTCTCTTTATATTCTGTTATATTCTGCTCCTATCATCGAGGCCGCGGCGAGTCACTTCCCCAATGGCCGTTCAAATTCCCGCACTTTATATTCTCTTCATATTCTGTCATCTTATTATCTGCTCATATTCTCGAGGCCGCGGCGAGTCACTTCCCCAATGGCCGTTTCAATTCTTGTTATTTAATTTCTGCACCATTCCCGTCCCCCCGAGGTCGCGGCGAGTCACTTCCCGCTATGGCCGTTTGAACCCCATATCTTGCTATATTATACTTGTCCCGCTCGCCCCGCCGGAGCAATCTCCCGTGGTGGCCCCTTCTCTCTTCTCTATCATCTCTGTGTTGCAGCAAAACAAGCAAACAAACAAAAAAAGAAGGAGCCCGCGCGCTCTCCGCTTCTTCCTCTTCCCCGCTCTTCCCCGAACCTCGTGACGTCGCTCACAATGTGGTCTTCCTTCCTTCTAGTTTTGATTACTAGATCATCTATGCAACACTCGACTTTATGGTAGAGCAGCTCATCAAAGATTCTGGTCATTGCTCGTTGGTAAGTTGCGCCAATGTTCTTCAATCCGAACGGCATCCTCTTATAGTGGTTGATGCCTTTGGGAGTTCGGAAGGTTGTGTGGACCCAGTCATGCTCCGCGATCCATATTTGGTTGCAATCGGACGATTCGTCAACGAAAGATAGAGCCTTGTGACCGATCGTAGCATATATCATGACTTCCATTATTGGCACCGAAAAGTCTTCTTTTGCACATGCCTTATTCAGATCTCGAAAGTCTACACATATCCGGATCTGCCCATTTTTCTTCTATATGGGCACGATGTTGGCCAGCCAAGTAGTATATTGGTTCTCTTCGACAAAACCCACATCAATGAGTTTGTCCACTTCTTTGCATATTTGGGTGATGAGCTCCGGCCTCATGCGCCGCGGCGATTGCTTCACCTATTTCACTTCGGGGTTTATAGCCAGCTCATGTTACGAAACTGCAGGGCTGAGTCCTGGCATCTCCTTATAGCTCTAGGCAAAGTAGTCCCGAAATTCTTGTAGCAGCTAGATGTACAGCTTTTGTTCTTACGAGGAGAGTTGGGCACTAAGGAAGGTCAGCCTAAGATCATCCTCACTCCCCAAGTTAACTTCCATTAGCTCATAGACTGTGACTTGGCCTCTGTCTTCAATTTCAGGGGGTGCCGGCTGAAGGTCAATGAAGTTTGGGATATCATCTTCGAGTTCGAGTACCTCGACCCTTTCATTCTATTGCCCCCAGACCTCATCGGGAGCCTCAAATTCAGCCAATGACGACAGTGCGAGCTGTCTTATGAGTGGGCCCTCTGCGGCTTCGACTTCAGCTGATGTGCTAATAGCTTGGAGAGGTTGGCCTTTGCTTGCTGCTATCTCAGAGGAATAATATTCAAACTCCATAATGCATGGGGGAGATTCTACTTCCACACTGCCTTGAATCGCCATGTCTTCAGTGGAGGTGGCTCGTTCTTTCTTGGTTATAGCTTTAGAAACGGATATTTTCCAACCGGTTTCAACAGAAACTTCTTTGATCGGTTTGAGGGGTGCTGATATCACTGCCAAGGGAGGGCTGCAGAAGGGGGAAGCCCCCCCTCCTTCAGCATCTTCGGCCTTGCTGCTGCTTGCCATATCAAACTTGGCTTGTAAAGCCATTTCTTCACAGTAAACTTGCTCCCAGCTTCTACAAAAAGTCATAGCTCTTGGTTCTGCCCCCCTAGTCGAGGTGACTGAGCATATTCAACTTCTGCCAGGTATTCATCATACGTTACCCCCTATGGACTGTCTTCGGTTGAAAATAAAGTGGAGATGGTGTCCACTTCATTACGCCCACTGTAATAATATTCTTCAAGGGTAAAGCCCAATCCTGGATGTTGGGAAACGTGCCTCAGCTCCTTCTCCAGGCTGGCAGGATACCAAAGCCTTTTAAATGCTTCTTTTTCTTTACGAGGCTGGCTAGAGGGGATGTGTTGCTTCATGAACATTCTACCCAACTTGTCCGTTGTAAATGTTAGTCTTTGAATAGGGACTGTCAGATTTTCTAAATCTTCAAGAAGGTGACAGACGGTGTCCTCCTGCACAACATGTTCTTCAGCCACATAAAATAGATTGCTGGGGCCTTCAGACTGGGCTACCTCAAGTGTTTTGAGAAGCTCGATAGTGGGATGGTCGAGGCCGACTATTGGCTTGATAAGACCTTCCGAGATCTTGATATGGCCGTGGTGTTTGTCAACCTCGACTTCATTTACTTTAAGGTAAGTGACAGGAGGTTTAGCTCTGCCCACGTCGCCTGTGCTGGCAATGTGCGACACCATCTTGGGACTCACATATCCCGGTGGTGGTGGTGAAAACCAGTCATCGCCAGAGGTGTTCTTTACTGCCTTGGCAGGGGCCTTTACTTCGGAGGTCTTCTGTGACTGCTCCACATATAGAGAGGCATCCAACATATGACATTCAAACACTTCGGATGGATGGAGGTCAGCAAATATCCTCTCCTCCTTTCTGTCTTGATTATATTTGAGGCATTGGTGTAGTGTAGATGGCACCACTAAGTTCTTATGCAGCCAGTGTTGGATATAGTGGAATGTCAATCTAGAGGGGGAGGGGGTGAATAGGTTGACCCTTTTAAAAACTGATAGTGCAGGATCACACAATTCTTTGAGTAAGCTATTTCTAAATAAGAATGCAGAATAAGATAATGTAGCAGTCGGACCTATTCAAGCATCTAGCGACACACAAACCACAAAGAAGAGAGCAAATCACATATGAACACTTGGTTTTTAAGGTGGTTCGATCTCCCTATGGAGACCTACATCCACCCCTCACTGAATCAGGGAGGATTCCTGCTGAGCCTTACAGCTTAGCTAAATAGAGGAACAATTCCTCACAAACGCTGAGCTCTACAACTTGGCTAACAAGAGGAACTGATCCTCTTACCCGCTGACAAACAGCTTATGGGCGAACACCCCAAACCCCTTGATCCAAGCACAGCCCGCTTGATCAAGACACCTCCGTCTACAATCACTAGTACAAGGGAGAACATCAGTAATAGAGTGCAAAGTAAACTGAAAAACATAAAATAGAAAACAGAAAATCGAACAAGTTTCAGATACAGATCAGGATTGGATCTCAGATCTTGATCTCAATGATCTGAATGATGAAACTCTTAATCAGCTGGCTTCCTCTTCCTTGGCAATGGGATGTACAAGAGCTCACGATATTGCACTCTGGATGTCCCTTCAATCCTTGATGAAGTAATTTAGAAGCTCTTCCTCTTCTTGTTTTTTTTGGACCAAGCAGCACCAGGGAGGAAGATGATGAATCCCGATCTTCAGTTGCAAAGCTCCCTTCTCTGCTTCCTTCGACTGCAACTACTCCTTGTTTTTCCCGCAGCACTCGCCCCTCATTCACCTGAATATTCCCTTGTGGGCCCCAATCAGATTTCTTAGTTGGCCCCAATGATTGTCCTCTCCCAGATGCTTCTGGAATCACGAAGGAGAAGAGGCGCGTGCCCTTTGTGCTGATGTGGCATTTACTTTATCCATTAGCTGGGGTCCACCAATATACATGTGATGAAGCCCAGAGGGAGTCAACTTTGTGTGACTAAGAGGTTAACACATATTTGCATAACATGTAAGACTGTAATGGTGAAGCGTTGACGCATGAAGACCCTGCGTCAACTCACTGAACTGACCCAGAGCCATCTTTCCTCTGATCATGAACTGATGCGTTAGCGCTGTGCCATCGTAGCGTTAATGCACTGAGCTATATCAGTGACTTATTCTTCTAACTTATTGAACTGAGGCGTGGACACCTTGAGCACCCTGCATGGATTCTATGTGTTCCTTGAATTCAAGATAACCAAATATATGTATATATGTTAATGAACCCATTTCATTATGCAAGTTAAATTCAAACACAGAGTATCTAAATCATCATGCCTCTTGAACTCAATACAAAATCTCTTGGTTGTCATCATCAAAACCAGGGGCACAACAATCTCCCCCTTTTTGATGATGGCAACTATGAGTTAGATGACATTGCATCTTTTAAAAAATTGGTTGAATCAAACAAGGAATTCATTTCGTAGACCACATCAACAATTTAGTTCATTTGAGTCCATGGTCTAACACCAAAAGAAAACAAGCAGGGCAGGAGTTTCAGTTCATAGACCACAACAACAATTCATTTCATTTGATTCCATGGTCTACCACAAAAAGAAAACAGGCATGGCACAAAATTTTTATTTCACATGATATGCAGATTCAAGATTGTCCCGGGCCCCAAAGTGAGTTTATATAGAGGACTCTCCCCCTTTGCCATCATCAGGAAGGGGTGCAAGTGAGGAAGTGCCAAACTGAAGTAGGTGAGCAGGAACAATATCCAGTTGCTATTGAAGCTGAGCTATAGAGGAAGCAAAGCTATCAAGTTTATCAGAAAACTGTTGATCTCTCTGCAGAACAAACTTGTGAAACTCGTGCAATTTGGTAGAAATCCCATCAAACCAGTTATGTAAGATATCAAACAGATAATCAACTTGAGCTTTTTGTTGAGATCCCCATTTAGGCTCAGAAGAGTAAGTTTCTATGGTTGGTGGAGGGCAGTAGGCATCATGCTGATCTTCAAGTGTTGGTGGAAAGTGCTCTTTTAGAAGGTTCACAACATCCATAACTTCATCACCAACTAAGGTGGACCGTTCAAATAATTTAGCAAGATCTTCACCAAAGGAGGTAATCTTTGCAAACAATTCTTGAACTTTTTCACCAAATGCATTCTTCTTATCTAGCAAAGCTGAATACTTCAAATTGAGATTGGACTGTTTGCCCTTGATGTCATAATTATATGTCTGCACAGCATGCAGCTTGCCTAGAAAGTGCGGATGCATGCCCTTCAGATTGTGCATGACTGTCCCAGCTTTCTCACAGACTTGAAGGAGGGACTCCATAAACTTATGAAGCTTCTTGTCAGATTTGAATTTTTCATGTTGGGACTATTGCCATCTACTATCCAACTTTTGCTCAAGTTGTGTGATTCTCATGTCCATAGGTGAGCTCCAGTGCATTATGGAGGAATCAATAGTCTTAAACTTCATTTCTAGAAACTGAATCAAGGTAGGGTTGATACCGGAAGTGTGAGTATCCATCTTAGCAGAGCCATCAACATTAGTTGGAATATCCTCCTCAGGGTGATAAGTAGGTTCAGTATCCCTTCTAGGAGAAAGTTTCGGAAAGGGACCATGTACAAGAGTGATATCTCTTGTGGAATTTGAGAGGATTGGAGCATCATCTGGGGCAATGTTGTCTTGGATAGGACTGGCTTCTAGATGGTCCACTCTAGTAGGACTAACCTCTGGTTGGTTCACTCTAGCAGAACTGATTTCTGGTCTGTCTACTCTAGCAGCGCTGCCTTCTGGTCTGTCTACTCTAGTAGCACTGGCCTCTGGTCTTTCTAGACTTTCTGCTCTCAATTCTTCAGCAGGTGTCACAGAGACAGATTCATGTTTCTGACTTGGCAAGACTCTGACTGGCTGTCCATTCACAATCTTAAATCCCATGAAATTTTGAATGTATGACAAGGAATATATATTCCCTTTAGGAATGTCATGTTTCTTCTCATTTCCAAAATCCACTCCAACTTTTCTAAAGATAGCAGTCAGTGGGGCATTATAGGGAAGTGTCCGAGATTGTGAGAAGCACGAGCCCATAGTTTGAATAATAACATCAGGCAATGAGATTTTGACATCTTTCAGCATACAGTACAACAAAAATCGTTGCATTTCAGCAACCCTTTCCCTACCACTGCTTTGGGGTGTAATAATGGATGTACAAATGTGATGCAACAGTCGTTTCAATGGAGGGAACCTATTTGCCTTCAAACTAGAGAGATATGTCTGATTGACATTGGTGGGATCACTTGGCTGATATGTAAGGATAGCAAAAGCCTCATGTTCATCAATGTGAAAACTATGTAGTTCAACCCCACCCATTGGAATTTTCAGTGCTCTGGCAAACAATTTATTTGTTAACTCAAAACTGATATTTCTGACTGTTGAGGAAACCTTAGGAATTTGCGGTTCATATTTTAGATTCTGGTAAAACTCTCGAACAAGAGTAGGGTAATATATTCTATGGTTTGTAACAAAAGGCCACCAACCCTGAAAATCCAAAGTGGGAAATAACTGCAGAAAAGCCTCAAGCATTTTGACATCGGAATCAACAATATATCGAGGAATAAGAACTTTTAGAGGTTCTCCAGTATTGGTGAGAGGAGATGAGTCTGGAGACCTTGCATGCGCATCCGAACTTCCCACAGTTTGTTTCCCTTTTTCTATAGTTGAAGATGAGGACTTTCTGGGAGCATTGTGAGAGGCAGTCTGCTTCGCTGCCCTTGGTTCAGAGAGTTTTCTTTTCTTGGCCGGCGAGTTCCTCTCTTTTCCATTCTGTTTCTGTGGAGCTGACTGAGACGGCGTCTCCTCTTGAGCAGCTATAAACTTGGTTCGAGGCTCAATAGTGCCCTCGGCTGTGATGGGAGCTCTTCTCTTCAGACCCTTCTTCTTCTTTTTGTCCTTTTTCCCTTTTTCTGGAGGAGCCATGGCAACAGGGGAATCTCACGACAACAGTGAAGAGATGGAAGAAACAAGGGAGGGGGAAACGGTGAGGCACGGAGAGAAGGAGGTGCCAAACGGGTTTGAGCGAGAGGCGGAATGATGGAGGCGTTCATGCTGAGAGGGTTTAAAATAAAGGCGACACCCTAAATTAAAAGGGAAAAGCCGGTTCAAAGAGGATGAACCGGACGTGTTTGACAGAAGGACCGCTCAACAGCGTTGACGTGGTGAAATACTGAGTTGGCACAACCAAAAAGAGACAAGAACGACAGTGTTAAGGTGAGTTCTAAATACACTGAAACTTGAAACATGAGATTGCATTCAGGTATTTTTAATAGGTAAAAGTCAAATTCCTCTATAACAGTTATTGCAAAAGACCCTAATTTATTTAATGATGCAGAGAACAACGATCTCAAGAGATTGAAGTAAATCCTTGAACAAGAAGTGCATGTGTATGGAATAGAGATAGAACCGCTTGTGCAATAGGAACTTTCTCCAATTTATATCCCTTGATAGCTCAATTGTGAGAGACCCTTGTAGAAGTGAATTTAACATGTATTGAAGAGAAACTCTTTAGGATTTTGTGTAAGCTTCAGGTCAACCATACATATATATATATATATATGTATGGGTTTATTATTATTAGTTTATTTAATTTTTTTAATTTTATTAGCAGTCAAGTGTAGCTAGCTTTTTGACATAGGTAAACATGTTTATCAGACACCAGAATCCCCGGTTACTCAACATAGCTAACTATTCTGCTTCACTTAGTAGAGAGTTGGTAACTCACATCATGACATGTTTCTCAGCACTTCATTGGTGCATGGTGACAGTTTCTCAGTGAGAATTTACCATTGCTCTGCAGCAAGTTATTTTGTTATACTGGGAACAGAGTTGGCAACTCACATCATGACATGTTTCTCAGCACTTCATTGGTGCATGGAGATAGTTTCTCAGTGAAAATTTGCCATTGCTCTACAAGTTTTGACATTATATATATATATATATAAAGGTGTATTCCTTCAGCTTTTATTGAGCCTATTCTGAGTTTGAGGTCAATACAATTATTAAATTCATTTTGAACGAAGTTGTCTCTTTGCTTTTGATTTTCATGGTTCTAGAAAAGATGGGTTCACAGTTTTATGAAACAGTTCTATAGCTATTCCATATGCAAGGAACTTTCAGATTGAAGAAGCATAAGATCATAGGACTCCAACCACTAATTGTGCAAGGGGTAAGTCAATGAAGACTAAGAACTCTTATAAAGGAATTATCATTTGAGCTCCCCTTGAATCTAAGATATCAAGTTAAATCTCAGTGTTAAAGAAACTTCCCTTAAACTGAAGATTGATAGGTTCTTCAATAAAAAATGAGATGAATGGAACAAGAGAAATGACTTGAAGAGGAATAGAAAAGACTCCAAGCTGCATACAACCTTGTGAAGAGTCACTTGAAGGACTACCTTATGAAAAGTCACTTGAAGGGCTACCTTGTCAAGCAGCAGGCGTTGAAGCACAGCAACCATTGCATCAACCCCTCTCATCAGACAGAATCTCAGAAGACAGAATTTCCAGACTAGCGTTGACTCAATCCTCATCACTGCGTTAACCCACTCAAGCAGACAGAGTGATCATCAGCTCAGTTTCCATACAGTTTCAGACAGTGCGTTGACGCAAGATTGCTTCAGCGTTAACTCAGTCTTCGTAACAAGTGACTTGGCTTATCATTCGGTGCAGAATTCACTAACCAACCATTTCAAAGTACCAGTAAACTTTCCTCAGTAACTAAAATGTAATTCAAACTCCCCCGTACTTCCTTGGATCATGCATGGCAAAAAGTTCTAATGAAATTGCAATTATCAACATGGTATGTCTTTTAGTTACCATATGACATTCAATGCAGAGGACATTACGAATGACTAAGCTCCCCCTAAATTGGTGACTTATTTAAGAACCAAGCAGATTCTAATCAAACAAGGCATGCAACCTGATTATTATTAGGCAACATCAAGCAATTAGAATTCATGAAATGAGTTGAGCAATCACATTAGGCAACATTTTGAGGATTACACAACCCAAGCTCTCTTCTCAGACAGGTAAATCTCTCATTACACAGAGGCTTAGTAAAAATGTCAGCTAGTTGGTGTTGTGAATCCACAAACATCAATTTAAAGCTCCCTTTATTAACTTCATCACGTAAGAAGTGATGCCTAATTTCTATATGTTTGGTCCTAGAGTGCTGGATAGGATTCTTTGCCAGGTTAATGGCACTAGTGTTATCACACAAAATTGGGACACACCCAAGATTAGTTTGATAATCTTGGAGTTGGTGTTTGATCTACAACACTTGAGTGCCACAACTCCCTGCAGTGACATATTCTGCCTCTACAGTGGACAATGCCACCGAGTGTTGTTTCTTGGATGCCCAAGAAACCAAACACCCTCCAAAAAATTGGCAATAGCCACTTGTGCTTTTCCTGTCAAGTTTACATCCGGCATAGTATGCATCTGAATAAGATACTAGATCAAAAGAGCAAGATGCAGGATACCAAATCCTTAAATCTCGAGTTCCATCAAGGTATCGAAAGATACGCTTAACAAAACTCAAGTGAGATTCTCTAGGATCAGATTGAAAACGAGCACACAAGCAGACACAAAACTGGATATCTGGCCTAGATGCAGTAAGATAAAGGAGTGATCTGATCATACCTCGATAAGTCTTCGCATCTACTTGTTTACCTTTCAGATCTGCATCCAGGGTTGTGTTGGTGCTCATGGGAGTTGTGATCGCTTTGAGATTCTCCATTTGATATTTTTTCAGAAGTTCAGAAATATACTTTGCTTGATTGATAAAATATCCTTCCTTGCTTTGGGTGATTTGAAGACCTAGAAAAAATTGCAACTCACCCATTAGACTCATTTCAAATTTTGTAGTCATCAATTTTGCAAATTCCTCACACATGATTGGTTTAGTGGATCCAAAAACTATATCCTCAACATAAATCTGGACAAGAAGAATATCATTATTTCTTACCTTGGTGAACAAAGTTTGGTCCACTTTACCTCTGCAATATCCCTTTTCAGTGAGATATGAACTGAGTCTGTCGTACCATGCTCTAGGGGCCTGTTTCAGCCCATAAAGAGCTTTGTCCAATCTGTAAACATGGTTAGGATAATCTATACACTCAAAATCGGGGCGTTGTTCAACATACACCTACTCTTTTATTAGACCATTTAAAAAGGCACTTTTTACATCCAACTGTTGTAATTTTATTCTATGGCAGCAAGCAAATGCAAGCAATAGTCTAATAGCCTCTATTCTAGCTACTTGAGCAAATGATTCTTCAAAATCGATACCAAATTCTTGGTTATACCCTTGTGTCACGCCCCGAGCCTTATTTACAGCAGAAGACTCGCTCGGGGAGCGTGGACAGCCGGCATGGTAAGCCTCTTGCAAGCAAGAACAATCAGAGCGCAAGACAATCACACACATAAATGCAATTGCACAGGATTTAATCAAACTTCAACTTTATTTCATAAATGATCAATATTCATAATACAACCACTTTTCATCATCTTTTCCTTCTACTAGACTCAAGAAATAGGAAAATTACATTGACTCAATATAAACATGATAAACTTCCTAAGTCTTCACTCGTAGCTTTACAAGACTTTCACTCACTTCCGGACCCACTACTAGTATAGCCTGAATCCGAATCCGAACTACTTCCACCTCCTGTAAAACATTGGAAATAGGTAATGAGCACACTTGCCCAGTAGGTATCTTCGTATCAACATGAAGACACTATTAAAGTAGTTAACATTTTAGCTCTAATAAGGTAAAATCATGCGAATGCGAATCAATCTTGCGATCAAACCAAAGTAACAAGATAAGATAGAATGATCAAGAATGAACTACCAAGAATATAACATGAACATGATATTTGGCCTTTCACGAGCAAGAATATATCGAGAATGTACTAGCAAGCCACATATTCATCACTTTAGCATCTTATGCTTATGAGCAAGTGCTTCGTGAATTTCTGTGGAATATCAAGCAAGAATGTCATGTCGTGTCGTATCATGGATCTTCACTTATTTATAGAAATAGTACTCCCAGCGCAATGCGACGCTAGTAGCATCATACCCCATGGTTTATAAAATAGTATGTTTCCGACAATTAGCCTAGGGGACTAGCATAGACCTCTTGAACACAATCAGTGCTCGATCGCATCTTCAGTTATAAATTAAGCTACTTCCACGCAATATAACAGTAAAGTATGGCCAAGAATGTGGTACTTCCAATAATTTCATGATAACTAGAATCAATGAATGAATGCTTCGATGCAAGAATGAGTCAAGAAAAGGACTTAAACAATGTCATGCTCTTAGAAATAAATCGACAGCATAACAGTATTTTTCTTATCTTTCATTCATTACATTAAGTCTATTAAGTAATATGATAAGTTCTAGATCATCAAGGGTCATCTAGAATCATTGAAATATCAACCCTTGGTCAAACCTTGGGTTAACATATGCCAGCAGTGTGACGGTCGTTTATCGGGCCGTTACATAATGTGGCGCGCCAGTAATGGGCTGTTACAGTGATCTGAGTCCAGAAAGATGAAAATAGACTCAGAGGAATGTGACGGTCATTCATTGGGCCGTTACGTGAGCATGACGGTCTAGTGCAAGGCCGTTACATTACTAGAATCAGAAACAACGATATATAGTGTATTCTATTTAATAGGCTTTTAATGGTACAACCAACTCGGCGTCCTAGTGGGAATCCCAGGCTCGCGGAGGATTACGGAGGCCTTGAAACAATGATTTCCTAGTCCATTGGAAGGAGTATCCAATAGAGAGGTCCTCAAGTCTAAGATTGTGTTCGTATAGTGCAAAGTGTGAACTAATGACAACATACCGGAATATGTGCCATGCACTTATAGAAATGACTCTATTGACAGAGAGAGATATGTATAATCAATGTGAAAATCATGATGAAAACTCCGTCAATACAAGGTTAAAAGAAAAGTCATGCTTTATAATACAAACTATAGAATTGGGCTCATGAAACTAACATTACTTAAAATAACAATGAGATACCAAATCATGCAATACCTATCATGAACAATCAAATAACCTTAAAATCACATGATCAGGTTAAAACTTAGGTAACTAGGCTTAACAATAAATAATATTGGCAAGTTATATTCTGTCTAGGGTCGACAAATCATAGACTCTGACGGTCTAGAGATGGGGCATCACAGTGATTGTGACGGTCAGGAACCAGCCGTTACATGAACGTAACGCGCCTGTCCTAGTGCGTTAGAGGCAACAGTGAAAATCCAAAAATAACAGGGTGTGTGACGGTCTGTCGTAGGGCCGTTATATGAGTGTGACGGTCCTACGCTGATGCGTCAGAGCGTCTGCTAACAGAAAACATGTAAAACACTAAGAGATCAACTCACATCATGTCTGTAAATCAAACATCATATCTATTCTAGGCATGATGACGAAGTATAGGCTATCTATATGCATGGGTATCAGTGGATTAGATGAATAACATGCTTTAATTTCTCTATTAGGGCTAAGAGATGCATGACATGTATAATAACTAGTAAAACATGAAATTAATGCTCTACTATGCATGAAATTCAATCAAACCTGCGTGCTTTTAGTCCTATCAGGTTGTTTTTGCCATTCATGAGATAACCTACCTCTTAACTTAGGCTGTATCTTCTGAATTGGGTTGAGAATCTTGCCCTAGTTTTCCTTCTTCTATGACTTTTTCAGCGACTTCTTTAGGTTCTATCTTCACGACCTCTTGACCTAAAGATGTGAAATTTGAAGGGGAGTTAGTCTAAAGTATTGTAAACAAATGCCTTTAAAGAACTTACCTGAGATAGTGACTCCTTACCTTGATTCTTTACGTCCAAAAAGTAAGGGTCGCACAGTTCAGAATAGGTCCTATTTATAGGGTTCTAGCTAGGATTTGAAGATTAGATCGAGTTTAGAGTCCTTAATCTATCAAAACCTAATATCTAAGAGTTCTTAGAGTCTTTATACATTGTTCCACTTAGGTCTCTTGTGGATAGGAACATCAAGTTTCAATCTTTTTACAACTTCTTCTACTCACGGAATACGCAGAGTGTAACGGTCGAACCCCACCGCGTTACACGGCTGTGGCGGTCTTACGATAGACCGTTACAATCATCGTAGCTAGAGTTTCTAATTATTAAAACTCTTTTATTTACCTATCCATATATTTATTTATATAATTAGTATGTATCCTTAAAAATTCGTGGATAGGCTTAATAACCTTCTAGAATATGGGCCAAACTTAATGGTCCTGGTCTTAAAACCTTTTTGGACTCTAATTAAGTGAGTTGGGTTAATTGATTAACACCATTTGGCCTTATATTGATTAATAAATTTAAATTAGTCCATTTAATTGCTAATAATTCCAGAAAATTCTTAAATAAATTCTGGGGCACTACACCCTCCCCCACTTAGAAGAATTTGGTCCCCAAATTCAATACATAGATTGTGGAGAGTGTACTTATAGTCAAACAATTCTAGGAATCTTTTCTTCATAGCGGATTCAGTTTCCCATGTCGCTTCATAAGGCCATGTTTTCTTCCATTGGATCTTGACCATAGGAATAACTTTATTCTTTAATTGACGCACTTCCCGATCCAAAATCTTTATTGGTGTTTGTTCGTATGTTAAGTCTTTCTGAATCTCCAGATTATCAAATGTGAAAATATGATCTGGATCATATACATACTTCTTTAGCATAGAGACGTGAAATACGTCATGAACTCCTGCTAACTGTGAAGGTAAAGCTAATCTATAAGCCACTTCACCGACCCTTTCAAGAATTTCAAACGGGCCAATGAATCTAGGAGTTAGCTTTCCTTTAATGCCAAATCTTCGAATACCACGACCCGGAGAAACCTTCAGATATACATGTTTTCCTACTTGAAACTCCAAGTCACGCCTTCGATTGTCGGCATAAGATTTCTGCCTATCTTGTGCCATCTTCATTCTTTCCTAGATGAGCTTTATTTTTTCTGTAGAATCTCTGATAAGGTCAGGGCCTAGAAATTGCCTTTCCCCTATCTCATTCCAACATATTGGAGATCGACAACTTTTCCCATATAGAGCTTCAAAAGGTGCCATTTGTATGCTTGCTTGATAGGTGTTATTATATGCAAATTCCACCAGAGGCAAGTGATCATGCCAACTTCCTCCAAAGTCAATGATACAAGCCCTGAGCATGTCTTCTACCACCTGATTTGTTCTTTCCGTCTGACCATCAGTTTGTGGATGAAAGGCTGTGCTAAAATTTAATCTGGTCCCTAGTGAATGTTGTAGACCTTTCCAGAACTGTGATGTAAATCGAGGATCTCTATCTGATACAATAGAGACAGGGACACCATGTAGTTTAACAATTTCTTTCATGTATAATGCTGCCAGGATATCCACAGACCATCGACTCTTTATTGGTATGAAATGTGCAGATTTAGTCAATCGATCTATGATTACCCATATGCCATCGTGTCCACCTCTTGTCTTAGGTAATCCCATGATGAAATCCATTCCTATGCTCTCCCATTTCCATTCGAGAATATTTAAGGGATGTAATTTACATGTGGGTCTAAAATGTTCAGCTTTAACTTATTGGCAGGTTAGACAACGAGACGCGAAGTCAGCTATTTCCCTCTTCATATTGGGCCACCAAAAGTTTCCTTTGAGGTCCTGATACATTTTTGTACCTCCTGGATGAATGGTGTACTTTGATTTATGTGCTTCTTCTAGGATCAATTTATTTGTATCCTCATGATCCGGTATACACATTCGGCCCTTGAATAGCAATCTTCCATCATTAGAGATAGAAAAATCTGGCCTTTGTTCAATATTGGCCTTAATTTCCAGTAAAACTGGATCATCCTCTTGGAATTTGGCCAAATCCTCTATTAATGTAGGTTGAGCTCGGATATTAGTTATGAAGCAATCTTCTTCCTTAATATCAACATCTAAATTCAACTGAGCAAATTGAGGAATAAGGTTAGTCACACTAATCATGAGACTTGATAACATACCCATTGGTTTTCTGCTGAGTGCATCTGCTATAGCATTTACCTTGCCAAGATGATATTGAATAGCAAAGTCAAAGTCCTTCAGATGTTCTAACCACCTCCTCTGCCTCATATTAAGCTCCTTTTGAGAGAATAAATACTTCAAGCTCTTGTGGTCTGACTAGATCGTAAACTTTTCTCCATAAAGATAATGACGCCAAATTTTCAAGGCAAAGATAACTGCTGCCAATTCTAAATCATGTACAGGATAATTTTCTTCGTGACGCTTCAATTGTCTTGAAGAATAGCAAATCACTTTTCCATTCTGCATAAGGACACATCCTAAGCCAATTTCAGACGCATCCGTATACACTTCAAATCCACCACCCTCCATTGGTAGTGATAAAATAGGGGCTGTGGTAAGATGATTCTTAAGAATTTAGAAATTCTTCTCAAATTCCTCTGACCGGATAAAAGGATTTTCTTTTCTGGTGAGTTTAGTTAAAGGGACTGCTATCTTTGAGAAGTCCTTAATAAATCTTCTATAATAACCAACTAGACCCAGAAAGCTCCTTACTTCAGATACAGTTGTAGGCCGACTCCAATTCTTGACAGCTTCTACCTTAGAAGGATCCACAGCAATACCTTCTTTTGAAATAATGTGGCCTAGGAATGAGACTTCCTCGAGCCAGAATTCACACTTATTGAGTTTGGCATATAGCTTGTGTTCTCTAAGTGTTTGCAAAGCTATTTTTAAATGTTCTTCATGTTCTTCTTTTGTCCTTGAGTATATTAGGATATCATCAATGAAGACGACAATGAATCGATCCAGGTATGGCTGGAAGACACTGTTCATAAGTTACATGAATGCTGCTGGGGCATTAGTTAACCCGAACTGCATCACCATGAATTCATAGTGGCCATAACGACTTCGAAAAGATGATTTATAAATATCTTCTTCTTTAATTCTAAGTTGATGATAACCAGATCTGTGGTCAATCTTAGAGAAGTACCCAGCTCCCGAAAGCTGGTCGAAGAGCTCATCAATACGCGGCAACGGATACTTATTCTTAATTGTAAGCTGATTCAGTCGCTAGTAATCGATACATAGCCTGAGGGAACTATCTTTCTTCTTGACAAATAGAACAAGCGCACCCCAAGGGGATGTGCTGGGTCTAATGAAACCCTTGTCTAGAAGTTCTTGTAACTGCTTCTTTAGTTCCTTGAGTTCTGTGGGGGACATCCTGTAAGGGGCTATAGAAATAGGTGCCGCACCAGGAATGAGTTCAATGGTAAAGTTTACTTCCCTTTCGGGCGGTAGATTAGGTAGTTCAGATGGGAATAAGTCTGGGAACTCATTTGCAATAGGAATATTGTCTAGGACAATCTCCTTAGATTCGGTAATAATGACTGAAGCAAGGAAAGCTTCGCATCCTTGCGAGATAAGCTTGCAAGCGTGAAGAGAAGATATAATGGTAGGATGCTTTTTGTATTTGATGCCAAGAAAAGAAAATCTTGGAAGATCGGGCTTTCGAAAAGATATTATCCTATTTCGGCAATTGATATAAGCATCATGGTCTACAAGCCAATCTACCCCTAAAATGGCGTCATAACCTTTCATATCAAGACATACTAAGTTTGCGGGGAGATTGTGTCCTTCTACCACTACCTCGCAATCAGGATAATGCTTGGTAAGCTTAGTTCCAGATCCTAAAGGTGTAGTAATAGCAAGATCTGAAGGTAAGGAAACTGATGCAATTGGTAAGGTTTTTACAAAAGTGGTGGAGATAAAAGAATGAGAAGCACCAGTATCGAATAGCACGAATGCAGGGCGAGAACATATTTGAAGAGTACCTTCCATAAGTCCATCATTTAAATCCCTGGGTGCTTCATCTTCATCTATAACTGCATTGAGGCGAGCCTGCCTCCTGCATCCTCCATTAGCTGATTGCTCTTTCATAAGGGGGCAATCTGGCACACAATGCTCCCTACTTCCACAACGCAAACAAGCACCGAGGCGTTTCCAGCATTCTTCAGCCAAATTTCTCGCAAAACGTGCACGCCGCGGCAACTTGCTCCTTCTCTTCCTTAACCCTTTTATTATTATTTTGGGAACTTCCACCGTTCCCGCTCCTTGATCTTTTCTTGTTATCACGGCTTTTGTAGGGTTCCGTAATGCTAAACTTCTCCTTCTTATAATGCCGATATGAGCGCCGGCTGGATTCCTCTCCCTTTCCTTTCAACTTTTCGACCTTCTCTAAGGTCCTCTCGCATAGATATGCCCTCTAAACCATCTCTGCGTAAGTGTGGATATTTTGTGTCCCAAGTTGCTGAATGAACCCGGGCTGTAACCCGTCCAAAAATTGATTTGTCTTTAATAATTCCATGCTAATAAGGTGTGGTGCATATGGTGCTAGTCTTGAAAACTGTAGCTCATACTCTGCTACTGATATCATCCCTTGACGAAGGGAGGTAAACTCCATGGCCTTCCTTTCCTTCACATGTTCGGAGAAATACTTGGCACGAAATAAAGTGAGAAAACCATCTCACGTGTGAGGTGCATCGGCCGGAGGTGTCGGGACCGATTTCCACCAAGTACGGGCATCCTTATTTAATTGGAATGTTGTTAGACGGACCTTCTCTTGATCAGTGCATTGAATGACATCAAAGATACGATTCATTTCATCAATCCAATTTTCTGCTTCATCTGGATTGGAAGATCCATAGAAACGCGGAGGATTTAGACTCTGGAAATTGTGATGAAGGTCGCCAGCCCGTGATCCTGCCCCTGCCTGGGCCATGGTTTGCAATGCCTGCGTAAGGCCGGCAACGGTTTGTTGCATGCCATTCCAGTCTACGCGATGAGCCATGATAAGAATAATAAGGTACCTGAGAGAAATATAACAGCTTGTTATTTCTTGTGAGACCGAAAGAAAATCAATCTTAAAGCTAATAACTATCTCATCCCGGCTCTGCCCAATTCTCACATGGGCATGAAAATTCCTTCCTTGGTTCATAGGTGGGGGTCCTTAACCCTTTGACTTATCCTATGACATGATTCTTTTCCCTAAGTCCTGAGACTTAAGCTCTGATACCAACTTAACTGTCACGCCCCGAGCCTTATTTACAGCGAAAGACTCGCTCGGGGAGCGCGAACAGCGGACATGGTAAGCCTCTTGTAAGCAAGAACAATCAGAGCGCAAGACAATCACACACATAAATGCAATTGCACAAGATTTAATCAAACTTCAACTTTATTTCATAAATGATCAATATTCATAATACAACCACTTTTCATCATCTTTTCCTTCTACTAGACTCAAGAAATAGGAAAGTTACATTGACTCAATCTAAACATGATAAACTTCCTAAGTCTTCACTCGTAGCTTTACAAGACTTTCACTCACTTTCGGACCCACTACTAGTATAGCCTGAATCCGAATCCGAACTACTTCCACCTCCTGTAAAACATTGGAAATAGGTAATGAGCACACTTGCCCAGTAGGTATCTTCGCATCAATATGAAGGCACT
Source organism: Amorphophallus konjac (assembly GCA_022559845.1). Classification (NCBI taxonomy): domain Eukaryota; kingdom Viridiplantae; phylum Streptophyta; class Magnoliopsida; order Alismatales; family Araceae; genus Amorphophallus; species Amorphophallus konjac. The sequence continues at coordinate 337,530,060 of CM040125.1, read as the reverse complement.
ATTAAAGTAGTTAACATTTTATCTCTAAAGAATAAGGTAAAATCATGTGAATGCGAATCATTCATGCGATCAAACTAAAGTAACAAGATAAGATAGAATGATCAAGAATGAACTAGCAAGAATATAACATGAACATGATATTTGGCCTTTTACGAGCAAGAATATATCGAGAATGTACTAGCAAGCCACATATTCATCACTTTAGCATCTTATGCTTATGAGCAAGTGCTTCGTGAATTTCTGTGAAATATCAAGCAAGAATGTCATGTCATGTCATATTGTGGATCTTCACTTATTTATAGAAATAGTACTCCCAGCGTAATGCGACGCCAGTAGCATCATACCCGATGATTTATAAAATAGTATGTTTTCAGCAATCAGCCGAGGGGACTAGCATAGAGCCCTTGAACACAATCAGTGCTCGATCGCATCTTCAGTTATAAATTAAGCTACTTCCACGCAATATAACAGTAAAGTATGGCCAAGAATGTGGTACTTCCAATAATTTCATGATAACTAGAATCAATAAATGAGTGCTTCGATGCAAGAATGAGTCAAGAAAATGACTTAAACAATGTCATGCTCTTAGAAATAAATCGATAGCATAACGATATTTTTCTTATCTTCCATTCATTACATTAAGTCTATTAAGTAATATGATAAGTTCTAGATCATCAAGGGCTATCTAGAATCATTGAAATATCAACCCTTGGTCAAACCATGGGTTAACATATGCCAGCAGTGTGACGGTCGTTTATCGGGCCGTTACATAATGTGACGCGCCAGTAATGGGCCGTTACAGTGATCCGAGTCCAGAAAGATGAAAATAGACTCAGAGGAATGTGACGGTCGTTCATTGGGCCGTTACGTGAGCCTGACAGTCCAATGCAAGGCCGTTACATTACTAGAATCAGAAACAACGATAGTGTATTCTATTTAATAGGCTTTTAATGGTACAACCAACTCGGCATCCTAGTGGGAATCCCAGGCTCGCGGAGGATTACGGAGGCCTTGAAACAATGATTTCCTAGTCCATTGGAAGGAGTATCCAATAGAGAGGTCCTCAAGTCCAAGATTGTGTTCGTATAGTGCAAAGTGTGAACTAATGACAACATACCGGAATATGTGCCATGCACTTATAGAAATGACTCTATTGACAGAGAGAGATATGTATAATCAATGTGAAAATCATGATGAAAACTCCGTCAATACAAGGTTAAAAAGAAAAGTCATGCTTTATAATACAAACTATAGAATTGGGCTCATGAAACTAACATTACTTAAAATAACAATGAGACACCAAATCATGCAATACCTATCATGAACAATCAAATAACCTTAAAATCACATGATCAGGTTAAAACTTAGGTAACTAGGCTTAACGATAAATAATATTGGCAAGTTATATTCTGTCTAGGGTTGACAGATCATAGACTCTGACGGTCTAGAGATGGGGCGTCACAGCGATTGTGACGGTCAGGAACCAGCTGTTACATGAACATAACGCGCCTGTCCTAGTGCGTTAGAGACAACAGTGAAAATCCAAAAACAACAGGGTGTGTGACGGTATGTCGTAGGGCCGTTATATGAGTGTGACGGTCCTACGCTGATGCGTCAGAGCGTCTGCTAACAGAAAACATGTAAAACACTAAGAGATCAACTCACATCATGTCTGTAAATCAAACATCATATCTATTCTAGGCATGATGACGAAGTATAGGCTATCTATATGCATGGGTATCAGTGGATTAGATGAATAACATGCTTTAATTTCTCTATTAGGGCTAAGAGATGCATGACATGTATAATAACTAGTAAAACATGAAATTAATGCTCTACTATGCATGAAATTCAATCAAACCTGAGGGCTTTTAGTCCTATCAGGTTGTTTTTGCCATTCATGAGATAACCTACATCTTAACTTAGGTTGTATCTTCTGAATTGGGTTAAGAATCTTACCCTAGTTTTCCTTCTTCTATGACTTTTCCAACGACTTCTTTAGGTTCTATCTCCACGACCTCTTGACCTAAAGATGTGAAATTTGGAGGGGAGTTAGTCTAAAGTATTGTAAACAAATGCCTCTAAAGAACTTACCTGAGATAGTGACTCCTTACCTTGATTCTTTACGTCCAAAAAGTAAGGGTCGCACAGTTCAGAACTAGGTCCTATTTATAGGGTTCTAGCTAGGATTTGAATATTAGATCGAGTTTAGAGTCCTTAATCTATCAAAACCTAATCTCTAAGAGTTGTTAGAGTCTTTATACGTTGTTCCACTTAGGTCTCTTGTGGATAGGAACATCAATTTCCAATCTTTTTACAACTTCTTCTACTCACGGAATACGCAGAGTGTAACGGTCGAACCCTACCGCGTTACACGGCTGTGGCGGTCTTACGATAGACCGTTACAGTCGTCGTAGCTAGAGTTTCTAATTATTAAAACTCTTTTATTTACCTATCCATATATTTATCTATATAATTAGTATTTATCCTTAAAAATTCGTGGATAGGCTTAATAACCTTCTAGAATATGGGCCAAACTTAATGGGCCTGGTCTTAAAACCTTTTTGGACTCTAATTAAGTGAGTTGGGTTAATTGATTAACACCATTTGGCCTTATATTGATTAATAAATTTAAATTAGTCCATTTAATTGCTAATAATGCCAGAAAATTCTTAAATAAATTCTGGGGCACTACACCTTGAGCTACCAGTCTTGCTTTATTCCTAACTACTATTCCATTCTCATTTTGTTTATTTCTGAAAACCCATTTAGTTCCAATCACTGAATATTCGGTGGGTCTTGGCACAAGGTGCCGCACTTTGTTTCTTTTGCATTGATTTAATTCTTCATGCATTGCATTTATCCAAAATTCATCTACATTTTTGGGTCCAGTTTGAGAAACAAGTGCCAAATTATCCATTTCTTCAATGATCCTAAAGTGAGATCTAGTTCTAAGAGGGTCATGCAGACTACCAAGGACATTTGATAATGGATGATCTCTTAACACCCTAACATTGGTAAGAGAATTACCTTCATTAGCTGCTGCATTACCTTGAGTACTTGATTCTGCTAGATTCTCACCTGGCCTTGATTCTTTTTCTTGTCGATCTTGATCTTCCTTCACTTCAAGAAACTCCCCATCGTCCTTGTCCCTGCACGATTGTTCATTTTCAGATTTAACATTCATTTCATCAAACACAATATGTGGGGATTCTTCTACAGTTTGAGTTTTGACATTTAGAACTCTATAGGCCCTAGAGTGATCAGAATATCCATGAAAGATGGCTGGTTCACTCTTTGGTTCAAATTTATCCAAGTCCCGTTTGTCATTATTTTGAATAAAACATTTTGATCCAAATACTCTGAATTGGGCAACTGATGGATTCTTACCTTTCATTGACTCATAGGGAGTCTTTTTGGACAGAGGCCTTACCATTGCACGATTTACAATGTAACACGCGGTGTTTACCGCCTCGGCCCAGAATTTCCTTGGAAGTTGTCCTTCGATTAGCATTGTTCTCGTCATCTCCACAAGAGTCCTGATTCTTCTTTCCACCACTCTATTTTGTTCGGGAGTTCTTGGTGAAGCGAATTTGTGTAATATGCCTTTCTCCCTACAGAAGACATCAAAGTTTGAGTTCTCAAACTCTCCTCCATGATCTGACATGATAGATGAAATGGTGAACTTACCATCCTGCTAGAATCTCTTGAAGAATGCCTAAAATTCTTCAAACACATCATTTTTATGAGATAGAAAGAATACCCAGGTAAGCCTAGAAAAATCATCTACCAATACAAAACCATATCTACTACCACTTAGACTTGTTGTTCTAGTGGGTCCAAACGAGTCCATATGAACAAGTTCAAGAGGTCTAGAAGATTGGTTTTCAATTCTAGTTTTAAAAGACTTCCTAGTGTGCTTACCTTGAGCGCATGCATCACATACTTTATCATTATGTTTGAATGAGACATCAAGCAAACCGTTCACCATGCTGAATTTTGCTAACTTATGCATGACACTGTAGCTAGCATGTCCTAGCCTACGATGCCATAGCCAAGCTAGTTCACTTTTGTTCACAGCAAGACAAAGATTATTGTGTGCAGGATCATCTAAGTCTACCATGTACATATTATTTACTCTCTTTCCAAAGAACTTAACATTTTCAGAGTTCATTTCAAGGATGGTACATGCATGTGAATCAAACACAACCTTGTGACCTCTATCACATAGTTGACTTATACTAAGTAGATTATACTCTAATCCTTCAACAAGCAACACATCATCAATGGAATTCAAAGGGTTTTTGCTAGCTTTACCTTTTCCAATAATCTTACCTTTATTGTTTCCCCCAAAAGTGACATACCCTCCTTCCTTTTCAACCAATAGGCAAAATTTGGCTTTGTCACCCGTCATATGCCTTGAGCAGCCACTGTCGAGATACCATCTGTTATGTACATCTACAAGGCATTCCTGCACATCACATCAAACGAGGGACATTGGAACCCAAAAAAACCTGGGTCCCATCAGACCATATATTTCTTTCAAGTAAGACAACATGTTTTTCAGAATCCACATCTATTGTTTTGGATGTTTTTGGAATGTGGAATTCACAAGTTTGGAATTTTTCTATTTCATCTGATTGGGTTGATGTTTTGTTTGCGATGAATTTTCTGGACCAATTTTGTTATTGAAAGTACGTGAATGTTTGTTCCAATTTGCATTCCAATAAACATTAGGAATCTAGGATGCACTGGGAGATCTAGGATGAGCAACTCTAGATGAGGCTTGAGTTCTAGATGGAGCAAAGCCTCACTGCGTTAACCCCCTAACATGGTTGTGTTGACCTATCCATCCAAAATTCATGTAATTGGGGTTCTGGTAGACCGGGTGCGTTGACGCACTGTAGTGCTTGCGTTGACCCATTCCCTTGTTTCTGAAGTAGTACCCTTTCTGGAAAGGTCTGTGGGTTGACGCAGGGTGACTGGTGCGTCGACGCCACTATCTTGTGCCAATCCAGTGGCTCCTGAAATTTCCATGAGCGTGATGTTGGTTTGAATTTGTGGGAGCCTTGGGTTGATTTTTTGTCTTACTACTAAATTTTGGCATACTTGTGCTATGATTGGTATTCATGGTAGAATCCATTTTCCCTTTGCCCTTTTTCTCATTGGTCTCATTTGTTTGTTTGATTTTCTGTTTTAACTTTTCTTGATTATTCCCTGGGAACTTCATTGTTGTCAAAGAATTTTGCTCAGATGTGCCCTGTTCTGGAACAAAAGTGACTAATCTCACTCCTAAGTCCTTTTTTTTGTAGGATTATATCCTAGCCCTTCTTTTCCAAAATTGCTTTTAATTCCCATAACAGCTTCTAGGTTATTTTTGCCTTGTGTCATTTTTTCGTGGGAGGCTTGCTTGTCTTGATTTTCAGCTTGCAATGTTTTCAGATTTTCTTGGAGTTCTAGATTTACTCCTTGAACAACTTCATATTTTTCGTCAGCAATTTTTACATCACCTTCCAGTTTCTATATTCTGAGTTTCAAATCATCAACTACTTTCTATAAAAATTCATTTTCTCTTTTCATCTCACTCAATTGTTTTTTGGACTCGTCACTTTCGACAAGAGACTTTCTTAGGTTGGAGATTTCTATTTCTAAGTAAGTGTTTTTCTCACTTAAGGAAGTGTCTTGACTAGCCGAATTTTTCTTCTTCTTCAGTGATTTATTTTCTCTCTTCACATGATCATACTTATCAAGCAGATCATTAAATGCTTCTTCCCAATCACTACAAGAGAAGTTTTCACAGGAGGAGGTTACCTCTTCTCGATCATCTCCCTAGGCCATAAAGCATAGCTTCACATCACTTTCTTCTTCAGAGGTGCTGTCTTCTTCTTCTTCTTCCTTCTCCTCATCACTCCAAGTACTTAGCATTGCCTTTGGTTTCTTGTTCTTCCACTTTGGTTGAATTTTCTTCACATTCTCTGGGCATTTAGATTTTATATGACCTTGTTTCCTGCATTTGTAACAAACAACTTTGTCAGATTTTTTAAATTTCTCAGACTTAAATTTTGAATTCTTTCTTACCTGTGGTCTTCTGTTTCTTAGGACCTTACCTTCCTTCCTTAGAAACTTTCTGAACTTCCTGGTGATCATTGCTATCTCACTTGAGTCATCCTCCGATGTAGATAACTCACTATCCTCTAAACTTTCCTTACTGCTTGGACCAGCCTTCAATGCAAGTGACTTCTTCTTTTTCACATCCTCATCATTTCTTTTGAAATTCAACTCATAAGCCATCAGTGATCCGATGAGCTCATCAGGAGTAGTGGTAGGGAGATTCTGAGATTCCTCAACAACCGTGGCCTTAGTGTGCCAAATTGGAGTTAGGTATCTAAGAATTTTCTTAACCAATTCATAATCACTGTAAGTTTTTCCTAAACCTTTAAGACCGTTTACTAACAAGGTGATGCAACACGCCTAAGGATGATGATGCTCTGATACCAATTTGATGAGACATGACCCCTCGGACCAAGAATTGCAAGCAACCGAACCGAACGGCGGACCCACTCAAGCGGGTTCACCCGCGTCGCGCACACCCGGGTCCGTAGGCGGACCGACGATGATGGGGAGGGTCCGAGGTTGGACCTCAAGGTTCCAAGGGTATGGCCAGCTAGGGATGGTCCCCAATGGGCCAGGGATACCCAATTTCAAGGGCGGCCGGCACGCCGAGGGCGTGGGTTGTAGTGTCACACTCTCAACTCAATCCGCGGTGTTCACACAATTCAATGGCGTTTGAGATCGGGTGCCCACCTCACCGCCGACGGTCAACTAGAAACAATACTAAGACAAGCAAAAGTAAAACCAGCAGAGGAAGTGGCCAAAAGCTCACCTGATCGGCGTGTCACGCCCCGAGCGCGGAAGATACCCGGAGATGCGCGACGTGTCTATATCAATCATGTCAATCAGAGTGGTCATGTATTCGACACAAAGACAGAGATGCGCAAAATAGCAAGATAACCCAATCCTTTATTTCATAATGGATAGACTATTACAAATCCAATACTCTGTTAAATAAAAAGGAAAAGAATACATAGTTGACTCAAGAAACTATGGAAAAGACTAGACGACACTTGTAGAAGCTCTATCACTTTCACTCTTGACCATTCCCATCCGATTGACTTCCATCGTCGTCGGACTTACCTGAAAAGTAAAAGGGACAAACGGAATGAGCGAACGCTCAGTAGGAAATTATATCTCAAGTACTAGCAAGTGGTTTAAGTAATTACATTTTCATGGATGTAATAAAGCTATGCATGCTCGCATGAAACGACAAGATAGAGAGAATGTAATATCAAGGAAATAAGATGAACTTTCATGAACAAGATACAAGTTATTCAAGATATTCAAGCAAGTACCATTATCGAGTCATGTCAAGAACTTTGGCTATCATGTATCAAGCAAGTAAATTACCCTTTTTCGGGCCACGCATTTCATTTCATGTCAAGTACGAGTCAAGTACAAGATGTGTGTGGAATGTCCAATCAAGCAAGTCAAGTACTCGGTATAATGCCAGATACCTTATCATTTTAACTCCCATGGGCACAAGTACTTTCGGGTGCTCCTCCCAGGACCAGATCGGGCCCTATATGCGCAGGTATTTATCATGTGTTTTGACATCCACTCTTGTTTATATAGCCAATATAGAATTTCAATAATCAAGCTTGTAGATACGTATGACAACTTTGATAGAATAGAGTCCAAAATATGACAAAGGACATAGAATGGCGATAATAACGGTATAATCACGATGTCGGTAAAACTAGGTAGATTATGGTTCCCTTAACTTAGGTACCATGACAAATCAATATGGACATTCTTTATATAGAGTTGAGGTCCACATGAACAGTATATCAAGGTAAGATACCCTCATTCTTATCATAGAATTGAGGTTTACAAGAACGACATGATATGGCATGATATCATCATCCCATTAAGAATTTCTTATGATATACTCTTTGTATAATCATAAGGGCCGGTATACCATGTTTTCTTTAGATTGACATGGCAAAAACTGTGTAATGGGTTTTTAGGGTACAACCAGCTCAGTCGGCCTTGAGGGAATCCAAGGCTACGAGGAGTCTTACGGAGGTCTCTATGACTAACTCGCTAGTCCAAAGGAACGGAATGTCCAATGGAGAGCTTGTATGTCAATGAGAGTTGAGTGTGATCGGTAAATCAACATGAAACGTGGGACTATACTCACGGAGTGGAGAATAGTGCCGATATATATATATATTATGATATATATAAAACCATCGGTTAGCAAATCAGATGAAAATCAGTTTATAGTAAAATAACGACTTAGGTCAAGTCGTTTCTCAAGTAATTAACGCCTAACAAAAGGGCGTTTACCTATATTGCCAATTTGCAGAATTTCCATTATTTCATTAATTTATCAAAAACACGCCTTTCCTGGGGGCGTTTCTTCAAAGTTGACGACTGCAGGGGCAGGCGTCTCATCATTTACATATTCGACAGGATATAATTATTCTCAGAAATTTATCAAAAACGCGCCCTTGAAAGGGGCGTTACTTTCTAATTCCATTTTATAGAATATGTGAATTTCAGGATTTTAGCAGATACACGCCCTAGGAAGGGGCGTTACTTTTCAAATTCACGCCTTGTACTCGGGCGTTAGAACATGGAAAACGACTTTGTCCAAGTCGTGAATTTCAAGGGATTTACGATATTTTAATAAATAATATCTCGAGAGACAGGAGACATGTCATGGCAGTAAAATTTAACAGGAATTCACAGAGTCATGCAAGATATTAAAAATCAATATTTCATATGTATTGTAATTTTTAAACATGATCAATTATTAATCACATGCGATTCTTATGAAATTAACGCCTGCGTAGAGGGCGTCAAATATTAAATTGACGACCACTAGCATGGTCGTTTCTTTTAAATTAGCGCCCTAATCAAGGGCGTTTCTTTCAAAATATTTCAGAAAACGCGTGAAAACTATAATAATCATATGCATGACATGCTTATATATATATATATATATGTTGCATTAATTTCATTTGGGCTACAGTAACTTGAGAAAACCTACCTTATGATCTGGATGAAGGACTCATGAAAGGTTTGATAATACTGATACTCTGTTTGGAACCTTCGTGGATGAAGAACCTTCGTTCTTCAGGAAGATATTGCCACAGCTACCTGTAAAGGAAGAGAAGATATCAATCTTCTTTACCTACGTAACCTGAAGGCAAGGAAAAAAGAAGAACTTTACCTATTCTTCGGCAACGATGGTGATGAAGACGATGATGATGAAGACCCTTTGTCTTCAAACACTAGAAGCAGCCACCTATAGCAAAGACGATGAAGGATGGTTAAAACCTCCTCATGTGTTTATCAAAAGCAAGGAAAGGAAGAAGAACTGTTTGTTCTTCACGTACCTAGCAGCAGACGTTCGATCAAATGGGTTTTAGGGTTCGATCGAACATGTTATTTATAGGATTTTGAAGTCCTAACAAGAGTAGTGTTTGATTGAGGGTAATATATCCTTAATAGAGTCCTTACTCTAATAGACACTTACTAGATTAGGTTAATCTTTCCTTGGATAAGTTCTGGGTTCGATCGGTTCACGAACTGAATTAACGCCTTAGGTCAGGGCGTGTATTCGTTAATTGACGCCTTACTTTAGGGCGTTTCTTAAAAAGCGCCTTGAAAAAGGGCGTTTCGTGTTTTAAAACACGCCCAAGATAGAGGCGTTTCTTTTACTTACCCATTTGGTCGCGTGAGAACTGACGACCGTAGGTGTGGGCGTCCTTTCTTTATTCACGCCATGGGTAGAGGCGTTTATTTATAAATTAACGCCTTAATAAGAGGCGTTATTTTTAATTTGTTTTATTTCGTCCAATTAACCCTATTCCTTTTATATATATTACTTCTGTAATATATATGTTTTAATTTATTTCAATTATTCATTTATTAGGGTTGCTACACGGCGTGAGGACGCCGATCCCGGCCGGAGACGAGGGCGAGCGGGGAAGCGTGGGCTACCCGCACGCCGCGCCGATGACGCTTCGGCCGCTTACCTGCTTGTACAATCACTAAGCCCTCACAGAGGGGGTGGACTAGCGGTGGGGAAATGAGGTTACAAATCAAACACTACCTCCACGCAGGGAGGGGCGCTAAGCCGGCCAGGCGGGGAAAGGAGTTATGCTTGATTAGCGCCGATGAAGCACCCCGCCGAATCTGCCCAGGTCTGGGACAGCAGGACAGGGGGTCGGTGTAGTCGTCGCTGTGCACTCCTCCGAATTCAGAATTCGACGAGACCAGCATTGAAAGGACGCTGATGGATCCAGGCACGTCTGTGAATTTTTGTGGGCAGTCCTGAAGTCGTCAGCGGCTGGGGCAGGCTCTGGAACAGGGCCCCTGCGCTCAGATTCGTACTATTCCCAGGGTGCAGCAGTAGATGGATGTAGTCACCACAACCGCTCCTAAAGTCCGATTGATGCGACACCAAGTCGAGGACGACCGTGGACGAGTCTTCTTCGAGCATCAATCAAGCAGAGCACCAGACGATGTCGGGGTGGCGAGGAGCAGTCCGTTGAGTGAGGGGGGGTCAGGGCAGGACCTGAACGATCTGTTCTGCGCGCCCGAGAGAGAAAAATTGGAAAAGGCTCTTCCTGATGCCGAAAGGGACGCCGCTTGTTGGTGATGGTAGATGCCTTATGGTAGCAGATCTCTGCCAAGTGGTACCTTCATAAGTTGAGGGGTGTGGCCGTGGTAGCTTCTGCACTGCAGCTCTGGTCCAGGTTCTGGTCCTGGTTGCGCAGTCGGACCAGAATGGGCACCACGATCTCTAGTGAAGTCGGAACGAGACGATTCCACCTCGCCTGCGAAGAAGACTGGAAGACCTTTCCGGTGATATATAATGCACCTCCAGATGACGTCGGACAGCACCGGGGCAGTCTCTGCAAGTTGGGCTCCAACTGCTGCCTGCGAACTGAGATGGATAGGGTGATGAAAGGTGATGGGAGACGGAGTAGATGGGGTGCGAAATGGGGTGGATGGGTGTTGGGGTGACACCTGACTATGTGGGGGTCTGTTAGGGGGTGATTCAAGGTGTGGGAAGGGCAGAAAGGGGGCTAGGAGATAGTCTAGCAAGTGGAGGGAGGGGGAGATGCGAATTTGGGTTGGGAAGGAGAGAGGGAGGAGAGATCTCTCCTTTGTTTTGAATGGTGGGTTAATGGAGGTGTTAATGGGGGCCTAGGGAATGGGAAGGGTTGCCTTGCGGAGGGGAAGGGGTGCTTGGGAGAAGGGATTCTCCCTTGGTAAAAATGAAAGGTTGTATGGGGAAGGAGAAAGGTTGCTTGGGAGGAGGAAGAGGTGCCTAGGAGAAGGGGATTTCACCTAGGGGTTGGAGGGGACTTAAATGGGAGGTATGGGGAATGGGGAGGGGTCTTAATTAGAGGTGAATAGGAAGGAGAGAGAGTGAATTTCGAATTTGGGGGTGGGGGGGAGAGAGAATGGGGTTCGCCCCCTTTAGAGAGAGAGAGAGAGAGAGAAATAGAGAGAGAGAGCTAGAGAGAGAGGCACAAATTCTTGTGGCAATTTTATCAATACATCATTAGCCTCCAAATGAGGGATTGAGGTCCTATTTATAGGAATCTCACATTTTCACATAAGTCCCTGACTTTTGGACTACTAACACTTAACCAAGGGGAAGGGGGCGCCCCTGGGCCTAGCCCATATAATTGGGCCCATTAACCAACATAATGACTCTAGACTTAGGTAAATATCTACCTAACCTAGGTATTGGACTCAAATAAAAGGAAAAGTACATGATAAGAAAATGAAAATTACATCATATGACTCGAAATATAGTGGCGGACAAGATGTAGCATAGCTGGCGAGCATCTGGATCCTCGAACAAAGGGGAAAGCTGGTGATGTCCTCATCATACCCCCGGGGTGCGGAGAACTCGACTCCGTCGAGTATGGGCCCACCGGGGGAGCGGTCCTCCAAAGCAGCTCAGGGCGACCCTCAACATCCAAACTCAACCCGCATCTGCGACCAGTGGACGGTCCTTCATCCTCTCAAGGTGGCTGGGGCACACCCTCTTGCTGGCGATGGAACCCTGCTTGCATAGTATTGCCCCTATGTGCACACGTCGGGCTCTCAAGGCTATTTTGTGGTAGCTCTCCGTGGTGTCCCTCTTAAAGAAAGGTATAGGCTCAAAGCACTCACTAGGATCCACCGCGGTGCCCATATAGGGTGCCGGGTCTGCCACGTGAGAAGTGGGGTATATCCCATAACCCATTGGTAAATTCAATCCACAAGCTGTGTTGCCAAAGCCATTAGGAACAGGGAAAGGTCCAAGTCCTCGTGCCCTCGAATGGGAGGTGACCCTAAGGTAGAGCCACTTCGATGCCATCATCACCAAATTGCCTACTTGAAATTCCAAGTGGTGCTTGCGAGCTCTTATCCGCTCTTTGTGAACCTCACCGCTTATTGCGAATTGCTTGCGTGTATGCGTATGCCATGCACTATGATGCGGTGTGGGTGTGAAGAGCTTGGTGTGTAAAGGTGGACCGGGGCAACCGTAAATTGACCTATCATGCTGTGATGCCATGTGGACCTTGATAAACTTAGGTGGACCGGGGCAACCACTAGTGGCCCTATCATGCATGGGCTTCATAACAATGGTGGGAGGGCCATGGTATCTGTAGGAGAACCTATCACATAAAGTGGTGATGAATGCCGGGGGACCTGGACACCCGTAGATGCTCCTAACATGCATATGATCAATGATGAATGAGGGAGGACCAGCACATCCAAATGTGAGCCAGTCATGCATTGGGCCTAAAGTGTGCGTGACATGTATGAGATGACTGGGCTTACTAGCCCTACCAAATGATGCAAAATGTAGTGGCACATGCATTCCCATCCAAATGGTTTCTCTTATGTATATGGCTTGGTGTGAGAGTTTCCACTCATAGGGGTCATAGGGGTCTAGGAAAATGGAGTGGGCTTGGTCCAATAAGGTTGGTTGGGGTAGGAAAAGGTTGGTGGTGAGTAAGGTGGGGGGGTATAGGAGGGGATTGAAGGGGTCATGGTAAGGGTCACCTAAGGAGAGGAACTCTAGGTCCTCATGGTCCTCACAACTATTTGATGGCAGACTCTCCTCCTCTAGTAAAGTGATTAGACCAAAGTTTTTGGTGGGATGGTCGGTGATGGGAATCGACACGAAGCTAGTACTTCTCATATTGCATTTATGTCCTTTAGTTTATTTGTATATCCATGGGAAAGTATATGCGCAATTGTACGGCTTTATAAGCCAATGCGTCATTCCCACGGATTGTTTAGGTTTCTATGTAATTTGTCAGTAGGACCAGCAAGGGGGCCCTCAGCCCTCGCACATTGGTCCATGCCATCCATGTGGGGCTGGTCAACCATCCTAGGTGGCCATCTAGAAGGTTGGAATGCCAATTGACCACATGGGAGACAAGTGGTCATATTTTTCCAAGGTAGGCCACCAACCATTCAACCTTCCATTCAACCTTACATTCAAAACCTACCCATAGTCAATAGGCCGCCCCCCCTTCATTTTTTAATGTTTTTTTTTGTGTTTGTGGCATGCCATCCCATCCCTTCAATCCCCATCCCTAGATCTAAGGGTGGACAATTGATTTGGTTGGAATCATATAAAAGATTGTATTTTTATGTGAAAATCAATGAAAATCAGAAAATTTTGTGAAATTGTGAAGCTAGCTGCGCCCCCAGCTCCTCTCCCTCTGGTTTCTCTCTTCCCAAACCTCCATTCTAGAGTGGTATCACCTTTCCCCCACCTCCGGTGCCGCCGCCGCCGCCGTTCGTGCCGCCTTCGAGCCGCCACGGGATCATCTTCGATGTTCTGTCCTGCTGGACAGAGGTGCAGCTCGAAAATTCCTCAAGCCAGCCATGAGTTCCAATCGACATGAAATTTGGAGGGTTGGTTTCTATCTTATATCCCCTTCTCCACAAAAAACTTCAGGTCCAAATTCTCCCGTTTCATAGTGTTTCCACTTCGTTCATTCCCCAAACTTAGATCAGATCTGTCTCTATCTACAGTGACAGACCCTTTGAGTTCGTCCTCTTCTACCACCCTTTTAAATTTTGTTAGACCTCCAAATTTAACTGGGCGTTCTTTCCATTTTTCCCTACCTCCAAAATTTTTATTAATTTTTTTTGAGTCTTTTACCTATTTTTCAAAATTCATGTTCTACCGGAGCTACAGTACTTCTAGCCAGATCTCAGATCCGACCTTCTTCCAGTAAACAAATCATAGCAATTCATAGACACATCCAAACGTGTCCAAACCAACTTTGCCATCTTCCCAACTCAAAATCCTACAACTTTCATGAAGAAGTCGAAGTCTGAATCTAAGGTCTTCCTAGCGGTCAACGGCAGTTATTAGAGATCAGCTCTGCAGATCTGAGTGTTCAGTTACTGTACAACAGGAGGTTGTAAATTCCATAAGTCCAGATCATCGAAGATCCAGGCCATATCTATAGGCCTACATTGAAGTATTTCGAGTCAGCTTTCCAACGGCGCTAATTTCGTGTCAATCTGACATCGGATCTAATCTCAGCGTCCGTTCTCGCCGGACAGCGCGCTGAAAATCAGAAGCTGCAGATCTGTGGGAAGTTTTCCCGACGGGCGCCGGCCGGAGCCGCCCGGCCTCCGATCGTCGTTCCAACGTGCCGCCAGCCCGGGGATCGCTTCCATCAGTGTCCCCCACCACAGCGGTGACACCGGGTCCCACACGGCCCCTCCGGACAGCACGTGGGCCCCACCGTCATTAGTTCGGGTGCTGCCGAAGCTACGCGGAAAGCCGCCCGTCAACCCGAAATCAGCCCTCCTGGGCTCCATTGTGTCGCCCTTTACCTCCCTGCGTGGAGTGGGCTTTACATCATTGCTGTAATCTTTATATAATAACTGTCCCGGGAGTACGAGATCGGCCGGGTCCGTCGTCCCCACGCCGAGCGCGTGGAGGTATCGTATTCGCTCCTTGCTTGGCATTTTGCTTACTTCATATATATTTGTTTATGCCGCTGCTAGAGAGCATGTGTAGGGACAATTAGCTCGCTTTATAATTATATCACCGCTGCTGCGAGAGAGTGAGCGAGACCGTCCCGTGACCCGATCCGGGCACGAAAGTGCGAGCCGACCACCCTAGCTCTTGCCGGTTTCTCAACCGTGCACGTCCGACGCTTCACTCATCAAGGGACGATCGCGAGCTTGTCGTGTCCGTGTCTCGTCCCGCATCAATTTGGTATCAGAGCGAGGTTGAGTCTAGGGTGTCAAAAAAAAGAAAAGAGTGTCATTTATGTCTAGTCATTATTCATTGTCTACGTCGAGTCTAAGATCATCATATTTTTAAAACAACAAAAAGAGTCGTTTTGGGTCGCATACATCCCTTTACTTGGTATATCAAAAGGTGTTGTCCGAACGTTAGGCTACGCCTATCGGGAAGGCCGCACACTTGCGCGAGTGATCTTCGGATCGGTTAACTCCACCATGTACCGAGTTTTGGTTATGTCTAGGTGCATTAGTTAGCATCACATTTTGCTTTTAAAACAAAAAAAAAATGGCCTTGCATATTCATTCCTAGGGGACCGACCCCCTCTTAGCCACCATGGCCATACCCCGAACCTATAGTCCCGATGAAGTGGGCGCAATGTTCCAAGCCTTGATGGGGCAAGTGCAAAGGTTTAGTACAAGCCTAGATCGGTTTAGTACTAGCCTATATCGGTGTATCGGGGTAGATCGGTTGTTCCCGGAGCCACCCCAAGGACCCCTTCACCATGAGAAGGACATTCCTTCCTCATCCATGAGAGCTCCAATGACATCACTCTCTATTTCCGAACTTGATTCGGAACCATCTCATTTGGAACCACCCAAGCCCGATCTACCCATATTTCTAACGGGTACACTATACATCGCCGAGCCGCTTTTTAGTTGGCTCAAGGATGGCTTGGTCCACATCCCTTCCCATCCATGGACCCCATTCTACCTCTTGTGTCGGTCAACTCATTCCATACCACATTTCGATCTCGTCACCATGTTGATACATTGGACGATCTTATCATGGGATTAGATTCACAATGGGAGTTGACGCATCTTTTGGCCCGAGGCTTTGACCAACCCGCTAGTCTTAGCTTCACCCATCCGGCCTTCGGGTCCATTACCTCCGAGTGCAGCGTGGGTTGTGTCACCACGGAGGTCCTCTTACTCCTCCCCTTACCGGATGAGCCCGAATTCATACCCTTTTGTTCGAGGGAGGAATCATACTTCTTGCCTACGATCCCCGTCCCACCCGTTACAATTCAAGAAGATGACTACCCACATCTTCAAACCCTCTACACGTGGGACCGTGACTTGTGGGAACCCACCACAAGGGGTCATACCTTCTTTGACCCTTTTGACCCCTTCACTATTAGGCTTCCCGAGTTACCACCCGTACTCCCCTTCTTCAAGGAAGCCCACTTTTATGCCCCTTCCCCTCGGGATGGGCCATCTACATCCACCAACCCCGACCCACCAACACTCGGCCCTTCTAAACCACCCGAGTCGCCCACATTCAAAAGACCATCCACGCATAACCACACCCGACGTATAGGTGTTCCCCATACCACCCATCTCCGGTTACATAACATGCATGCATGGCACACATTCGGGTGTCCTGGTCCGTCGTCACCTATGTACAGGTCGGACTAACATTAGGTGTGTCTAGGGTCATATATGAGTCGGTGTGTTTTCCTTGTGTGGTTTGTTTTGTGTGGTGTGTTTTGAGTCGATTGTTTGTGTGGTTTGCATACGTGTGTTAGTGCATGGTGAGTCTGCATGTGTCTTGTGCAAGCTCGTTGTCGTTCTCTTATGAGTAAGAGGTGATTGGACTCACTTGATGAGTATGGGATCGGTTCTACTTCTATACCCGGATCAGTCACCTATAGGGACTCAGCGGTGATTCCTAGTGAGTCTTCGAGCTGTTTCCTTCCTTTTTGAGAGTGCCCCTTCGGAGTGACCACCTTTAGCCCATAGCAGTTCGCATATCGAGAATATATGGAATGAGCAGGTGCCGATCATTTGGAGTGGAGCGTACCCGCGTTACTTGGCACGGTGACGGATCCGCCGGAGTACTCGAGCATTCCTACCCCTACTCGATGGGGTCGAGTTCCTCCCACCCGGGGAGAGTTGATGGGAATCGACGCCAAGCTAGTACTTCTCATATTGCATTTATGTCCTTTAGTTTATTTGTATATCCATGGGAAAGTATATGCGCAATTATACGACTTTATAAGCCAATGCGTCATTCCCACGGATTGTTTGGGTTTCTATGTAATTTGTCAGTAGGACCAGCAAGGGGGCCCTCAGCCCTCTCACATTGGTCCATGTCATCCATGTGGGGCTGGTCAACCATCCTAGGTGGCCATCTAGAAGGTTGGAATGCCAATTGACCACATGGGAGACAAGTGGTCATATTTTTCCAAGGTAGGCCACCAACCATTCAACCTTCCATTCAACCTTACATTCAAAACCTACCCATAGTCAATAGGCCGCCCCCCCCTTCATTTTTTAATATTTTTTTTTGTGTTTGTGGCATGCCATCCCAGCCCTTCAATCCCCATCCCTAGATCTAAGGGTGGACAATTGATTTGTTGGAATCATATAAAAGATTGTATTTTTATTTGAAAATCAATGAAAATCAGAAAATTTTGTGAAATTGATAAGCTAGCTGCGCCCCCAGCTCCTCTCCCTCTGGTTTATCTCTTCCCAAACCTCCATTCTAGAGTGGTATCACCTTTCCCCCACCTCCGGTGCCGCCGCCGCCGCCGTTCGTGCCGCCTTCGAGCCGCCACGGGATCATCTTCGGTGTTCTGTCCTGCTGGATAGAGGTGCAGCTCGAAAATTCCTCAAGCCATCCACGAGTTCCAATCGACATGAAATTTGGAGGGTTAGTTTCTATCTTATAGCCCCTTCTCTACAAAAAAATTCAGGTCCAAATTCCCACGTTTCATAGTGTTTCCACTTCGTTCATTCCCCAAACTCAGATCAGATCTGTCTCTGTCTACAGTGACAGACCCTTTGAGTTCGTCCTCTTCTACCACCCTTTTAAATTTTGTTAGACCTCCTAATTTAACTGGGAGTTCTGTCCATTTTTTCCTACCTCCACAATTTTTATTAATTTTTTTTGAGTCTTTTACCTATTTTTCAAAATTCATGTTCTACCGGAGCTACAGTACTTCTAGCCAGATCTCAGATCCGACCTTCTTCCAGTAAACAAATAATCGCAATTCATAGACACATCCAAACGTGTCCAAACCAACTTTTCCATCTTCCCAACTCCAAATCCTACAACTTTCATGAAGAAGTCGAAGTCGGAATCTAAGGTCTTCCTAGCGGTCAACGGCAGTTATCAGAGATCAGCTCTGCAGATCTGAGTGTTCAGTTACTGTACAACAAGAGGTTGTAAATTCCATAAGTCTAGATCATCGAAGATCCAGGCCAGATCTATAGGCCTACATTGAAGTATTTCGAGTCAGCTTTCCAACGGCGCTAATTTCGTGTCAATCCGACATCGGATCTGATCTCAGCGTCCGTTCTCGCCGGACAGCGCGCTGAAAACCAGAAGCTGCAGATCTGTGGGAAGTTTTCCCGACGGGCGCCGGCCGGAGCCGCCCGGCCTCCGATCGTCGTTCCAACGTGCCGCCAGCCCGGGGATCGCTTCCATCAGTGTCCCCCACCACAGCGGTGACACCGGGTCCCACACGGCCCCTCCGGACAGCACGTGGGCCCCACCGTCATTAGTTCGGGTGCTGCCGAAGCTACGCGGAAAGCCGCCCGTCAACCCGAAATCAGCCCTCCCGGGCTTCATTGTGTCGCCCTTTACCTCCCTGCGTGGAGTGGGCTTTACATCATTGCTGTAATCTTTATATAATAACTGTCCCGGGAGTACGAGATCGGCCGGGTCCGTCGTCCCCACGCCGAGCGCGTGGAGGTATCGTATTCGCTCCTTGCTTGGCATTTTGCTTACTTCATATATATTTGTTTATGCCACTGCTAGAGAGCATGTGTAGGGATAATTAGCTCGCTTTATAATTATATCACCGCTGCTGCGAGAGAGTGAGCGAGACCGTCCCGTGACCCGATCCGGGCACGAAAGTGCGAGCCGACCACCCTAGCTTTTGCCGGTTTCTCAACCGTGCACGTCCGACGCTTCCCTCATCAAGGGACGATCGCGAGCTTGTCGTGTCCGTGTCTCGTCCCGCATCAGTCGGCCATGAATGGAGGACTAGATGTTCTACCCGAGACAAGCAACTCTAGTTTGTGGATAGCAACGGGCTCGTCGAGTGTAGGGAGGAGTAAAAGAAGGTCGCTAGTGTAGCAACCCACAGTGTAAATGGAGGAGATAGATCCGACACATAGGTGTAGGAGGTCAAGGCTCCTAGGTCGGTCGGCTACTGTAGTCAACATGCCAGTTAGTTCCATTTTTCAAGCTATACCCTTAAGTAGATCCCCTAATGTTTCCACTTGATAGGATGATTGGATTGTGGTGTGATAGGTGGATAAGGGTACTATGGGGAGGTGTTGTTCCATGGAAGGGTAAGCAAGGGGCAGGATAGGGTGAGCCTGGTTTTCCACAAGCCATCTAACCAAGGGCCCACTTATGATCAGTTCACTCCAAATTGGGGGTGGCATGAAAGGTGAAGTTTCTTCCTCTTTATGGCCATGACTTTCCTCCAAGATGGGGAGTGGTTCTGGGGTGTTCCCTACTAGGGGTCGGGTGTGGGGATCATGGTTTCCTCTACCAAAGAGGTGAGTAGGTCCTTTGTGGGTGGGGTGATGATGACTGGCATGTGGTGCTCTTTGGGTGGTGGGTAATGGGGGACTTGGGATAGAATGGGGAGGGGTAGTAGTGGAGGCCTAGGTTGGGCATTTTGTAACTCATAGGGGAGGGTGCACCCAATTTGGCTCAATGGGTTTTCTTTGGGAAGGAATGAGTCCTCTTGACCCAATTGGGCTTCATATTCTTCTTCCCAATCTAGGGGAGCCTCATAGACTTCGGTCACCTCCTTAAGTTCCTTTTGGAAAGGGGTGGGAGGAGGATTTGTGGGTTGGGTGGTGGCCAATTTGGTTTGAATGGTGGTGGTGATCGGGGTTGGAATTATTTGGGGTGGTGGAGTTTGGGCCCTAAGGGACGTCTTGGGTTGACTGGGAGGGAAAGGGGGAGTGAAGATCTTCTTAATCTCAATCCTCATCTCTTCCCATGGGTATCTGGGTCCTTTGGTTTCCCATCCAAATTAATCCCGAGGTGACCAAGCTCTAGGGTCGTGGTTCCTTTTTGTTTCGAGCCGGTCAAGTCGGGTGGTGAGGGTATCAAGATAGTTATGAATCTTGTTAGTGACAGTGTAAAATCGGTCCATGGATATTTGGGGCATCTCCCTAGGGTGGTCATACAATGGAGTGATGCAAAACATGATGCAAGGGAGACTCAATTGATAATGCCATAGGACTAGACTCATAGAGACAAGTCTAAAACTTGCTCTGATACCAATTGATGCGACACGCATAAGGATGATGATGCTCTGATACCAATTTGATGAGACACGACCCCTCGGACCTAGAATTGCAAGCAACCGAACCGAACGGCGGACCCACTCAAGCAGGTTCACCTGCGTCGCACACACCCGGGTCTGTAGGCGGACCGGCGATGATGGGGAGGGTCCGAGGTTGGACCTCAAGGTTCCAAGGGTATGGCCAGCTAGGGATGGTCCCCAATGGGCCAGGGATGCCCAATTTCAAGGGCGGCCGGCATGCCGAGGGCGTGGGTTGTAGTGTCACACTCTCAACTCACTCCGCGGTGTTCACACAATTCAATGGCGTTTGAGATCTGGCGCTCACCTAACCACCGATGGTCAACTAGAAATAATACCAAGACAAGGAAAAGTAAAACCAGTAGAGGAAGTGGCCAAAAGCTCACTTGATCGGCGTGAGGACGCCGATCCCGGCCGGAGACGAGGGCGAGCGGGGAAGCGTGGGCTACCCACACGCCGCGCCGATGACGCTTCGGCCGCTTACCTGCTAGTACAATCACTACGCCCTCACAGAGGGGGTGGACTAGGGGTGGGGAAATGAGGTTACAAACCAAACACTACCTCCACGCAGGGAGGGGCGCTAAGCCGGCCAGGCGGGGAAAGGAGTTATGCTTGATTAGCGCCGATGAAGCACCCCGCCGAATCTACCCAGGTCTGGGACAGCAGGACAGGAGGTCGGTTTAGTCATTGCTGTGCACTCCTCCGAACTCAGAATTCGACGATACTGGCACTGAAACGACGCTGATGGATCAAGGCACGTCTGTGAATTTTTTTGGGCAGTTCTGAAGTCGTCACCGGCTGGGGCAGGCTCTGGAACAGGGCCCCTGCGCTCAGATTCGTACTGTTCCCAGGGTGCAGCAGCAGATGGATGTAGTCACCACGACCGCTCCTGAAGTCCGATTGATGCGAGACCAAGTCGAGGACAACCGTGGACAAGTCTTCTTAGAGCAGCAGTCAAGCAGAGCACTAAACGATGTCGGGGTGGCGAGGAGGTGTCCGTTGAGTGAGGGGGGGTCAGGGCAGGACCTGAACGATCTGTTCTGCGTGCCCGGGAGAGAAAAATTGGAAAAGGCTCTTCCTGATGGCAAAAGGGACGCCGCTTGTTGGTAATGGTAGATGCCTTGTGGTATCAGCTCTCGGACAAGTGGCGCCTTCAGAAGTTGAGGGGTGTGGCCGTGGTAGCTTCTGCACTGCAGCTCTGGTCCAGGTTCTGGTCCCTGTTGTGTAGTCGTACGAGAATGGGCACCACGATCTGTAGTAAAGTCGGAACGAGACGATTCCACCTCGCCTGCGAAGAAGACTGGAATACCTTTCCGGTGATGCATGGTGCACCTCCAGATGACGTCAGACAGCACTGGAGCAGTCTCTACAAGTCGGGCTCCAACTGCTGCCTGCGAACTGAGATGGATAGGGTGATGAAAGGTGATGGGAGACGGAGTAGATGGGGTGGGAAATGGGGTGGATGGGTGTAGGGGTAACACCTGACTATGTGGGGGTCTGTTAGGGGGTGATTCAAGGTGTGGGAAGGGCAGAAAGGGGGCTGGGAGGTGGTCTAGCAAGTGGAGGGAGGGGGAGATGCGAATTTGGGTTGGGAAGGAGAGAGGGAGGAGAGATCTCTCCTTTGTTTTGAATGGTGGGTTAATGGAGGGGTTAATGGGGGCCTAGGGAATGGGAAGGGTTGTCTTGGGGAGGGGAAGGAGTGCTTGGGAGAAGAGATTCTCCCTTGGGAAAATGAAAGGTTGTATGGGGAAGGGGAAAGGTTGCTTGGGAGGAGGGAGAGGTGCCTAGGAGAAGGGGATTCCACCTAGGGGTTGGAGGGGACTTAAATGGGAGGTATGGGGAAGGGGGAGGGGTCTTAATTAGAGTTGAATAGGGAGGAGAGAGAGTGAATTTTGAATTTGGGTGTGGGGAGGAGAGAGAATGGGGTTCCCCCCCTTTAGAGAGAGAGAGAGAGAGAGCTAGAGAGAGAGGCACAAATTCTTGTGGCAATTTTATCAATACTTCATTAGCCTCCAAATGAGGGATTGGGGTCCTATTTATAGGAATCCCACATTTTCACATAAGTCCCTGACTTTTGGACTACTAACACTTAACCAAGGGGAAGGGGGCGCCCCTGAGCCTAGCCCATATAATTGGGCCCATTAACCAACATAATGACTCTAGACTTAGGTAAATAGCTACCTAACCTAGGTATTGGACTCAAAAAAAAAAGAAAAGTACATGATAAAAAAATGAAAATTACATCATATGACTCGAAATATAGTGGCGGACAAGATGTAGCATAGCTGGCGAGCATCTGGATCCTCGAACAAAGGGGAAAGCTGGTGATGTCCTCATCACAAGGTTAGCCTTGCATACATTTCAGAAATATTCTCGTCTGGTTTCATTCTAAAAGCTTCATACTCAGATATTAACATGTTAGCTTTTGCCTCTCTTACCTCTGACGTACCTTTGTAGATAACTTCATGTCTGTCCCACATTTATTTAGCATTGGCGCATGAGGACACTCGTGAGAACTCTGTAGGGTGCAGCTAGCATTGCATCATATTCATTGCTTGCCAATTTAGGTTGGACTTCCGAATCTGCTCCTTGACCCACAGTTCCTCATCTTCTGGTAATTGATATGGTCCTTTGCTCACGACCCTCCAAATCTCATGGTCCTGAGCTCTAAGAAATACCTGCATTCGGTTTTTCCAATAAACGTATTAGTGCCATCAAAGAAGGGTGGACTATTCACTACATGCCCTTCAGGCATGAGCCCCTTATTCTCCATTCCACTGAATCTCTCTGGGTTGTGAAACCCTCAACAAGAGAGCCAAGCTCTGATACCACCTGTTGGATATAGTGGAATGTCAATCTAGAGGGGGAGGGGGTGAATAGGTTGACCCTTTTAAAAACTAATAGTGTAGGATCACACAATTCTTTGAGTAAGCTATTTCTAAATAAGAATGCAGAATAAGATAATGTAGCAGTCGGACCTATTCAAGCATCTAGCGACACACAAACCACATAGAAGAGAGCAAACCACAGATGAACACTTGGTTTTTAAGGTGGTTTGGTCTCCCTATGGAGACTTACGTCCACCCCTCACTGAATCAGTGAGGATTCCTGCTGAGCCTTACAGCTTAGCTAAACATAGGAACAATTCCTCACAAACGTTGAGCTCTACAGCTTGGCTAACAAGAGGAACCGATCCTCTTACCGGCTGACAAATAGCTTATGGGCGAACACCCTAAACCCCTTGATCCAAGCACAGCCCGCTTGATCAAGACACCTCCCTCTACAATCACTAGTACAATGGAGAACAACAGTAATAGAGTGTAAAGTAAACTGAAAAACGTAAAATAGAAAATAGAAAATCGAACAAGTTTTAGATACAGATCAGGATTGGATCTCAGATCTTGATCTCAATGATCTGAATGATGAAGCTCTTAATCAGTTGGCTTCCTCTTCCTTGGCAATGGGATGTACAAGAGCTCGCGATGTTGCACCCTGGATGTCCCTTCAATCCTTGATGAAGTAATTCAGAAGCTCTTCCTCTTCTTGTTTTTTTTGGACCAAGCAGCACCGGGGAGGAAGATGATGAATCCCGATTTTTGGCTGCAGAGCTCCCTTCTCTGCTTCTTTCGATTGCAACTACTCCTTGTTTTTCTCGCGGCATTCACCCCTCATTCACTTGAATATTCCCTTGTGGGCCCAAATCAGATTTCCTGGTTGGCCCCAATGATTGTCCTCTCCCAGATGCTTCTGGAATCGCGAAGGAGAAGAGGCGCGTGCCCTTTGTGCTGATGTGGCATTTACTTTATCCATTAGCTGGGGTCCACCAATATACATGTGATGAAGCCTAGAGGGCGTCAACCTTGTGTGAGTAAGAGGTTAACGTATATTTCCATAACATGTAAGACTGTAATGGTGAAGCGTTGACGCATGAAGACCTTGCGTCAACTCACTGAACTGACCTAGAGCCATCTTTCCTCTGATCATGAACTGATGCGTTGGCGCTGTGCCATCGTAGCGTTAACGCACTGAGCTATATCAGTGACTTATTCTTCTAACTTATTGAATTGAGGCGTGGACGCCTTGAGCACCCTGTGTGGACGCTGTGTGTTCCTTGCAATTCAAGATAACCAAATATATGTATATATGTTAATGAACCCATTTCATTATGCAAGTTAAATTCAAACACGGAGTATCTAAATCATCATGCATGTTGAACTCAATACAAAATCTCATGGTTGTCATCATCAAAACCAGGGGCAGTCGAGCAATGCTTTGTATGAGGTGCTGGAGTTGATAACATGAAACTGCACTCTCGTGGTGAAATCTACCATAGTGAGGGTGACTTCTGTCACTCCCAATGGCACTTCAAATTTTTGATTGAAGCCGGTGATACGCATATCTCCGACTTTGTCGAGGCGCACATCAAAGTAATACCTCTGGTAAATCTTGTATGGAAGTATATTGACGGCTGCCCCAGGATGCACCAGGATTCTGTTCAACTGTTGGCCATTTATCTATCCCCTCATGTACAGTGGTCTATTGTGGCTGATGTTAGGAAGTAGCATGTCTTCCGGAGTGAAGGTCACATTTGCTTCCGGCAGTGCCTCAACCAAACAGGCTTCATACTGGGCAGGCGTTTGCAGAGCAGTGATAATCGCTTGCCACGTTTCTTCACTCAGAGAGAGGATCTCCCAGATGGTGAACCTTGCCAGGAGCTTCTTCAGTAGCTTCATTATCCTG
This sequence comes from Amorphophallus konjac, assembly GCA_022559845.1. NCBI lineage: Eukaryota > Viridiplantae > Streptophyta > Magnoliopsida > Alismatales > Araceae > Amorphophallus > Amorphophallus konjac. Next base: position 337,504,669 of record CM040125.1, on the reverse strand, counting down.
CTTCCAGCTCGGACATTTGATAATTTCATCTCCTCCACCCATCTCGACCAAGAAGAGCCTTGTAGCACAGTCCCTGATGGGCCTGCTTCATCGAACTCAGAGTCTGCACCTTTTTGCTGGGTGTCATCCTCTTGCTGTCCCTTGGTGTTTGCTGTTGGGCTGGTCTCATCTTCATCTGGCGCAACAGAAGGTTGGTTAAGCTGTGGGAGGGTTGCCCCAGTTGCAGAGCTAGTTCCCTGATATGGCTGCTTGCCCTTAGACATCTTCAGAAATTCAAGAGAAGAGGGGACACTACCGTTGCCCCCACTTTGATTCTACAGCCTTGGTGGAGGAGGGATTTTAACTCCCCTGACCTCTGGAGACTGTATCTTGTAGGGTTGCTCCCCTCTGAAGGTAATATTATGGTTGGCGGGCGGCTATCGCCCCCATTTTCGGCTCGATCGAGTTGCATGAGCAGCAGTTGCGGCTTCGGCCTGGCTTGCCTCAGCTACAGGCGTAGAGCATATTTCTTCTTCCTCTTCCTCACCGGGCAGGTTGAAGAGGGCCGACAGAGTATTGCAGGATAATACCGTCTCCTTCTTGGTCATGCATGCCTTTCTTTTCTTCTTTTATTTTTTCTTTGATGGCGCCTGTCCCCAGAACAGGCTGTCATCTTCTTTTGCTACTTTGCTTGGTTCTTCCCTCTAATCCATAAAAAGATGTTCTAATTGTTCCCATGGGACATGGTCTCTTATTAGTAAGGGTTTAAACTTGGGCTATTCATATTCATCTAGCCCATTTATGTAGGCTTGAAGTCGCCAGATTTCTGGGCTAATTTCTTTGTTCACTGGCAATGGAGTTTGTCTACTCCGGTTGTGAGTGGCTATTCTGATCATTGCCGGCTGATTCAACCAAACTAGTGCTGGAGTCGGCGTAGCCGGACATGCTGTCACACCGCAGATACATACCACCGCTGCTGGGCGAGGTGGAAGCTCCTTCTTATTTTTTGTAGGGACCTGCTGCCATCCCTGTTGCTCTTTCAGGGGAGTCAGGAAACATGCCTCATAAGCATGTTGGGTGCTAGACTCTGCAACTTCTTCTGGCAACACCTGGTATAGAGATACCATATTGGCCACTGCCCGATTCATTGGCGTTTCATGAGGCAATGGAGGATCAACTTTGTACTCCCCCATCTCGAGTTCACCCTTTCTTATCAAGCCCTCAATGACATCCTTGAATACGTTGCAGTTTTCAATCGGATGTCCTAGCATCTGATGGTAGGGGAAGAATCTTGGACTGCCTTTCCTCTTCAAGTCATCCGGCCTTTTTGGCACAGGCAGGGTGATCATGTCATATTGGGTGACCTAGTCAAATAGAACTTTAGTCTTCTCTTTTGGAAAAGAGTAAGCCTTCTTTATCTTGTCCCTAAGCAAGGGTCCTTCCTTCTTTTCTTCTGCTTTATTAGGCTAGGGCGCAACTGCCTCCTTGCCCTTGTCCCTTTCTTGTTCAAATATTTTAATATCAAGGGTATTTGCTTCTTTAGGCGCCGGGTGCCGCTCTACTGCCTCTGCCTTTTGCATAGCGACATTGGCTGGTCTAGAGGCGTGCTTCGCTAGAAAGCTTCAATTTTGGCCACCACATTGTTCAAACGGTCGAACGATCAGATTTCCATGCCAATCATCTTTTCTAGTACTTCCCTCTTCAGGTTCTACTTACAGATTTGTACAGCGTTCTCCTAATGTGGGGGCTACTTGCATCTCATTCCGAGGTTCCTCTACCTCTTAATATATTCAAGGGCCGTTTCATCCGACATTTGTCTTGTTGAGTAAAGTTCAGTGTGGCGACCCGGATTCTGGATACCAGATATACCCGGTAGGACAACCGAATACACCTGATACCACTTGGAACCCGTGAGGCCTGCCAAGAGCGATAAAGCTCCGAAGAAAAAAAAGATTGTCGTGTAGTACATTGAACTGGCAGATATAACAGCAAGAATTAAATTTCATTAGATCGGGTTGCCAAAGTAGTAGAAATAAAATTACATTTTAATTAACAGATTTTAAACAACTATATACTAGAGTCAAGTCCAAAGCTAAAGACAGCAGTCTAGCAGTATCGTCGACAGAAAGAAAAGACGTACCGAGAAGTCGGGGGAAGCCCGACGGAGGTACCAACTGGAAGCTATAACTCGAACTCCAGGACCCGTAGAAGCAGAACGAACACATCACCCCACCTGAAAAGTCGGGGTGAGCCTCGTGTCACTGGCTCAGTAGGGGTCACGCAGATCCCCACTGAAGAACACGTAGTAACATGGAACAACAGGGACAGCAGGAAGAAACAACACTGGAAAGCTGCAAAAGAAAGGGAAACAGGAGTAGGGAACAGGTAAGGACGAGGGGAATAACCCAAACAGGCAAGCAGGCCTAGAAAGGGAAAGAGGAGTAGGGAACAGCAAGGAAGAGCGGAAACCAATCAAAACACCCCAACCTACACCTACAACAGGCATGCAAAAGAAGGCCTAGAAAAGACCTAGACAGGCATAGACAACATGACCGGAGTGTCGTGCACAGGACAGGATACAGACCTCGAGTGTAGCCACGGAAAGGCCAACCCGGACAGGTCACGACAAACCCCACAAGTGTCTCGACTACCCACCGATCGCGGCCTACATGAACCCGGCCTAGTCGCAGACCCAAGCGGAAACACAAGTACAAGTACTAGTCAGGGTCACGCCCGTCGGCGTTAGTCCTCAGCCCCTGACCACGTGTGCACACACTGGTTCCTGCCTAGAGCCAGGCCTCTAGCTAGTTTTCTCCCCCCGTAGGACGGTACGGTAACCGCAGGAGCCGACGGAAACTTGCTTACATACCGTATATCGGAAAGTGCCCCGCTCCATGAGCTGTCACAAAGCATCTGTGACGAAAGGCAACGACACGAGGAGATCATGAAACACGGAGCTGAAGTACAGACAGTCGAACATGCACTGTCACCTGTACCTCAAACACCGAAGGCAGAACAAGAAACTACCGACAGACTCGGAAACGTAGTCTTAGCCTTCATAGGAACATCAACCGACGTCCACGGGGAAAGTGGCCAGACCACGGGAGGAACGGACATCACACTAAATAGAAACCTACCCCTAAACACAACCCTACGACTCCCCAACACACGGGTGAATCACCGAACCACCCACGGCCATCACGACCATGACAAGGCTGTAACGGCCCAGCACAGGGGCGTTACACGAGCCTGACGCACCAGGGCGGGCGCGTCAGAGCCAACAGGCTCAAAAGCAAAACACGAACCACGTAACGCACCAGGGCAGACGCGTTACAGCGGCCTAACGCGTGAGCGCAGACGCGTTACGCCAACCTAACGCATGAGGACAGGTGCGTTACGCCAACAAACCCAAGTCTGAAAACTCAGACAAACAGCATGTAACGGTCCACAACGGACGCGTTACAACACTGTGACGCACGGGGGCAGGGCCATTAGAGACAGCCGACATAGCCACCCAACGCAGCCAAAACAGAATGTAACGGCCTGGGGTAGGGGCGTTACACAGCCTGACGCACCAGGGCAGGCGCGTTAGAGGAACCGACTTAACCAAAACACAAGAAGACAAAATAGCAGTGACGCACACACCGGGACGCGTCAGAGGGCTGTGACGCACCACACCTGGACCGTCACACTCCCACAGCCATGAAAAATTTAAAATGAACAAACGCTGTGGCAGTCTATCGTAGGGCCATCAGGGACTGTGATGGTCCCTGGAACGACCGCTACACCAGCCACGGTGGGAAAAAGGTGGAAATGCCAAATCGGCCCGTTCCACGCCCCATTCACGCCGAAGCGCAGGGGAAACAAAGCCACACGATGAAAAACAACCCCAGGGGGCCAAAAACACCACATGCAAACGCCGGATTGCGAAAATGGGGCGATTTCATCAAATCGACCCAAAATGAGTCACCAGGGTTCCCGGACACCTACCGGCCCCGAATGACGACCAATCGACGCAAAACCTACATGAATGGGATCTGGACATCCCAGCGGTCATTTTGACACTAACTACACCGCGAATGGTTGCCATTTTCCGGCGAACCCTACAAAACCCAAAAATCACGGTTTAGGCTAAACAAGCCCAAACTCAGCCGTTTTCACGCCGAACAATGTGCAATGGCAGGGAAAATGGGCAGGGAGAAGTGGTGATCCATCACCCTACCTCCACCGAAGAAACCGTGCCCCGAAGGGACTAAACCATGCCGAAAACTGTGCCGCAAGCTCAAACGTCGGCTTTGAATCCACCGTTCGGGATCGCGCCAAAACCACTCCATCCTCGCCCCGTCGTGCACCCAACCAGCTCCTCAGCATCCCCAGCACTAGCCCCTAGGTCCTCTGTCTGCAGCCGGAGTCGAGAAGGTGAAAATGGGAGAGAAACAGAAGAGAGAGATGGCGGCGGCGTGAATTAGAAGGAGGAGAGAGGAAGGAAAAGAAAAAGGAAAGAAATTAGGAATTTTCCTAATTTTTAAAAAATCCGATTTTTGGCCCTAACTCCGAAAAATACGCAAAAATAGTCAAAATGATCGGCTCGAAGAGTACATCGCCACTGTATCGTCCACGACTCGATGAATTGAGAGATAAACTTACAGCAGGGTTCCGTAACTAGTACGAGAGAAAAACCCACACGGATCGTAAAACTCAACTCGGGAGTTACAAAAGCGAACCGAAACTCACCGAAAAGGATCCGAAAGACCCCATAAAGATCCAAGGCATTACATTCAGCCACCGTGACCTCTCTCTCGGTGACATGAAACCTCTCTATGAACTTCTTCTGCATGTCCGGCCAATCGCTGATTGACCCGGTGGGAAGACTGGAGTACCATTCGAAAGTGAACCCGGTTAATGATGACCCAAAGAATTTCAGCAAATACGACTCATCTGTACGTAGATCACCCATGATAGTCATGTAGTATGCAATATGTTCTTCCGGGGACCCATGCCCGTTGAATTTGTCAAATTTGGGTTGCTTGCTAATTCCCGGAGGGAGCCACTTGGCTGTATGATACGGTGGGTATGGCACCCGAGAAGCATCAAATGTAACATAATCACCTTCACTCCATTTGGCAAGCCTCAGTTCGATCATTCTTTCTACCATCAACTTGTTTACAGCGGTTGGGTCAATCGACTCAGGGTAGAAATGTGCTGGTTGCAGATATGGAGTGACCAGGGCGGTCACCTATGGTGGAGGACACAGCAACGAAGGTGCCTGGTGCACTTGAGGCAGCACTGGCGATAGCAGTGGCTGAGGCGCACGTTGCTGGGTAGCCGCCTGACTATGCTCTGCTGGCTAGGGCAGAGTATACTATGGTGGAAAATCGCATGGGTTAACACCTCCTCGTGACGATTCGGCTTGCATCTCTGGTTGCTTGGATGCTGAGGCTTGTTTTGCCTTCTCATGGAGCTGCTTCTTCAGGAGTTCTATGTTCTGTTGATAGCTCTGTAGCAGCATCAATACAGATGGATCCATGGTTACTGTACTGGGGCACCTTCAACTGTCTCCCCTGAAGCGCCTTTAGGCGAGGCAGTTAGGACCGCCTCCTCTTCTTCAGTTGTCATCACACTAGCAGTCAATGTAGTGACCCCCTCAGCGAGTACTTGTTTTCCCTTTGCCGCTCTCAGCATTTCCCTCGCGGCTTTAGTCCTTCTGGTATTCGGCCCTGACCTTTCGGCTAATCGGACCAGCTCTTGGGGCTCCTCAGGTATGCTCCCGTATTTGCTGGCCACTAGGGCCATGTTGTAGGCAAAGACCTTCATCCTTTTCCTCTGTCTGTAGACCTTCCTTTTTGTTTGGCTAGGGAAAGTCAGTCTTTCAAACACAGAAATTCTTCTTTTCTCCTCCCGCCGGGGGAGGGTTTCATCGGCCCTACAATCTGGGCCGTCTTCATACCGATTATCATCGATAGATGAGGCCATTCCTCTTTCTTCTTCTTGCTTAACTGCCATTGGTAGACAGTCTTCCTCTTCGACTACAGCTGCTTGGAGCAGTCGCTGTTGGCCTAATGAAGGGTTGCCCAGACCCCTGAAGTAACTCCTGACCATATTGGTCATTTCTTCTTGACTCCGTCCTTGGTGGAGGATTGGGGACAACTGTCTACCCCCCACCGGAGGGATATAAGTTAGCCGGGACCTCCCAAGTGTTGACATTTTTCCTCCCCCTCTTTCTTTCTCTTTTTCTTCCTTTTCTAAATCAAAATATAAAGACAAGCAAGATGAAGGTAGGAAGGAAAAAGTGGAGAGGTGTGTGTGTGATCATGATCGCCACCAAGACACGAGTATCGGAGAGTACTACGTACCTTGGAAAGGGAGAAAGCACTTGCCCAAGATGCAGCGCTGTAGTAGTACACGGTCCAGGACGAACCGCTTAAGTGATGGAACGGCTGCTCGATAGACCCCTCACAGCGTTGAAGAAGGAAGCGGGACGAAGAAGGGTCTGGCTTTAAACGGTTTGCAGACGGCCGCTTGTAGGATCTGAACGGTTCTTGGGGGACCGCTCTTATCTGAAGACGGACATAAGAAGGCCGTTCAAAGGCACTAGACTCCAAGTTGTAGGACTTGATCCTCTACCCCTTCCGACCGGCCAGAGGGGATGGGCCTCGTGTTGTGCTGATGCTGACCTGCAAAACAATGTGGAGAACACGAAAATGCAACCCAAATTATCCCTAGGAAGTGTAGTAACTATAGAAAAGAATGGAAAATAAACGTAATAACATGGAATGGGTGATACCTGGGGAGGTGTGGTCGCACTAAAAATTCATTGGCGATTTATTTGTTTATTTATCCGATTAATTCGTTTATTTAGTGCGAGGGCGTGCCAGTCACAAAGTGACGATTTATTTGGGCTCCATGGAAGCCCTTGGTGCGCTCGATCTGACTCAGTCAGGCGATTGTGTGGTTCGGGTCGGGACTGAGACCCGTCGCGCCATAAAGGTCGTGGTGTCATTTACATCCCCTCAGAGAGGATAACACCCTTGATTAATTGCCAGAAATAAGGGCTCCACGACTTAAAGAATTTCTAATTAATGGAAGAGGAAAGGGTAGTCGAGCTATGTTGAAAAGCCCGTATTGGGGTGGTGAACACTCAGATTATGTCGGTCACTGGAAAACCATTCCATGTTTGGTCAAAAGTTCATGCGGAAAACAAGGCGGTAACGGGGAGGAATCCGTGCAAATGTTTGCCAGGGGATGGCAATTTTAAGACGAAGGCGGGATCAAATCCCGGTGAAAGAAAGGGACTTCGATGAGATATTGGCCTATATCGAGGTCAGACGATAACCATGGCGGGAGGAGTGGCTCCCAAGGGTAGGGTCCTACCCACAAAGGCGTCATTAATATTCTCGGGTTCGGGGTCCGAGAGAGACAAAGGCCGTATTGTCTTGTTTGTAATTATCGTCACTATTCATTATCGTCACTCGTCCCTAGTTTCTATTATTGTTTCTTTGTTAATTGTCTTTTATCACCTGCGGATCATGAATTCTTCCTTAATTTATCTTATCCCTTTTTGTTATTTATTTTCCCCTTTTTTGTTTCTCTTTTATTATTGCATCCTTCTTTTTGATTATCAGGTGGATTTCCCACTTTTTTTATTATCATTGTTATGTTTTCCCCCCTTTTTTTATCTATCATCCCCCTTTTGGTGTGATGTTTTGGGCACAAGGTGTGCAAGAATGGGTGTAAGGGAGAGTGAGCAACGAGTGTGCCACTGGAAGGCTGGGGAGTGAGAAATGAGTGTGCCGCTGGAAGGCTGGGAATGAGTGTGACGTTAGAAGGCTGGGAGCCGCTAAAAGGCCAGGGGTGTGTTGTTGAGGAGTGTGCCGCTGGAAGGCTGGGGAGTGGGGAATGAGTGTGCCGCTAGAAGGCAGGGAATGAGTCTACCGCTGGAAGGCTGGGGAGTGGGGAATGAGTGTGCCGCTAAAAGGCTAGGGGTGTGCTGTTGAGGAGTGTGCCGGGCTAGGGGCTGAAGGGCGTACCGCTGGAAGGCTATGGGTGTGCCACTGGGGAGGTCAGATTGAGGATGTGAGAGGGGGCCTAAAGTACGCCAGATGAGAGAGCCAAGAGTGCACCGAGTGAAGGGTGTACCGGGTAGAGATTGGGTGAAGGATCAGCATAGATAGGGCAAACTCCAGATGGGTGGAGCAGGGTTTGAGAGAAGGTCCCTTGTTCATGCAATTTTGATGGAGGGCCTCAGACAATCAAGCTTTCCATTCTCTGCTATGTAGTCCAAAGCCATGTTCAGTAGTTCAATTCCCTGGGTCTTGCATAGTTCCTTTGTTTTGATTAGAATGTTTTATTGTTGCTTACTTAATTTGTTTGTTGCTTCCTTTTATCTTTTAACGTGTTGTTATTTCTGACAAAATTTCGGCATCATCTCCCCTTAACCCGGATGGTAGGGGGAGTGAAGAGGGAACACACACACAAGGAGTGGCATGACCCGACAATTTGAGGTGTGTGCCGTGGCTGCCACCTTTTAGAAAACTTCAGAAAACTCGGAGAAAATGCCGAACGAGAAGCCACTAGGCTGACACAAGCTACGGGCGCACCGAGCAAGCCATGACCGGAGTGTGCCAGGCCGGGCTTGTCAAGAATGTGCCGGATAGGAAATGGCCAAAGTGTGCCGGGCAAGCAGTGGCTAGGGTGTGCCGGTAGGGCACAGTCTGGGAGTGTGCCGGATGGGGAATGTGCCGCCTAGGGAATACACTAATGGTGTGTACCGGGTAGGAGGCCTGAGTGAGTGTGGGTCTACCACTGGCTTTGAACAGAAGGCAAGGGGGATGCTCGGGGCACTGGGTGAATCCTATGTGTTTGAAAAAAGGATTGTGGGCTCCAACATACTTGTATAGCAAAAATCAAGGGTTGTTATGCTAAGGAAAGCCATTGGAGAGGGAAGAGGTCGGCCCTACACTATCAAGCCAGGAACAAAACCTATCAATCAGGTGAACTAGTGCTGTAGGAAGTGAGATATAGCAGGGAGTTGAAAGACTGAGGATGGATGCAAAACCACAGACCAACGGTGAGAAGAAAATGACAAATACAATAAGAGAAGGTAAAACCAAAAGATGTTTCATTCATGACGAACTCAAAATGACAAAGATCATGGCCCGAAGGTGAAACATGATACAGTACATCCAAACGAACGAGGGAGAGAAACGAGGAAAAGAAAAGAAAGAAAATGGTTGGGGAGAGGGTTGGAACGAGGAAGGGTGATCATTCCCTTCACTGCAATCCTTCCCCCTACATTACACACAACACATTCTCTCTTTCTCTCTGGGCTCTCCTCTCTACCTTCTTCGTCTCTTCTTCTCGTGTGTTGCTACTTTGTATCCCTCTTCGCACACTCTTCTTTTTTTTTCATCAATTTTTCTTCACTGTGAGGCGTTTTATACGTGTGGTGTTGACGGGGGGACCTCATGATGGTATTGCCATCCGAGGTTGACCCGAGTCTCATCTTCGTCAGGTGGGGATCTTCCTCATCCAACAAGAGGGTGACACCAAGGCAGGGCGTTAGCTGGCGTTCAGGTGGCCACGCTGCGCGCCAAGGGCCCTGCTTAATGACCGCTGAGTCTTCTGCCGGTCTTTGTCATTTCTAGAGGATTCAACGTTGTGCCGCTGGAAGGGCCAAGACGTTGTGCCGTTGAACGGGCAGAAGTACTGTGCTGCTGGAAGGGGCACTTGGAGTGTGCCGCTGGAGGGCACGAAGACTGTGCCGTTGACGAGGCACAACTACTGTGCCATTGGAAGGGCATTGGGACGTTGTGCCGTTGAAAGGGGCAGAAGTATTGTGCCGCTGGAGGGCTCGTTTGAAGTGTGCCGCTGGAGGGCACGAAGACTGTGCCGTCGACGAGGCACAACTACTGTGCCGTTGGAAGGGCATTGCCACATTGTGCCATTGAAAGGGCCTTCCAAGGGGTGTGTCGGTGGAGGGCATAGAGTGTGCCGTTGGAAGGGCTGTCTGGTGTGCTGTTGGAGGGCACGAGTTGGGTGTGCCGGTGAAGGGCACAAATGGAGTGTGCCGCTGAGGGACACCGGGAGTGTGCCGCTGAGGGCCTTCCAGGCAGGGTGCCGTTGAAAGGGCACATAGTGTGCTATTTGGAAGGGGCCTCTGCCTTTGCTTCAGGGACTTACAATTGTGTACCCTTTGGGACATTTCTTCACCGTTAGGGACTCGAGGGTGGGTCCATAGTAGTGCATAGGTTCAGGAGGGATTTCCTGTGTTTTCTTTGCTATTTAATGCACCCGTGCAAATGTGAGGATCTGTCGGACAGTAATATTCTCCGTAGCCCTGGATGCCCAGTCTCTCCGGGTCTTCTCTCTTTGACTCTGACATCAATGCGGGAGCTTGGTGGGACATATGGGCGTACAATTTTATATGTCCACAAATGCCCCCCACCCACGGGCAGCGCGGGCGAAAGATGAGCCGGCTGGTGCTCGTGGGTGCATTCGTACATTATTGGGCGTTCATACATAAAGTATATAATGTAGACATTATCATATATCCATATTTTATTACTATTATATATATTTAAATATATATATTCTCCTCTTTTTTTCTTCTTCTTTTTTCTTTTTTCTTCTTTTTTTTCTTTTCCCTTCCCTTTTTTTCTTTTTTTCTTTTTATTTTCTTCTCTTTTCTTTCCCTTTCTTTTTCTTTTTCTGAAGTCACTATAAAAGGGGGTGGGGGAGTTCAAAACCCCCCCGCTTCTCTTTCGAATTCTCTCACTCTCTCTCTCTGTCTCTTCAACACCCACTCTCTCTTCCTCTCTTCTCTCTCTTCCTCCATCGCCACTACCATCGCCGGTGCTTGGGGTGAGGCCACTGTGCCCTTCTCCCTTCCCTCTTCTTCCCCTTCCCTTCTTCCCTCTTCTCTTCCTCTTCTCTTCTTCTTTCATTCTCCTTTTCCTTTTCTTTCTCTTTTTCTTCTCGTTCTTCTTTCGCTCGGGGGACGACGGAGCCCTAGGCTCTCGTCTTCTTTCTCCTCCTTTCTCTTCTTCTTCTTCTCTTCTTTTTCTTTTCTTCTTCTTTTCCTCTTCCTCTCTTTTTTCTTTGTCTCTCCTTCTTCTTCTCCTCCGACGTGGGGTATGCGACGGAGTGTGCCGGTGGTGACGGGGGGCACGGGTGTGCCGGGTGTGCCGGGTGGACAAGGCACGGGGTGTGCCGGGTAAGGAGTGGCATGGGTGCACCGGAGAAGATGGGGCACCGATGTGCCGGAGAGCAAGGCATGGGGTGTGCGGGTGTGGGTTGGCACGAGTGTGCCGGTGGATGGGGTGGCACAGGTATGCCAGTAGGAGGAGGCACAGAGTGTGCCGGGGAGAGCTGGGGCACGACTGTGCCGGGCCAGGGTACACTGGGAGTGTACCGGAGAGACACACGGCGGTGTGCTGGGCAAGGACGCCAAGAGGCAGTGTGCCGTGGAAGGTCCCAAAGTGGTGTACCGGGTAGAGCTTGCAAGAGGTGTACTGGCGCAGGGAGATCACTTTGGATCGAAGGAACATCCGGTGTCACCCTCGGGGTACACTGTGACTTTGTTGGGGCCGTCACTCCTTGTGGACGCGCACCCGTGTCTTCCCCTTACGCCTCCGGCCTAGGGGAGACTCTGTCAAAATTTTGTCAAAATTTTTGGCGTCTCATTTATTTTAATTGCAATGTAGCTTCTTTATAGTCGTTTCTTCTTGTCTTTGCTCAGGATTTGTTGACCCCAAGTTTTTTACACCTTGCAGGTAAATGGCTGCTCCTGGCGGTTCTTCAGCTCCCGCTGCTCCTGGTGTCAAGTCGGGTCTCTCACTAGCCGTCCCTGCCGTCACGTGGCACAATGTGAAGACCTCGACCGGGAACATGCTGAGGTGGCGAAGCTGGCCGAGTCCTCCGACTCTAAAACTGACACTCTGGACCTCAGCTGTGTTGGACTGACCGACAACAACTTCACATTTGACCGAGATGGTGACTACCAAAGGGACTATCCGAAGGACCAGCACCTTCTCAGTTTTTTGAAGTATCTTCGCCGCCATGACAAGAGAGACTTCAGGACCATCCGACTGCAGAACGTGCCATCTTGCAGTTTCGGGACAGCTTGCTGTACAGCGTCCGTCGGAGCGTACCGATGTACTTGGTGGGCGAGCCAAGGGAATGGAACCCCGTGCTGGGCTGGAAGCGGTGACCCCAGTGGAGGCAAGCTGGTACGGGCGCCGGAGTTTACTCCAGCCCGTTGGGATAATGCAGCAGGGAGGGTGTACAAGGAGCAACCCCGCTTTGGTTTGTTCCTAGCGCTGCTGAAGTGGGGGTACCGGGAGGAGCCCTACCTCCTGGACTATCTGGCTATCAGATTCAAGCATGAGCTTGCCCTAGGCTGCTTTGGAGAGCTCAAGGTTCAAGCTGCACACTCTTTTCGGGAGGGAGCGGTGGAATTCACTGACTATGTACTATTCAACTATGCTCCCTTGCTGATCCGGGCCGGGGTCTACCACAACGTCTATGCTTCCCGGTATGATTACCCGACCTCCAAAGGTCTCTGCTGCGGGATCATGGAGGTCTTCAATGCGGAGCTAAACACATTCTACACCGTGGAGGGCGAGACTTAGCTGGACTTGTGGAGTCTGCATCAGCTGAGCGGCTTGCCTATTGACGGGGAGCCATATGAGGAGGTGTGTCTCCCTGACCTTATTAAGGATGAGACCGACGGGAACGACGTCTACGCACTGGGGTACTCTTACCGGTTCGTCATGGGAACTGTATCAATCATCCCATGGCGGGAAGCAGCCTCCTCGTGGGGACCGCAAGAGGGTTCGGCTGAGCCTGTGGCTGTACTTTTTTGATGGGCCGAAGAAATATGAAGCTTTCCCCTGTGTCGGCGCTTCTGTGGTCCGGAAGAAGAGAGTCCAGGGCAGGGCCAAGGTGACGCTCCCAACTTCCAAAGGGCGTCGGAGTGGTGCTAACCCAGTAGGGGTTGACCCGATGACCCACTGTGCAGCTTTCTTCACGTACTGGCTCTGCTCCTTTGCTTTGCCATACGGAGATGAAACCGTCATCCGGCCAGACGCCATCTACCCCACTTGCCAGATGGCATGGGGCATCAAGTTATCACTGTGCCAGGCCGCATTGTGCCTCATATTCAAGACGCTGGGGGACATCACTGTTCATCAATCCCCCGCGCTAGGCTCGTTTCATCGGTTCACTACACTTTTTCAATGCCTGGGTCTGTTCTTTATTTTCCAGAGTACGCCCCACGTGCCATACAATCCTGGGGACTTTTCCCGCATATGTTGGAGTTCACGAATGCTGAGGTGGGCTCGACAATAATGCAGTTATTTAATATTTGGGGTAGGCTTACAACTGTTCCACAGGACTCATCTGGTAGCATTCACTTCTGGACACTGGCTACCCATTCTAGTCCCTTGGTCAATAGCAAGAGGGAATGTCGGGACGACCAAGTGGAGATATATCCTCACCCCATTAGCCAGCAGACCATGGTTCGCCCGCTGATAGAGTCGGAGCTTTGTGACTAGGAGTTGTCTATCCGCCCGAGCGTGCTAGTTTTCAGGAAGGGGGACACCTTATTGCTGGAACCTTACTACCCTTTCCGCTTCGGGCACAACTTTGGATATGATCAGCATATCCCCATGCACAATGCACAATTTCCTTTGCCCGTATGGAGTCTTCGGGGCAGTCCGGTTGCTGAACACGCTTGGTCCTGGTGGGACTACTTCCATCGGGCTGACGAGTCCATATTTAGAGTGCCGGCACCTGGTCGAGTTCCACGAGTGACAGCGGATTATATAAAGTGGTGGAACGCTAGGACGGGCTTTTATCGGTTATGCAGAACCGATTGCTGGGATGGCGTCGAACGAAAATTCTTGAGTAAACAGTCGACGCCCGTCCTTGACATTGATTCAAAGCATCTGCTCCGACTAAAGCAAGGCAAGGATAAGGAGGTGGTGGCATATATGGCTGCCCGCAAGGAGGCCCAGGAGGCTAGACCGTCCCCACAGCCCAAATTACCGCCCGTGGCCAAGGACGAGTTCAAAATGACCCTCACTCATTTGTGCAAGATCGGGGGAGATTGTCTGGATCTCAATAACTACCCCTTTCCGATAGAAGAAGAGGGTACACCAGCTAGCACTTGGTGCCCGGAGACGGACCTGACGTGCCCCTACCGCACCTTATTGAGGAGGGAAGAACGAAGGCCCAAAAATTACAAAGAAACTACATGGCTATATGTTCTCTTTCGGGCGCACAGACTGAAAGTGGAGGACCAGACAGCCGTCATCCTGGATAAGCACCTGAACATTTCTTTTCTCTATGCCGATGGGTGGGGCATGGACCACTTCAGCCTCTACTGCCACATTACATACAAGCAGCACGTGGACCTGGCGCATCTCACAGGCCGATGTGTGAAAATTGCGGACGTTCTTTGGCTGGTTTGAGAGGCGGCCCGTCAGGACAAAGAACCCTCCCTGACTTACTGGCCGTTAACTTTGCGGCTGTACACCGGCCCACATGGTATGGTGCTTCTTTATCTCTGCCTTCCATTGTCGTGCTTCTTCATAATGATGGTTGATCAATTGATTGATCTTTTCCTTCTTCATCCTTCCTTTTTGATAGACCACCCCTCCAGCACCCAACTGGCGCAGTACAGGAACCTCCTTCGGTTGGTGCAGAAGCCCTCCCATTTCGAGGAGGCACCGCCAGCCCCCACTACTACGCCTCTGCCGAAGAAAAGCAAGTGGTCCCGGGCGAAATCACCGGTTAAGAAAGTCTTGGATGCTGCTAAGGAGGTCGAATGGCAGAGGGCGAAGCAGAGGAAGATGGAAGCTACCTCCTCCTCAGCGATCCCTCCAGTTCCTCCTCCCCCATCTTTTGAGGAGTTTGCCGCCGCTCGGGTGGAGCCGAGCCGGCCTATAGGTTAGGCCTTCTAGCCTTTGAATCTCTTCGAGGCTTATTTGGATATCAAGAGGGACCCTTCTTGTAACATGTGTGTGTTTCTTTGTTTCAGCCATCGTGGAGAGGCCAACATATGTATCCATCCCCAGTGTAGGTAAAGTCGTGGCTTACGGGGCGGCGGGCTCTACTGAAGAGACCTTCTCCGACCTGACTCTTGCTGCAGAAATTGAAGGAGGTGTATTATTTTCCCCCCTTTTCTTTTGGGTTATCTTGGTTGATTTTTCCCCATTCCTTGAAGCCTTACGGACCCGGCTAAACCTAGATCTCCCTTTGCTTGACAGGAGTTGGTGTAGCAGTCCCTCAGTCGGAGGTGGTTCTCGAGACATCCCGGTTCGAGCGGACATATAAGAGGAAGGGGCGGAAGTCGGGGAAGTCGTAGTTTCCAATCCCGCGTGATGATGCGCTAACCCTGGACTCAGATGAGGGGGCCCCTTCGGCATTAAAAGAGGTGCCCGCTCGGACTAAATCCTCGTCAGGTGAAAAGGTAGATTATGGCTATTCTTCTGACGAGGTACTTTCAACCGAGGGTATACCCGAGGAGTCCGGATTTCAAGTCCCCGCATGGAAAGCCCCAATATTATCTGCCTCTTTGAGCCTGGTGGAGCGGGTACTCGTAAGTGTGGGGCTTGTTCATTCAGACTTTTCCTTAGGCCACCAACTGATCTCGTTGCCATTGTTGTTCTTTGGCTTCAAACAGGAGCAGGCTCTGCCAGAAGGTACGGAAGCCCTCGCCCCGGGTTCAACAGCCGCTAGGCAGGAGAAAACCACTGTGGCTTTGGACAAATTGGCATCCATAGTGGAGGCTTTGTGGCAGGAAGAGGCTGCAGTAGGCTCGGACGCCTCTGCTCCGGCAGTCGAGGTGCCGCCACCAGAAGAGGCAATAGCAGCCGTGAGTACATACTTTCTTCTTCTCTTTTTTTTTCTTGTTTCCTTTGGGGGCTATTGACTTATTTGAGCTGGACAAGATCATGCCTCTCACAGGGTCGCGGAGACTCTCATTCTGGCAGCCGAAGCCCTGGAAGAGGGGGAGATAGCGCCAGAGATCGAGGCCCGAGAGGAAACAATGCCCGAAGTCGAAATTCGGGAAGAAATGACGTCGGAGTGCAGCCTAATGCCAGTGGATGAGGTAAGCATGGGGGTCCCTCGGCTTCTTTGAAAATTCAGCAATTTACTTCACATGGTGGGTGACTAACCTCACTTTGCATGGCCAGAGAATAACAACGCCCCGAAGAGCGCGTGTCACTCGAGCTCGCAAGGCCATCCCCAGGTGGAGCTCATCCTTTGGTCTGCAGGCGGCCCGGAGGTTGAAGACACTTCTGGGACCGGACGCGGGATCCTTGGCATTTCTTCTGCGGATGGGAGCCATTCCGTGGCTTGTAATCCCGCTCCCGCCGATTCCAAAGTCGGTCATGCCAAAGGAGGCCTGACTCATGGGGAGAATACTAACAATCATTACTACCCCCTCGGGAGAATCCCAGGAATAAAGGGGTGAAGCTCCGTCAGGAGTAGCATCGAGCCCGGCTGCGGTCGATACCCTTCCCTCAACCGAGGTTGCGACTCTTGCACTTCTGGCCAGCAAAGTGACGATGAACCCGAGCCGTGCTGAGGAGGCGGGGGCAGAAGCGAGTCTGTCCGCTGTGGTGTCAGATTCGGTCTTTGCGGCCATTCATTCTTCGGACGAGACCGTGGCTCCTATCCCGACGGTGGAGAGGTCATCATCAGACGCGGACCTCACCCAGCCAGTGGGAATGGAGCAGCCGCACATCATGGCGGCGTCGGAAGCTTCTGTTCTAGTCTCGCCTTCGCCCCTTGCGGTGATCGGCCAAGACCGATCCCCCACACCAGAGGGATCCGGCCATTCGACATTGGCTCTCCCATCTTCATCGACAGCGGTGGACGCTGAGCTATGGGCGACGGTGGATAGCATTGTTGAGTTCAGCCCGCTGGCTGTGCCTCCGATAGGTCATGTTGCTTCGGATCTGCCAGTTCGTCAGACCTTGCTGACGCTGCGGTCAATGATATTCACCGACCCTTCGCTCACGTACAAAGGGGTTCACACCGTGGTCATGCAGCTGACCGGGGCCTTACAGATGATGGGTTGTCCCCTGGAAGAATGGTCACGGTGGATTCTATTATTATTGAAATATGTGAAACGTCACGAGTTCCTTGAGAAGCAAGCCCCGACCGAACTCGCACCCATCAGTGCCCAGAAGGATGAATATTTACAGGTCTTAGAGGTCCGGAGGGACAACAGGGAACAATGCCAGAGGGCCCTGGATGAGTGATGTGCCAACATCCATGCCCTGGAGTACAGGGTAAAGAGGCTTAGGGGCTGGCTTGCCAAAGCCGAGTCTGATCATGCTGAGGCCGAGGCGACCGAGGGTAAAGATGCTGAGGAGTTGGGCATCGCTGAGGTTGAGGTAGCCTCCGTGGCGGCGGAGCTGGAGTGCCTTGACGCACAGGAGGGCCGACTGCGTAAAATGGTGAATTTTCCATGCGTCGGGATCCTCCCTCTCAAGGAAATCTTATGGGGAATAGATTAGCCGCCAATCCTCCTTCATTCATTCTTTTTCTCTTCTTTTTTTTTTGCTTCCTCCCTTTGCTCATTTTTTGTATGTAACGTCAGGGTATGCCCCGAGGCCTATGTAACTTTCCAAAGAGGAATACAATACAATTGTTTCACATGCCTCTTGTATGTGTAGTATTCGGGAATCTTTTCTTTTCTTTCTTGACCCGCGGTAGAGTGCAGGTTCGTGCTAATAGCTCGTTCGGGGAGTGCCCAGTAGGGTTCGCGTAGGAGCATAGGAGAATGCTCGCCCTTCTAGAGGAGGGACGAGGGGACCACTCCACCATGTCCGTCGTGCGACTAACCAGACGGTGTCACCGGTGTACTTGACCAGGATGGGTTGATCAACCCCGGAGGTACGGAGAGAAGAGTTTGTTCATTCAGTGACCTAAACGGGAGGTCTCGGTCAAAAGTAGGTTGTTCGTGACCCGAGGTGATGGAGAGAAGAGTGTGTTCATTCAACGACCTAAACGGGAGGTTCCGGTCAAAAGGGGTTGTTTGTTTGTGTCGACAGGGTGCCGGGGGTGGACGTGGTTCGTTTGTTTCTTGGTGTTTTCATTGGTACGGGGCTGGTGCCAACGTAAGGAGAAAGGTTGATTCCCCAATCCCGGATAAAAGGTTCGGGTGGGGTGCTCTTCGTCAGTGCCGACAGAATGTCAAGGGCTGACATGGTTGATTCGTTTATTGAGATATTCGTTGGTACGGGCTGGTGCCAACGCAAGGAGAAAGGTTGATTCCCCAATTGCGGATGAAAGGTTCGGGTGTGGTGTTGTTCGTCAGTGCCGATAGAATGTCAAGGGCTGACATGGTTGATTCGTTTATTGAGATATTCGTTGGTACGGGCTGGTGCCAACGCAAGGAGAAAGGTTGATTCCCCAATCCCGGACGAAAGGTTTGAGTGGGGTGTTCTTCGTTAGTGCTGATAGCATGTCTAGGGCTGACATAGTTGATTTGTTTATTAGAATATTCCCGAAGCTGAGAGTGAGAATTATTAAAGGAGGGTAGAGTCTTCCTCCACCTTTCTTTCCTTCTTTTTTTATTTTCTTTTTTTTATTTTATTTTTTTTATTTTTTTTCTTTTCTTTTCTTCTTTCTCTTCTTTCTCTTTTTTTCTTCTTCTTTTTCGTTCTCTTTCGTTTCTTTTCTTGTAATGCACAGTAAATAGTGACCAAACCATCTGGACAATTGTAATGCAAATTCGCCCGCGGTGGAGCGGAGAAACGTATTATTAATTAAATGGAGGAATCAGAGCGTGATACAACCTCAAATGCCGACCATTAAGGGGTGGAAACTGAACCTCCCCTTGATGATCGACAATTACATACGCTCCGCCCTCGTAGACTTTCTGGATCACATAGGGTCCAAGGCAATTCTCATTCAGCTTGCCCTTGGGGTTAGAAGTCATGACTTCTCTTCTCTTCACCATAACGAGGTCACCATTCTTGAATTCACGTTCCTTGACGAGCTTGTCAAAGGCTGCGAGCTATTCGGGCCTGATAGACCTGGATGTTCTGTTGGGCTTGGAGTCGTTTCCCCTCCAAGTTGGAGAGCTCTTCGAGCCTTCGCTCGACATTTGTTTGCACTTCCCGGACCAACCCATGTTGGATTGCGACCCGGAGGGAGGGTATCTCCAGCTCGATAGGGACAATTGCCTCTGAGCCATATACCAAGGAAAAGGGTGAACAACCCGTTGGAGTTTTATACACAGTTCGATATGCCCACAGGGCCTCATACATTTTCTCTTCCTAGTCCCTCTTGTTAGAATTAACCATTTTGGATAGGAGAGTACAAAGTGTTTTATTGAAGGCTTCAGCCAGGCCATTGGCCTGTGGGTTATAAGGGGTTGACATCCTCCAATCTATCTTGTATTTTTCTGCTAGCCGGTAGACCTTCTGGTTGCGAAAGTGACTTCCATTATCCGAGATAATTCGGTTTGGAGTGCCAAACCGGAATATGATGTTGCGGCGGATAAATCTGGTAACGATCTCCCTAGTCACTTCTTTCAACTCCACAGCTTCCGCCCAGTGGGAGAAGTAATCAGTTGCCGCCAAGATATACTTGCACCCAGCGGATGATGCGGGTAGTGGACCCACGACATCTGTTCCCCATTGGGCAAAAGGCCAGCTGGGTAGTGTTGGATGTAGCGGCACGGGCGGTCTCTTGGGCACCGTCGTGTGCTCCTGGCATTTCTGACAAGACTTGGCATAATTGTAGTAGTCATCAAATATTGTCGGTCAGTAGTAGCCAAGCTTCTTTATTTCAATTTTCATCTTTGGTCCCGCCTGGTGTGCACCAGCTGTCCCGGCATGGACCTCTTTCATGACTTTCCAAGCTTCTTCAGTGGATAGGCATCGCAAGAGCACCTTCCGTTTGGCATCTGCCATAATTTGGAATAGGATCCTGTTCTGGACCTCATAGGAGTCCTTCATCCTGATCAGCTTGATCTTCTCTTCTTTCTGCCTAGGCAGTTGCTGGTATTTAAACCACTGTATAAGGGGGTCCCTCCAGTTGGGTAAGCTGATGGCTTCTGCTGTGGCGACTTCGAGTTCTTCTTCTTCTTCCGTATCTTCTATCATGCTAGGAACTTGACGCTGATTTACCACCCGTATACTGAGGGATCCGTCTGGCGGCACTGCCAGTGAACTTGCCAACTTTGCCAGTGAGTCAGCTTGTGTATTTTCCTCTATGGTGACATGGCCTATCTCAATGAGGTAGAATCACTCCATGAGCCGTTTCGCCTTAGCATGGTAAGGGAGTAGCTCGGGTTTTCGGACGTCAAACTGTCCCTGGACCTGTTTGACGATCAATAATGAATCGCCAAACACATGTAGTATCTTCATCTCCATTTGCAAAGTGACTTGGAGATCGATAATCAGAGCTTCATACTCCGCCTCATTATTTGTGCAGGGCTTGTTGATGGAATAGGATGTGTGCAATACTTCTCTCTCAGGGGATTTGAGGACGATGCCAGCCCTTGCCCGTACTTTCGTATGTCCGGATGGAGTTATTTCTGTTCTTGAAGCTCCGTCAAAGTGGAGCTGCCAGGTGATCTACTGGACCTGAACCACCTCCAGTGTTTCATCTTCAGGCAACTCTATAGCCAACGGGGAATTTTTAGGTACAAGGTGTGCTGCAAAGAAATCGGCCACGGCTTGACCATTAACGGCCTTCTGCGGCATGTAGGTGATGTCAAATTCCATTAATAGTAGGGCCTTGACGGGTCTCAGGGCCTGAGGAGGCGTCCCCACTTCCTTCCCGACCTGGTGGCATGTTGGGAAATGGATGCTTCAGCTTGATTCACCTCTGACGGCTCATCAGGCATCTCTTGCTCTTCCTCTCCGAGGGAGAAGGCTGTGTCAAATAATGCCAAGAGGGTGTTGCAAGAAAGGACAACCCCACTCTTCTTCTTGTTTCTGGGTCTTCTCTTCTTCTTCTTCTTCTTCTTTTCCTCGCTGACTAGTGGCCGCTCCGCAGGGGGTTCTCCGCATAAAAGAGGCTCTTCTCCTGTCCCAGCTTCTACTTCTGGAGCCAGCTTGAGTGACTCGAACTCCTCCTAAGGGACATATTCCTTCAGCTCCACAGGCTGGATCTCGGGCTGTTCATAATCTTCAAGCCCATCAATAATGGCTTGGAGTCTTTCCACTGTAGGACTGGTCTCTTTGTGCACCCGCATCGGGATATGCTTCTTCTTGTTGTGAGTAGGGCTCCTCATGACTAGCCGGGGGGCTGTGTCATGCCAAACAGGTGTCACTGGTGGTGGTGCTGGTCGAGGTGTGATGCCCCTTATGTGAACCTCCGGCGTGGGCAGGGGAGCTTGTCTTCTTCTTATGTTCCTCGTCGACGCAACTTGCCAACCTTTTTGGTCTTGAGTTGGCGCCATGATGAAGGCTTGATAAGTGGCATGTGTACTGGCCTCCGCCCATTCTTCAGGTAGCTGTTGATATAAAGATATCATGTTGATAGTGGTGTCGAGGTTTGGCATCTCGTGTGGCTGTGGAGGGTCCACCTTGTGCTCCCCCATGTCCAGTTCTCCCTTCTTGATCAAGGACTCAATGACATCCTTGAAGACATAACATTCCTCGATGGTGTGCCCGAGCATCTGGTGGTACTGGCAGAATCGGGGGTCATCCTTCTTCTTCACGTCGCCAGGCCTCTTTGGTTCTGGCAAGGTGATCTTATTGTACTTGGTGGCCCATTCAAATAGGATCTGGGATTTATCTCGAGGAAAAGAATATAACTTGTTCCTCATTTTCTCTCGCAGGGAGGGGCATTCCCGCCGTTCAGTAGATCTGGGCGGAGGAGGGTTGGCCGTCTCCTTGGCTTTCTCTTTCTGCTTCTCGAAAGCTTCAAAGTCCAACGTGTGAACCTCTGGTAGTGTTGGTCTTTTGTCAACCTGCTTGGCCCTCTGGCTCGATGCAGTTGGAGCAGAAGAGTATCGAGCAAGGAATGCCTCGATCTCTGCCACTATCTTATTCAGGCATTCGAATGACCTTACTTCAGCACCGATCATCCTCTCAAGTGATGTGGGACGGACACGCGACCTGGGACTCTAGCTCGCGATCGTCCCTAGCAAGGGAAGACGTAGACCCTGCGCGGTTGAGAAACCGGCAGTGAGTCTCGAGTATCGGCCTTTCTGTATTAACTCGGGTCGAGTCACGGGACGGGTTACACTCACTCTCTCGCAGTGGTGAATAAAAGTATAACAAGCTAGATAATCTATCACTCATGCAGCGGCACATACAAAAATATACGAGTAAAGCCATGCCTACGAGGAGGGTAGCGACTTTACCTCCACGCTCCGGGCATGGGGAAGACGTTCTTGGTCAGTTACGGTAGCTCCCGGTAACAACAGTAAAAAGTTAATTACAATTGTGAATTTTATTACCCACTCCACGCAGGGAGGTAAAGGGCTACAAGTGGGGCCCGGCAGGACCGACCCTGGGTTGACGGGCAGTAATCTGGAGGTGCGTATGGCACGAACTCGGCCTGCTGGTCCGACTCGGCACTATTCCAACTCGGTGCTGCGCCAACTCGGTTGCTAACTCACTGGACAGCAAACAACGATTTCAAAAGGAACGTCGCCTTCCTGAGATCTTCCGGAGGTGCCGCTTGGCTGGGACGATGGCAGGATGTCCCTGATCGACTCTCTGAAGGGGCGGTCGCTGAAGTTGACCTTTGATATTTATTTCTGAATTTTCTCCCGGACTGAGTTGCGCTGGCTGAATTCGGATCTGATCTGCACACATTCACGAAAAGAATTCCTACGACCAGATCCAATGTCAGATTGATGCACAATACATACCGATGGATAGAGGACTCAGATATCTACAACATATATTTTTGGTGGCTCCATCCACAGAACGTATTAAAAATAAAAATGACTGCAAACAACCTTTTTTTCTGACCCGGACTGACAGACACACAGGGCAGAGATGGATCTACCTGAAACAAAACTTTGACCGAGGGCTAAATGATTTTTTTTGACTCAAAGAAAATTATGGTGGAAGGGGGTATGCGTGAGGAACACTAGGGAATTTTTGTGGATTTTCTAAAATTTTCTATGTGGGTGGGGAAATTATAACAAGAAGACTATGTCCCATAGATCTGCAAAAGGGAAGATTACTGAGAGGACAAACAAAAACATGGGAAAAATATCAAATGGACTCCAAATGACACGAAATGTTAACTAGAGGTTAGGGGAGGTGGACAGAACAAACCCTCAAAATTAGGGCTCAATCAGATAACAAGAACCAGAGATATAATTTTGGAGAAGAGGTTCTGTCCTGATTTGGATAGAACTTTGATGTAGCGGCGGTGGCGGCACGACGGTGGCACGAACGGCGGCGGCGGTAGCAGAAAGGGAATATAAAGGGGCTGAGGAGAAGGGGATTCACTCCCTGGAGGGCTGGAGGAAGAGGAATAACAGTAGGAGGAGAAGAGAGGGGCGCACCCTTCTTGGAGCAATTTCCAGATTTTCACTTCATTAATTCTACTCAAATTATGAAATACATGCTATTTTAATGAAATGGCAAATGACTCAAAATGCCCTCAGACCTAGGGTTTGGGATATTTTAATCCCACATTTGGCCAATTAGCCAAAAATAAACAAAATTAAAGCTCTATAATGGGGGGTGCGCCCCCTTGACCATGGGAGACATGGTAGGTGGCCAACTTTGACAATTTTAACCAATTGTCTCTTATGTGGGTATTTGACTTGTCAAACCTTCTAGATGTCACCTAGGAAGGTTGACCAGCCCCACATGGCCTAGGTGGACTAATGGGGAAGGAGTAAGGGCCCCCTTGCTGGACCTACTGATAATTTGCATAAAAACCCAAAGAATCCAAGGGAATGACACATTGGCTTATAAAGACTTACAATTGCACATATACTTTCCTAAAGATATAAAAGTAAACTAAAAGGACATAAATGCAAAATAAAAATATCAATGCTCGGCGTCGATTCCCATGAACTCTCCCCGGGTGGGAAGAACTCGACCCCGTCGAGTAAGGGATGTGGTTGCTCGAGTAGCTCCGGCGGATCCGTCATCGTACCATGAAGCGCGGAGTACGCTCCACTCCAAGTAATCGACACCTGCTCATCCCGTATAGATTCGATATGCACACGCTGCCGTGACAATGAGGCTAGAGGTGGACACTCCGGGGTAGGGTCACTCTCAAATGAAGGGAGGTGGCTCGAAGACTCTCTAGGAATCACCGCTAAGTCCCTTATGTGACTAGATCCGATATGTAACGTAGAGTCGATCCCAAAGTACGATAAGTCTCGTACTTGAAAGGGACTAACAACGCGAGCGCACAAAATCGACTTGACTCAACGTATGCACAGACACACAATGCACTCGACAAACAAACCGGACGAAACAAAGACCCACACAGACCCTAAACAAACCTAATGTTAGGCCGACCCGTACGTGTGTGACGGCGGACCAGGACACCCGAATATGTGCCATGCATACACTAGATGTACTCGATGGTTGACGGAATGGAGGACTCCTAGACACCCTAAGAGGTACCACTCATGCATTGGTGACCTATGGGATTTGGGTGGGGAAGGGCTAGGAGATCCAAAACTACCCTCGTCATTACCCCTAGACGTAGGTACGGCTTGCCAACTAGATCGAGGGGTAGGGGTGGGATAGTGAACTCCTTGGAAGAAGTGGAGTAAGTATGATAGCTCGAAAGGTTCACTAGTGAAGGGGTCAAAAGGGTCAAAGAAGGTATGACCCCATGAAGTGGGTTCCCCCATGACTCGGTCCCAAGTTAAGAATTCATAATCACTGTCATACATTGTGATCGGTGGGACGACGGTCATGTCTAGAAAGTAGGATTCCTCCCTTGGGCAAAAGGGAACGAAGTCGGACTCGGCCGGCATCGAGAGGAATAGAAGAATCTCTGTGGTGATTCAACCCATGGTGCACACGGAGGTAATGGACCCTATGGCCGGATGGGTGAAGCTACGACTAGCGGGTTGGTCGAAGCCTCGGGCCAATATATGCGTCAACTTCCATTGCCAACCTAAACCCAAAATAAGGTCATCCAAATCAACATGGTGACTAGACCGGAATGTGGTATGGAAGGAGTTGACGGGCACTAGTGGTTGGGTGGGGTCTATGGATGTGTAAGGAAGTGGGACCATGCCATTTTTGAGCCAACTAAGAAGTGGCTCGACTATAAAAACGTACCCGTTAAAAACACGGGTGGCTCGGGCTTTGGTGGCTCCAAATGAGAGGGCTCCGAAATAAGATCGGAAGGTGAGGGTGACAATGGAGCACTCTCGGGTGGTGAAGGATTCCCCGACTGGGGTGAGGGCCCAAGTGGGGGTTCGACCGGATCGAGAATCGGCTGGGAGGTAGATGCTTGCCGAAGGGCGGCATCGGCTTGCCGTATGGCAGCATTAAACCGAGACTCAAATGGCTCGACCTCCAGAGCGACCTTATAAGAATCCCCCAAAGTTTTCACGTGGCGGCAAAATAATTCAAATTGGAAGTGAAGCTGCGAACCTTTCCAGAACTGAGTTTCGGCCTCGATGTTATCCAGCCCGACTTCACATCTTAACCGGTACACTTCGAAGTCCCTAATGTACTCGGACACGGATAGGTTGCCTTAGTCGGGCCTGAGGTATGGGTTAACCATAGTTGCCAAAAGATGGGAACGGATCCCTAGGAATGGTCATGCAAGGCCATTTTTTTTATTTTTGTTAATGCAAGCACCTAGACACGACTTAGAATGAGATGCACATGCAAAGTTAAAATGAGACTCGACTACAACCTAGACACAACCAAGACTCGGTACGTGGTGGAGTTAATCGATCTGAAGATCACTCGCGCAAGTGTGCGGCCTTCCCGATAGGTGTAGCCTAATGTTCAGACAACACCTTTTTATATATCGGGTTATTGGGATGAAATGTAACCTAGACCGACTTAGACGATGACTAGACATAAATGACACTTTTTTTAAAAAATTTGGACACCCTAGACTCAACTGGCGCTCTGATACCAAATTGATGCGGGACGGACACGCGACCTGGGACCCTAGCTCGCGATCGTCCCTAGCGAGGGAAGACGTGGACCATGCACGGTTGATAAATCGGCAGTGAGTCTCGGGTATCGGCCTTTCTGCGTTAACTCGGGTCGAGTCACGGGACAAGTTACGCTCACTCTCTCGCAGCGGTGAATAAAAGTATAGCAATCTAGATAATCTATCACTCATATCTATCACTCATGCAACGGCACATACAAAAATATACGAGTAAAGCATTGCCTACGAGGAGGGTAGCGAGTTTACCTCCATACTCCGGGCGTGGGGAAGACGTTCCCGGCCAGTTACGGTAACTCCCGGTAACAATAGTAAAAAGTTAATTACAACCGTGAATTTTATTGCCCACTCCATGCAAGGAGGTAAAGGGCTACAAGTGGGGCCCGGGAGGACCGACCCTAGGTTGACGGGCAGTAATCTGGAGGTACGTACGGCACGAACTCAGCCTGCTGGTCCGACTCGGCACTATTCTAACTCGGTGCTGCGCCAACTCGGTTGCTGACTCACTAGACAGCAAACAACGATTTCCAAAGGAACGTCGCCTTCCTGAGATCTTTCAGAGGCGCCGCTTGGCTAGGACGATGGCAGGATGTCCCTGATCGACTCTCTGAAGGGGCGGTCGCTGAAGTTGACCTTTGATATTTATTTCTGAATTTTCTCCCGGACTGAGTTGCGCTGGCTGAATTCGGATCTGCTCTGCACACCTTCACAAAAAGAATTCCTACGACCAGATCCGATGTCGGATTGATACACAAGAGGTACCGATGGATAGAGGACTCAGAGATCTACAACATATATTTTTGGTGGCTTCATCCACAGAACGGATTAAAAATAAAAATGACTGCAAACTATCTTTTTTTCTGACCCGGACTGACAGACACACAGGGCAGAGATGGATCTACCAGAAACAGACCTTTGACCGAGGGCTCAATGATTTTTTTTGAATCAACGAAAATTATGGTGGAAGGGGGTATATGTAAGGAACACTAGTGAATGCTGGTGGATTTTATAAAATTTTCTATGTGGGTGGGGAAATTGCCACAAGGAGACTCTATCCCGTAGATCTGTAAAAGGGTAGATTACTGAGAGGACAAACAAAAATACGAGAAAAATATCAAATGGACTCCAAATGACACGAAATTTTAACTGGAGGTTAGGGGAGATGGACAGAATAAACCCTTAAAATTAGGGCTCAATCAGAGAACAAGAACTAGAGATACAATTTCGGAGAAGAGGTTCTGTCCTGATTTGGATAGAACTTCGATGTAGCGGCGGTGGCGGCGCGACGGCGGCACAAACGGCTGCGGCGACAGCAGAAAGGGAATATAGAGGGGCTAAGGAGAAGGGGATTCACTCCCTGGAGGGCTGGAGGAAGAGGAATAACAGCAGGAGGAGAAGAGAGGGGCGTACCCTTCTTGGAGCAATTTCCAGATTTTCACTTCATTAATTCTACTCAAATTATGAAATACATGCTATTTATATGAAATGGCAAATGACTCAAAATGCCCTCAGACCTAGGGTTTGGGAAATTTTAATCCCACATGTGGCCAATTAGCAAAAAATAAACAAAATTAAAGCTTTATAATGGGGGGTGCGCCCCCTTGACCATGGGAGACATGGTAGGTGGCCAACTTTGACAATTTTAACCAATTATCTCCCATGTGGGTATTTGACTTGTCAAACCTTCTAGATGCCACCTAGGAAGGTTTGAACAGCCCCACATGGCCTAGGTGGACCAATGGGGAAGGAGTGAGGGCCCCCTTGCTGGACCTACTGACAATTTGCATAAAAAACCAAAGAATCCAAGGGAATGACATATTGGCTTATAAAGCCTTACAATTGCACATATACTTTCCCAAGGATATAAAAGCAAACTAAAAGGAAACAAATGTAAAATAAAAATGTCAATGCTCGGCGTCGATTCCCATCATCAAGGATTTCTTTCTTCTGGTTCTGCTTGTAAATCTGAACTGCATCCTCCTCGTGTGGGGGACGTCTACACCTCATACTGAGGTTCCTCCATCTCTTTATGTAGTCGAGAGCCGACTCATCATTTCTTTGTCTTGTGGCGTAGAGCTCCGCCACTGTCACCTCTCGTTCAGCTATGTAGAATCTTTCTTTAAACTTCTTCTGCATATTTGGCCAGTCTGCAATAGACCCAGCGGGCAAGCTCGATTACCATTCAAAAGTAAGCCCGGTAAGTGTCGAGCCAAAGAATTTGAGGAGGTAGGCTTCATCTGCAGCTAGATCCCCATTAACATTCACATAGTAGGCGATGTGCTCCCTGGGTGACCCTTGCCCATTAAAATTTTCAAATTACGGCGGCTTGGTGATACCCGCCGGTAACCTTCTGGCAGCATAGTGCGCCGGGTAAGGTACCCGATACACATCAAATGGCGTGTGATCACCATCGCTCCTTTCCGCCAACTTTATATCTATCATCTGTTCAAGAATGAGTCTGCTCACCGTCGTCGGGTCGACCAGATTTGGGTAGAAATGGGCCGGTTGCTCCAGCGGTGTTGTTAACACTGTCGCTTGAGGTGCAATGGTGGACCCCTAGAATGGCAGGTTCTGTGGCGGGGCCGGTGTGGCATGATGTGGCTGATGCAGGGGTATGCCCCCAGTATAGCTGGGGATCAGTGGAGACACCGTCGCCTGTGGAGAAGCTTCCGAGGCCTGACCGTTGCCCCCAAGAGTCTCTGGCAATGCTTCAGTCAGCCTGGATGTCGAGGGTTGAGCAGCTCTGTCAGCCAACTGCTTCCTTAACAACTCGATCTCCTACTGATATTGCTGCATCATATGTAATACAGCGGGGTCGCTAATGGAAAGGCTAGGGGTACCCCCTCTTTCTTCAGCCGGCGTCTCCTCAGATGACGTGGATGGTCCTCCTGTGGTACCCTTTGTAATCACATTAGCAGCTGCTGAGTTATGGTTTTAATGATTGTTGGCATTATGGTTTTGATGATAACTAAACTTGTGCTTGATTGCACATTCATGTTTAAATATATTTGAGATGGCAAATGGCAATGGTACATGGTCTTGATTCATGCTTGATTGAATTATTTTTACAAGAGGCAAGAGGTTTCATAACCTCTTTAATGTGAACAAGCATGGTATTAACCTTAACTATCTTGCTTGCAGGATCAAACACATGGCAGCCACCTGGTGAACTAAACTTGTGGATAAGCACCCTGCTCCTCTACAATCCAAAACAGGTGGTACATGTCATTTACTATCAAGAACCATTGGTGAGACTCTTACCCTGTGTATCTCATGCTTAGCATCGATCTCACCTTGTGTATCTTATATATACACCTCATTCATGCACATTCAACATGAAACCCTTCTGGCCATCGTGCGCCCTCGCCTGCGGATCGACCTGCGCTGTCAGGTCGCGGGGGTCAAGGGGGCAGCGCCCCTTGCGGGGGTTTCCGGGGGCGGAGCCCCCAAAACAAATTCTGATTTCATAATCAATGGTTTGCATGGAGTTTATGCATTTATCATATGGATGTTTGAGCTATAGTTCTAATCAATTATCCATGTGTTTGCAGGTCCATATACTTAGTACAAATCCTCAAGGTCGAAGAAGTTTGATGCCACAAACGTGAATGAGCTGCAGAAGGGTTTAAAGGGCTGAATGGGAGAAACCTGGGGCTTCCCCTGCCAGCGGTCGACCGTCGGTCCAGGACCGGTCGACCGCCAGCAGCGGTGGACCTCCCAGACAGGGGCGGTCAACCGTTTTTCCCAGCAAGCAACGTATTGAAACCTGTAAAATTCCGGCCGACCGCCAGCCCTCCACCAGTCGACCGCCAGCCTCGAGGCCCCCTTTTGTTGACTTTTGTTTCAAGCTCGAGGAGTGGCCTTTCCACCCATTTGTTTAATTCTAAAGACACCCAATCCAGCATGATTTGTGGATCTGGTCTGGGGCTTGTCTATGGACCATTTAAGAGATATAAAACATCTCATTGAAGCCATAACCCTAACCAACTAAGAGGGCTTCAAGGGAGATCTAAGGGGAGGCCGTCCAAGGAGGAAGAAGAGGTACTGTCGCTCCATGAACAGTACCTCGTGCAGCAAGTTATTCATCCATCTACAAGCCATTCAAGGTACTTCTCAAGCCAACAAGCATCTATGAAGTGAAGAATCAAGCAACCAACAAAGAGAGATCAAGGGGGAGGCTATCAAGAAGCAAGCAAGAGTTTCAAGAAGAGATCAAAGGGAGGTTATCCAAGTGAAGAAGGAAGAGTACTGTAGTCGTGAACAGTACTCCGTGCAGCAACTCTACATCCACTCCAAGCCCATTCAAGCTTAATCTGAAGTCATTCAAGTGAAGCAGGAAGCATCGTTCCAAGCTCTATATCATACACTCAAGGGAAGCCAAATCAGGAGTCTTCTAAACTGTGCCTCATTGTTGTTATGTTTTGGGCTTTATATTTGTGTTCTTCACAATCTGGAAACATTCGTGTGTGTGTGGATCGTTGTGGATCCGCGGTCGTGTGTGGTCATTGTGTTCCATTCGTGTGTGCGTAGATCTTCCTAGATCTACGTGTGTGTGTGTGGATCTACTTAGATCCAGTTGTTTTAGTGTGTGGTTTGCTGCACTTGTCGCAGCGTGTGTGTCTTGTTGATCCGTTTGTTGGATCGTGTTGGAGACCTCATCTCCGTGTGTGTGTGTGTGTATTGGGGCGCGTCCCCATGTGTGTGCGCAGGTGCCGTCCTGCGTGTGTGTTTGGAGCGTCGTCTCCGTTTGGGGATTTATCCCCGAGTGAAGCCTCACTGAGTTTGGTGAGGGGTGGACGTAGGATTGTTGCCGTTGCATCCGAACCACCTTAAAAATTGATGTGCATTGTGTTTTGTATTATGTGGTTTGGTCCTTTTCTTTTACCTCCATTCTACATGAGTGTTAGTATAATTGTGATTCTGGATTTATCCTCGTATATCTTGCATAATCTATATCATCATCCAATTCAGTTTGATAAATCTAATTTGTGAACAAACAGTTTTGAACCTCTTGATTAACATTGTATCACATATTTTGAAAAGGCCAAAAGTTTTCGTAAAATTGGTAAATACCCAATTCACCCCCCTCTTGGGTGTCATTGATCGCGGGACTTCAATTGGTATCAGACCCAAGGCTCTAATTTCATAGATCTAACGATCTAGAGTGATCTAGATCAATGACTACCATTATGTACACTTTGAATTCTCCACCCGTGTTTGATGGTTGTAATTTTGATTTGTGGTTAGGAAGGATGTGTAGTCTAGTCAACTCATATGATCCTAAGCTATGGAAGCTGATCTCACATGGTCCTTATGAGTTGCCTAAAGATAAATCTGTCTGGACCACAGATTCTAAGCTAAAATATGATCAAAATTGTTTGGTTCTAAAATTGCTTATTGCTGCAGTTGATTCTAATCATTTCCCTTTTGTCCCCCATTGCAGATCCGCGAAGGATATCTTGGTTGGCTTAACCAAAGTCTGGGAAGAGCATGAAGACCAATGTCTTGTGGCAGGCACGAGTGATCAAGGGAGTGATCAACAAGTTGAATCAAGCTCAAAGGTAAATTCTGATTCTGATAATGAATATGAATTTAGCTATGAGGAGTTATTGATTGCATATGATGAGCTTGCTGATAAATATGAGAGGGTTAAGTCTGAAAATAAAAAATTGAAAAAGAATGTTGGACAAAATAAATGTGATTCTCCATGTAAAGAATGCTCACACTTGAAAGAATTGATTGATGGTCATGTGTTCGACATTGAAATTCACAAAGATCAAATTTCTTCCTTGAGAAATGAAAATAAAGAGCTGAGAGAGAGAGTTAGTCTTATGAGCAATGGTCAAAATGATTTTGCTCATGATAAAAATCTTGAAATGGAAAATGAGAAACTGAAGGAATTGAATAGAACCATTTCTGAAAGTTTGCTTGCTCTTGAAAAAGGAAAATTTGTTAATAATGGTGAATCTGAAAAAGTGCATGCTTTGTTGCAAGAAATTGAAAGTCATAAAACCATCAATGCTACTCTACATGAACAAGTCAACTCCTATGAAAATAAGATGGTTTCCTATGAATTGCACATTGCATCTCTTCAATCTAAAATTCTTGACTTGAATGTTTCAATGTCTAGATTTGTGAATGATCAAGAAAATTTGGACAAATTATTGGGGACGAAAGTGAATTTTCAAAGGGAAGGGCTGGGCTTTAATCCTGTGAATAAAAAAAAGTTTGAAAATAAAGTTTATACATCTTTTGCGCACAATTCAAACATAGCCAGCACATCAAATGGGTCCCCAAATCAATCTTCTTCACAGACTATAAAAAGATCAAATGAAAATCTGGAAAAGAAAAATCATGTTGCACACACACGTCTCCACAATGAAAATCAATTTGTATCAAAAATTCAAAAATGCTACTAGCACCTCCATGCATGTTGAACATACCTCTTCCATACACACACACACAACCAATTAGAAAGAAACTCATGCTTTTACTGTGGTAAATCTGGACATGCCATGCATGATTGTTTCATTATGAAAAATGATAACTTGAGAGCATGTAGGAACCAAGCTGCTTTGAAAAATGAAAAGAAAGCATCCACCACAAAACCTTTCATGCATTGTAATTATTGTGATAAATGGGGTCATGCGACTTCACAGTGCTGGTTCTTGTTGAAGAGAAAGAACTCCCACTCAACACATCATGCTCACACACACAAATCAGTAGAATCCATGAGAAGGAAGAATATGATGCCACGTGACTTCTACCATCACTTTGGCAAATCTGACAATGTTAAGCATGATTATTTTCTAAAGAAAAATGATGATTTGAATGTTGTCAAAAGTTGGAAACCACATGCCCATGTTGCTACTAACCCACAAGGACCCAAAAAGATTTGGGTACCTAAGAAGGCCAAATGAGAAATCTATTTTGCAGGTGTGCCTTGGGAATGTAAAGCGTGAAATTTATTTTCGCCAAAAAGGTAAGGCACAAGAGTCAAGTGACTCAAGAAAGGCTAAAACAAAAAATCAAAAATGGAATTTGGAAACTCAGGTGATATCTCTCTCACTCTCTTCAGTAATGGTGTCATGGCTTTATTCATATTGTGCTGAATAGTCTTATGATAATGCACATGTCCGTACATGCATTCCATTCATTGTTGTTTGCATACTCGTGCATATATCACTTGTCATATAACATCTTGTGGTAGGAGAGCTTGAAGATTCTTCAGATCATATTTTCACTACACATATTGAGTTTGCATACACTTTCATACTCTGTCATGCATAAGTTGGACATTGTGTATTCATGCGATAATGCATTGCAATTCCCCTGCCTTCATCATCTATGATTACATAGTATATCAAATGGTGACATGTGGAAGGGCAGGTTAAGCCTGTCTGAAAACTATCACTACGCGTGAGGTGATCTTCGGATCTAAGCTCTCCGCCTGGTACTATGAGTCATTTACTTAAAAGGCTGCATATGGGATCGGATTGTCAACGAACATCTTGCATTCATGCACACATTAAGGGGGAGCAATCACATTCGTCGTATGGGCTTAATGTTCAGGTTCACACATGAGTCATGCATTGCATCTAGAGCTGTCTAGGGGTGTTGGTTGTTAAAATTATTTGTCATATCATTATTAATAAATTTGAATCGAAATTGACAAATCAAACCTTTCTGTCTTTGGATGCAGATTATATTTCCAAGATCCAAATGATGATGGGCTAGTCATGACTAAGCTTGAATCAACTGGGAGAATACCCTACAAGGATGAAAATGATGACAACCCTCTCAAGTTGCTACAAGAAGATGGGGTATTTTGTGTAGAACAACCTCCAGGATCGACTCAAGTACAAGGTGGTGAAAGTTTTGTACGTATTGAAGCAAGTACCCAAGACATGGTATGAAAGATGCGCATCTCTTTTAACCAAGAATGTGTTCAATAGGTGGAAGGCTCGGAAGAAAATAGATTCTCAAGGCAAAGGTAAGAAAGTAAATCTAAAATACTAACCTTCGTGAGGTTAGTGATTTTGGTGCTTGAAGGTCTTCGGTATTATCCTTTGAACTAAGGTAATTCACCCTCTTACTATGGAAATGAAAATTCATGCATTAGTCTATGGGACTTTTTGATGTTATTCTGATGACAGGTATTGTTTTTACATACCTGAAATGATTGCTCCTCCATTCTGCTGTGATTAACCTACTTATTGGTTAAATGAAACTGAAAATCTTAAATTTTATGTTGACCTTTGAACATCCTTCAATCTGATTGCTTGAGCACATTTAAGCTTAATTGAGTATCTGATATATCAAATACTGAGTAGTGAAAAGGTGGATTATCTTCACCTGGAAACTCTCACTATGCGTGAGTTGGTCTTTGGACCAAAGTTCTCCGCCTTGTACCAGAACTGGAAGAAATTGATTGTTTGGCCTTGAAAGACTTCTTCTGATGCTACTATTTGCTCCTTGTTAGCTAGCCCCATGTCATAAGAGAAACATTACACTTTCACTGAATTTTTCTAAGATTCATGTTTTTGTCAAAGGGGGTCTTGCTAGCTAAACAAGTTGAAATGAATGCTATTCTCTATTGAATGAGTGATCTCTAATTGAAACAGACAACATGCTCATGATTAATTGCTTCAAAATTTCTAAAATTGATCCTTGTTGAAATGAAGAGTTCTGCAATGGAAATGTCTACTCCTGAATGACTTGTGATTGATTTCAAAACTTTTGAAAATCTGTTCTTAACTATTTTTGACAATAAATGATTTCCATAGCATGCCAAATGATTTCTACACCATTGTATATGAACCACTTATGATGAATAATGCCCCATGCTCGTCCTTCAAATTTGAACTGCTCTCTTGTACATAGTGTCATTTTTCATCTTGCATTCCATTCTCACATAGTTATAGGTTGCATGCATCATAATTCAATGCATAAGGTGTTTTTAGATCATGCAAATGAAAATCAAAAGTTTGAATCACTTTGCACATTACATCGCATTCTCATATGCTCATATGTTGTATTGCATTGGAACTCATGTATTAGTCGCACTTAGTTATTTCAGTTGACGTCCATTCAATTAGTATCAAATTTACATCACATTGCTCGCATCCATGTCACAGTGCATTTGCATAAACTCCTAATGTGAGCTTGTGTGGTATTATATGCTATTCACCCCCATCCCTTGGCATTTCTATGGCCTTATGTTTTCTTGATACATAATGCTGCATTTGCGTCATTATTGGAGTGTTTCATGTCGTACACTCTGGGAGAGTTTATATTTCATAAGTGCATCTATTTCGGGGCAGTTGCACTGTTGTGTATTCATGATATTTTCGGTATACATGCTGAATCAAATTCGCACACTTCATGCACAAAATGTGAAAATGAGTGTTAAAGATAAGGATATATGAATTTCTTTTCAACACTCTCGAGATGTTAAACTTGCTGTATGTATGTTGAAGAGACAGTTGAGGAAAAAGCTGTCTACCTATCCTTGTTGAAAAATCTGAAATGAAAATGAAAGATAGAGCAATGCTCGGTCTCACTGAGTAAACTGGGCACATGTCACCTGAGACGTGATGTGGTTCATATCTGAAAAGTGTTGACTAGTATCTCTGTTCAAAATGAGGTGAAATGATTCTGTATTCTGAGTAACCGGGGATTCTGGCATGAGCTCCATGCGTCTACTCATGTAAAAAAGAATCATTTGAACCAGATCACTCTTGAAAAATTCTGACTATCATGTGATCTTGGTGCGGTAAAAAAAAATGTGATAAAAACTCATTGTGGTAGAGCGAAGCCTCCAATACGCTGTTCTCAAAAATTGAAGTGCAGTCTGTGAAATGTCTCATTGTGTTTATCTGAAAATCTGAATATCCATATTGCAACTATTATTGTTCATGTTCCTCACTTACACATCTGGAAATTTGATTTAATATGTATTTAGAAAATTGATTGACTGCATCAGCAATTGCATGAATCTCCTATATGATTGCACGATCTCCCATGTGCTACACATGTGCATTCTGGTGAGCATGACTCTCTTGCATCTTTATTATACCCATTCCCTTCTCATATATGTACGGGGGAGATTGCATGTATGTTTATATGTAACTGTTTGATTACTTTGTGTGCACTTCATGAGTCATCATCTGCATATACATAGCTTCATGCATTTAAACAGAAAATGTAAAAATCAAAAATTTGAAAATCAAAGAAAATCATGTTGATATGTCCTCCTGCTCTTGTTTGTGTGAAAATCTGCCATGGGCTCTAGATTTTGAATGCTATCATGCTGAACACCTTATTTTGTGAACATCTTCCGACACTGGCTCATATCCTTGAGGCCACTCACCACTTTCAATTGGTATCCATACATGCTTGACTGTATTCGCTTTGGATGGTATCATATTGATTTTTGAGAATAATAAGCAATTGGTTTCCTCTAATTGGACTTATATTGATTTGCCGGTCCATGATTTGATGTTGCTTCTTCTGTATTGATAAGATGGGCTATTGCTGTTTCAAAGGGAGATCAGCTTGTTCTTCCTTATTTGGCTTCTTCTAGATTGTTGATATTGTTGATTATGTCACAGGGGGAGAAAGTTTTGCATTATCCCGCTTTTTGATTATGTCAAAGGGGGAGAAAAATTGATGATTATGTGTGACAGAAGGGGAAGATTATTTGTGCCATTCTATTGTATCATCATTAAATGTATCATCATCACTAAGTTTGTCATCATCAAAAAGGGGGAGATTGTTGAGTTATGGCTTTGATGATTATTGACGTTATGGTTTTGATGATAACTAAACTTAATGTGTGATTGAGTGATGATAACTAAACTTATGGTTGATTGCACATTCAAATTTAAATATGTTTGAGATGGCAAATGGCAATGGTACATGGTCTTGATTCATGCTTGATTGAATTGTTTTTACAAGAGGCAAGAGGTTTCATAACCTCTTTAATGTGAACAAGCATGGTATTAACCTTAACTATCTTGCTTGCAGGATCAAACACATGGCAGTCACCTGGTGAACTAAACTTGTGGATAAGCACCCTGCTCCTCTATAATCCAAAACAGGTGGTACATGTCATTCACTATCAAGAACCATTGGTGAGACTCTTACCTTGTGTATCTCATGCTTAGCATCGATCTCACCTTGTGTATCTTATGTATAGACCTCATTCATGCACATTCAACATGAAACCCTTCTGGCCATCATGCGCCCTCACCCGCGGATCGACCTGCGTGGTCAGGTCGCGGGGCTCGAGGGGGCAGCACCCCTTGCGGGGGTTTCCGGGGGCGGAGCCCCCGAAACAAATTCTGATTTCATAGTCAATGGTTTGCATGGAGTTTATGCATTTATCATATGGATGTTTGAGCTATAGTTCTAATCAATTATCCATGTGTTTGCAGGTCCATATACTCAGTACAAATCCTTAAGGTCGAAAGAGTTTGATGCCACAAACGTGAATGAGCAGCTGAAGGGTTTAAAGGGCTGAACGGGAGAAACCTGGGGCTTCCCCTGCCAGCGGTCGACCGCCGGTCCAGGACCGGTCGACCGCCAGCAGCGGTGGACCGCCCAGATAGGGGTGGTCAACCGTTTTTCCCAGCAAGCAACGGACTGAAACCTGTAAAATTCTGATCGATCGCCAGCCCTCCCCCGGTCGACCGCCAGCCCCGAGGCCCCCTTTTGTTGATTTTTGTTTCACGCTCGAGGAGTGGTCTTTCCACCCATTTGTTTAATCCTAAAGACACCCAATCCACCATGATTTGTGGATCTGGTCTGGGGCTTGTCTATGGACCATTTAAGAGATATAAAACATCTCATTGAAGACATAACCCTAACCAACCAAGAGGGCTTCAAGGGAGATCTAAGGAGAGGCTGTCCAAGGTGGGAGAAGAGGTACTGTAGCTCCGTGAACAGTACCTCGTGCAGCAAGTTATTCATCCATCTACAAGCCATTCAAGGTACTTCTCAAGCCAACAAGCATCTATGAAGTGAAGAATCAAGCAACCAACAAAGAGAGATCAAGGGGGAGGCTATCAAGAAGCAAGCAAGAGTTTCAAGAAGAGATCAAAGGGAGGTTATCCAAGTGAAGAAGGAAGAGTATTGTAGCCATGAACAGTACTCCGTGCAGCAACTCTACATCCACTCCAAGCCCATTCAAGCTTAATCTGAAGTCATTCAAGTGAAGCAGGAAGCATCGTTCCAAGCTCGATATCATACACCCAAGGGAAGCCAAATCAGGAGTCTTCTAAATTGTGCCTCATTGTTGTTATGTTTTGGGCTTTATATTTGTGTTCTTCACAATCTGGAAACATTCGTGTGTGTATGGATCGTTGTGGATCCATGGTCGTGTGTGGTCATTGTGTTCCATTCGTGTGTGTGTAGATTTTCCTAGATCTACGTGTGTGTGTGTGGATCTACTTAGATCCAGTTGTTTTAGTGTGTGGTTTGCTGCACTTGTCGCAGCGTGTGTGTGTGTCTTGTTGATCAGTTTGTTGGATCGTGTTGGAGACCTCATCTCCATGTGTGTGTGTGTGTATTGGGGCGCGTCCCCGTGTGTGTGGGCAGGTGCCGTCCTGCGTGTGTGTTTGGAGCGTCGTCTCCGTTTGGGGATTTATCCCCGAGTGAAGCCTCACTGAGTTTGGTGAGGGATGGACGTAGGATTGTCGTCGTTGCATCCGAACCACCTTAAAAACTGCTGTGCATTGTGTTATGTATTATGTGGTTTGGTCCTTTTCTTCTACCTCCATTCTACATGAGTGTTAGTATAATTGTGATTCTGGATTTGTCCTCGTATATCTTGCATAATCTATATCATCATCCAATTCAGTTTGATAAATCCAATTTGTGAACAAATAGTTTTGAACCTCTTGATTAACATTGTATCACATATTTTGAAAAGGCCAAAAGTTTTCGTAAAATTGGTAAACACCCAATTCACCCCCCTCTTGGGTGTCATTGATCGCGGGA
Source organism: Amorphophallus konjac (assembly GCA_022559845.1). NCBI lineage: Eukaryota > Viridiplantae > Streptophyta > Magnoliopsida > Alismatales > Araceae > Amorphophallus > Amorphophallus konjac. Next base: position 337,465,582 of record CM040125.1, on the reverse strand, counting down.
CTTCAGCAGCCAAGGCCATTGAAGGTTCTTAATAGTCAGCTTCCCCACCATGGGGTTGTGTCTTCTCAGTTGCTGCTTTCCCCCTTCTGGTCAGAGGTCCTGGCCTTGTGGCAAGTCTGGCCATTTCTTCAGGCTCAGTCGATAAGGCCCTGTACCAGCCAAATATTCCTGCCATGTTACAAGTGTAGACCCTCAGGTCTCTGCCTCTCCTTGCCGCTCTTCTTGACGGCCTGCCTGGGAAGACCAGCCTATCAAAGATCGATCTACGTGGCTTCGCTTCTTCCCTGGGCGGGGACTGATAACGCTCCTCAGAGCAGTTCCTTGACTCGGCGCTGGGCACCGGTCGAGCTTCTTCCTCTTCAAATGCGGAGGCTACCGTCCCCAGCAACCTTTGGTGGCCTAGGGGAGTGCTCCCCGGGCCCCGCAAGTAGTTCCTCATGGCTTGCTCCACTCCTTCCCAGTCTTGGTCAGGAGGAGAGGCTAGTGATGTTGCCCTGTTAACAGCGACAGGCAGATGGGCTGCAGGCTCCGCACGGGCAGCCTGATAGTAACATCAGTGGTGTCGACGGTGGATGTTCTCTGGTGGGGCCGATGCGGCCAGTGCTGACTGGTAGATGGGGGCTGATGTCTTGACCCAGTCTTCTTTTTGTGCCCTTGCTGGGTGGAAGGTACTGGGCTCTGCCTGAGCCGGTGAGGTGAACCGGGTCCCCTTGGGAACCCAGACTTACTTGGCTTTGGCGGCCCTGGAGGCTAGTTGATGTTGTGGCTACGGGGCCTGAGCAGTGGGCGTCATCCTGTTCTTCGTCTTCTCCAGCGGCTGAAAAGAGTTGTGCACTGGTACGGTCGGTACCACGCGCTCAGGGATCATATCAGAACGTTGTCCGGTGAGATGCACTCAGATAGCCCCGATGACAATAGACTTGCCGGTGCTGGAGAATCGGCCTCGGGGTGACGTGGTGGCGTGGCCCATCCGGAGCCACCTCTGATGAGAGGCTGAGCCCTGGCGAGATGGGTAGACAGTTTGGTGTACATGGTGCACATTATAGCTCAGCGTCCTTGTGGGGGCGGTCTCGAGAGTCTCGGCCACTGAGCGGCCGGTAGTAGCTTTGGTGGCCCCCTGGATGGGGGCGTTGCTTTCGATCACGTCAGACTCTTCCACGTCCAGCAAGTTCGTGAAGGCCACTCCGAGGATGTTGGGGAAGCCTACTATGGGAACGCAGCTCCCGAAGGTGAGGGGGACGGCCAAGTAGCCGTTCCGAACATGGCTTTCGACGAGTTGCTGACCGAAAGCGAGGGCCATCCTGATGTCTGGAATGCAACTTGCATTTACAAATTGAAGATTTAGTGTCACAAGAAGGGGGCCGTGGAGCCCTTAGTTCCGGTAAAGAGATGAAGGGTGATATCGTCCCACTGAGCGTGCCAGACTTGTGGACGCACTAAAAATTCAATGGTAATTTATTTATTTATTTATTTGATTAATTCATTTATTTAGTGCGAGGGCGTGCCAGTCACAAAGTGACGATTTATTCGGGCTCCATGGAAGCCCTTGGTGCGCTCGATCTGACTCAGTCAGGCGATTGTGTGGTTCGGGTCGGGACTGAGACCCGCCGCGCCATAAAGGTCGCGGTGTCATTTACATCCCCTCAGAGAGGGGAACACCCTTGATTAATTGCCAGAAATAAGGGCTCCACGACCGAAAGAACTACCAATTAATGGAGGAGGAAAGGGCAGTCGAGCTATTTAGAAAAGCCCGTATTGGGGTGGTGAACACTCAGATTATGTCGGTCACTGATGGACCATTCCATGTTTGGTCAAAAGTTCACGCGGAAAACAAGGCGGTAACGGGGATGAATCCGTGCAAATGTCTGCCAGGGGATGGCAATTTTAATACGAAGGTGGGATCAGATCCCGGTGAAAGAAAGGGACTTCGATGAGATATTGGCCTATGTCGAGGTCAGACGATAACCATGGCCGGAGGAGTGGCTCCCGAGGTAAGGTCCTACCCACAAAGACATCATTAATATTCCCGGGTTCGGGGTCCGAGGGAGACGAAGGCCGTATTGTCTTGTTCGTAATTATTGTCATTGTTCATTATCGTCACCCGTCCCCAGTTTCTATTATTGTTTCTTTGTTAATTGTCTTTTATCACCCGCGGATCATGAATTCTTCCTTAATTTATCTTATCCCTTTTTGTTATTTATTTTCCCTTTTGTCTCTCTTTTATTATTGCATCCTTCTTTTTGGTTATCAGGTGGATTTTCCCCTTTTTTATTATCATTGTTATGTTTTCCCCCCTTTTTTTATCTAGCATCCCCCTTTTGGTGTGATGTTCTGGGCACAAGGTGTGCCGGAATGGGTGTAAGGGAGAGTGAGGAACGAGCATGCCGTTGGAAGGATGGGGAGTGAGAAATGAGTGTGCCACTGGAAGGCTGGGAATGAGTGTGCCACTAGAAGGCTAGGAATGAGTGTGCCGCTGTAAGGGTGGGGAGTAGGGAATGAGTGTGCCGCTAAAAGGCCAAGAGTGTACTGTTGAGGAGTGTGCCGCTGGAAGGCTGAGGATGAGTGTGCCGCTGGAAGGTTGGGAATGAGTGTCCCGCTGGAAGGCTGGGGAGTGGGGAATGAGTGTGCTGCTAAAAGGCTAGGGGTGTACTGTTAAGGAGTGTGCCGGGTTAGGGACTGAAGGGCGTACTGCTGGGAGGCTATGGGTGTGCCGCTGGGGAGGTCAGATTGAGGATGTGAGAGGGGGCCTAAAGTACGCCAGATGAGAGAGCCAAGAGTGCACCGAGTGGAGGGTGTGCCGGGTAGAGATTGGGTGAAGGATCTACGTAGATAGGGCAAAGTCCAGATGGGTGGAGTACGGTTTGAGAGAAGGTCCCTTGTTCATGTAATTTTGATGAAGGGCCTCTAACAATCAAGCTTCCCATTTTCTGCTATGTAGTCCAAAGCCATGTTCAGTAGTTCAATTCCCTGGGTCATGCATAGTTCCTTTGTTTTGATTAGAATGTTTTATTGTTGCTTACTTAATTTGTTTGTTGCTTCCTTATATCTTTTAACGTGTTGTAATTTCTGACAAAATTTCGATAGCATCTCCCCTTAACCCGGATGGTAGGGGGAGTGAAAAGGGAACACGTCCACAAGGAGTGACATGACCCAACAATTTGAGGTGTGTGCCGAGGCAGTCACCTTTTAGAAAACTTCGGAAAACTCGTAGAAAATGCTGAACGAGAAACCACTAGGCTGACACAAGCTACGGGTGCACCGGGCAAGCCATGACCGGAGTGTGCCGGGCAAGGCTTGTCAAGTATGTGCCGGATAGGAAATGGCCAAAGTGTGCCGGGCAAGCAGTGGCTAGGGTGTGCCGGCAGGGCACAGTCTGGGAGTGTGCCGGATGGGAAATGTGCCGCCCAGGGAATACACCAAAGGTGTGTACCGGGTAGGAGGCCTGAGTGAGTGTGGGTCTACCACTGGCTTTGAACAGAAGGCAAGGGGGATGCTCGGGGCACTGGGTGAATCCTATGTGTTTGAAAAAATGATAGTGGGCTCCAACAGACCTGTATTGCAAAAATCAAGGGTTGTTAGGCTATGGAAAGCCATTGGAGAGGGAAGAGGCCGGCCCTACCCTATCAAGCCAGGAACAAAACCTATCAGTCAGGTGAACCAGTGCCGTGAGAAGTGAGATAGAGCAGGGAGTTGGAAGACTTAGGACGAATGCAAAACCACAGACGAACGGTGAGAAGAAAACGGCAAATACAACAAGAGAAGGCAAAACCAAAACATGTTTCATTCATGACGAACTCAAAATGACAAAGATCATGGCCCGAAGGCCAAACATGATACAATACATCCAAATGAACGGGGGAGAGAAATGAGGAAGAGAAAAGAAAGAAAATGGTTGGGGAGAGGGTTGGAACGAGGAAGGGTAATCATTCTCTTCACTGCAATCCTTCCCCCTCCATTACACACAGCACAATCTCTCTCTCTCTGGGCTCTCCTCTCTACCTTCTTTTTCTCTTCTTCTCGTGTGTTGCTGCCTTCGTATCCCTCTTCGCACACACTTCTTTTTTTGCATCCATTTTTCTTCACTGTGAGGGGTTTTATACGTGTGGTGTTGATGGGCCGACCTCATGATGGTACTGCCATCCGAGGTTGACCCGAGTCTCATCTTTGTCAAGTGGGGATCTTCCTCATCCAACCAGAGGGCTACACCAAGGTAGGACTTTAGCTAGCGTTGAGGTATCCACAATGCGCGCCAAGGGCCCTACTTAATGACCGCTGAGTCTTCTGCCGGTCTGTGCCGTTTCTGGAGGATTCAACATTGTGCCGCTGGAAGGGCCGAGACGCTGTGCCGTTGAAGGGGCAGAAGTACTGTGCCGTTGGAAAGGGCACTTGGAGTGTGCCGCTGGAGGGCACGAAGACTATGCCGTTGACGAGGCACAACTACTGTGCCGTTGGAAGGGCATTGGGACGTTGTGCCATTGAAAGCGGCAGAAGTACTGTGCCACTGGAGGGCTCGTTTGAAGTGTGTCGCTGGAAGGGGCACTTGCAGTGTGCCGTTGGAGGGCACGAAGACTGTGCCGTTGATGAGGCACAACTACTGTGCCGTTTGAAGGGCATTGGGACGTTGTGCCTTTGAAAGGGCCTTCCAAGGGGTGTGCCGTTGGAAGGGCTGTCTGGTGTGCCATTGGAGGGCACAAGTTGGGTGTGCTGGTGAAGGGCACAAAGTGAGTGTGCCGCTGAGGGACACCGGGAGTGTGCCGCTGAGGGCCTTCCATGTAGTGTGCCGTTGAAAGGGCACATAGTGTGCCGTTTGGAAGGGGCCTCTGCCTTTGCTTCAGGGACTTACAACTGTGTACCCTTTGGGACATTTCTTCATTGTTAGGGACTCGAGGGTGGGTCCATAGCAGTGCATAATTTTAGGAGGGATTTCCTGTGTTTTCTTTACTATTTAATGCGCCCGTGCAAATGTGAGGATCTGCCAGACGGTAATATTCTCCGGAGCCCTGGATGACCAGTCTCTCCGGGTCTTCTCTCTTTGACTCTGACATCAATGCGGGAGCTTGGTGAGACATATGGGCGTACAATTTTATACGTCCACAGGAGGTTCTTAAACCCCTATAGGGCGTCAAAACAATAGGAATGGTGTAGAAATGATTTGAATTGGTGCAAAAACGTGGGAAGAAGATGGTAAAAAAAAGAAGCATGCAATGGATGAAATGACAATTAAAAGCCTAGACTAGAACACCAAACAAAGATTACTCCCTTGAACCGGAGGCTTAGAAGAATGTAGAAAGCCTCCCTCCCAGACTACAGTTCGCTCAATAATTCGACAGAGCTTCGACGTTGACGTTAGATCTCCCCCCCTTTCAAGCTTGGACTAGGGGTTCTATTTATAGAGCCCTAAAAGTCCAACCTCGAAATTGAATTTTCCAATGGATATTAATCCAAGATTTCAAAACAAAATTCGTAGATAATACCTCTATCTCCCACCCAAATCAAACGGCACCCCATTTGGTTGAGAAACCGTAGAGAAAATGGCGGAGGAAGGTGGAGGTTCAACCACGGATAGAGGGAGAAAACCCAAACAATCCATAGGGTTCGATCATGTACACGGTCGCGCGATAGGCCACCCAGACAATTACACGGTCTACTACTAGACCGTCCAATGCTGTCGGAGATAAATAAAATAAAATAAGAAATCATCCAATTATCCATCGAACTGACCGGCTATCACGGTGTTGGACTCTTCAGGATAAAACGGTCTACTGGTGGACCATTCAATGAATAGAACGGTCCAATGTTAGGCTGTGTGCACATGTCGGTGATAAATCCATAAAAATAGGATAAATAGATAATTATCTGAAAAATAAACCGGCTGAGGACTCTTGGAGTTGGACGGTCTAACGACTAGCCGTTCAATGAAAGTAAACGGTTGCCTTCAGACCGTATAAAGGCTTGTCGGTGGAAATTAAGAAAATCAAATAAATATCCAATAAATTAGTAAACGATTCGAAGAAGACCGCCCAATCACTGAACGGCCGGTCGCTAGACTGTGTAAAGCCTGGGCGTTTGAAATTGATAAAATGGGATAAATGAGCCCATTTACCCCAAAACCAAGTGAAATCAAGGCCCATTATGCACGAATCTGAGGTCAGACTTAGCCAAGGAGGGAAGTACCCATAAAATAAGCCCAAAAATATGCCTAAAAATAGCCTAACGAGTAATGGATAACTCAAGACATCAACAAATGATAGTAAGAGGAATGACTCAACTCATAGGCAAAAAATGGTTGTCAATAGATGCCCCTCCTTAACGTCCTCTTTATAGGGGAGTGAGCGGAGGTGAAGCGAAAGCGAAATGAAACATGGAGATGAAGCGGAAATGGAGCGGAGCGGACGGAAAAGTGATAAGTGTTACATTTTATATCATAATTTACATCACATTCATCATCTTTGAACATTTAATGAGCCTAGTTGTGCATTAATATGGCCATAATTTCATTCTCACCATTATTTGAGTCTTCATGCATTTTATCATCTTTTTGAGCTAAAATGACCATGTGAGAAACATTCAAGAATTTGCACAATTATTTGAAAGTCATTTCTGGATGAATTATATGATATTTTAAATTTTCTGCAATTTTAGGAAATAGCGACCGGATGGTCAGACGCCAATTTGGAAAATATTTCTAAAAAATAAGAAATAGCGACTGACCGGATGGGCATCAATTTATTTTGCTGAAAAATTTGCGACACAAAGAAATGAAGAATTCGCGACACAAGGTCAGGCGTTAATTCATTTGAAGAAAATAAGAAAAAAAAGGAAAAAAGAAATAACGACCGCGCGAGCGAGCGCTAATTCATTTATGAGGAAAATTATTTACCAGCTATTTGGAAAATAAAAAAATGAAAAAAAGAATGAACGATCGTTTGTGCGATCGTCATTTCAAATAACGCCCGAAGCCAAGTCGTTATTCACGCGAGAGTTTGAAGCGGACTAGGAAGGATTCTTTGAAGCAATCTTGCTATGATTTGATCAAAAAAGAGTTTATCTATGGCAAGAGACCTAATTCAGGCAACTACTCTAAGCTGGAAAGATGGATTTTGAGTTGATCTACAAGTCACGATCATGAAAGGATTCCTCTGCTACTATATAAACACTCGGAGAGGCACCATGGAAGGGAGTTCACGCACTAGTTCTTTTTAGCACTTTCTTCTAGCCTATTTTTCATGTACTTATAGTTCTCGTTTTAAATTTCTTTCTTTGGTAAAGTTGTTCGTTTTTAAGTCTTCTACAACTTTTTCATCTTCACCTTCCTCTGATTATCTTCCGTTTTCAACTTATTTCCAGTTTTTCAAAACCCTATCCTGCATTTTTACTGTTCATCCGATTTTTGCAAACTCTATTCTTTCTTAGTTTTATCCTCCTTATGATCCTCTTCTGCCTTTGAGTTCTTCATAAAAGTTGTTCATTTTTAGTCTATCTTCAACTTCTTCATCTGCCCCTTCTTCCAAATCTTTCTCCCTTTCAAGTTATTCATAGTTTTTTAAAGTTCAAGTTTTCTACTGTTCACCCGATTTACTGCACTCTGGTTTTCTCAATTTTTCACCCTCTTCCACTCCTCTTTTTAATCTAAGCTCTTCACAAAAGTTTTTGTCTTGTTTAGATCTACAATTGCTTTTTCTTTACCTTCTTCTGATTCTTCCTAGTTTTAATGATATTCTCAATTTTCTAAAGTTCAGTTTTTAGGATTTCACTGTTCATCCGAGCAGATAGATCTCGGTTTTTCATATTTTTCACTATCTTCCTCTCATTTTTTGTCTCTGAATTCTTCATCAACTTTCTTCTTCTCTTCGTCCTCTACAAATTTGCCTTCTTCCACTTTTCTTAGTTCTCACTGGTTTTAAAGTTATTCTTCCTCCAAGTACTCTTTATTTTTAGTATAGTTTTTCACTATTTCTTCTCAAAACACACCAACACACACATACCGTTTTGCACTATTTTCAAATTTCCTCCATCTGTTTCTTTCTTCCTATATTTTCGTCTCACATCCCACGGCAAATTCTCTTCCATTGGTGTCCTCTCACGGCATCGGCTTCCAAGGCGGGGTGATACACTCAAAGGCTCGGTAAGGAGACAGCGGCGTTCTTCATCTCTTGGCTATATTTCCTTTCCCTTTTCTTTATTTTATGAGTTATAATTTTCATTTTCATAGAGTGTACTCTCACTTACATCTTAATAAAATTCATCTTTACAAATTGTGATTGTCTTAATTTTTTTCTCTCTCTATCTCCTCTAATTTCTCTCCTTAAACCCTCTCATATTCTTTAAATACTTTGCATGCATCTTATTTTTTTTTAGTTTAATCTCACTCAAAAATTCAGTTTTCAAAGCATAAGGATATTTTTTCAACTTGTTCTATAAAGATTTTTCCTCCTCGTGGGATCGACTCCACTTATCACTGTACATTTGATTTTTCAATCTTTAAAGTGTGTGAGTGCGAATATTTTGAAATTGTGACACGGCTTTCTTAACGACACTAGTCGGTGTGTATCAATTTTTGGCACCGTTGCTGGGAGGAAATTAATTTTTATGTTAGAAAATTCCTTGTGTTTGATTTGTATATAGTTTTACTTATTTTTCTATTTTTATTTTACAGGAAAAATAAAAAAATAAAAAAATTAAAAAATCACAAAAAATTTGGACCTGAAATTCTCATGAAATAATATGTCGTAGAAAGTTGAAATTCAGAAATTCCAAGAAATTCAAGCATCACTAAAGGTCAGTATACGTAGGAAAATGTCCTGTTTTGTGAAATTCTGAAAAATTCTAAAATAATCTAAAAAATTCTAAAACTTTTGTTTTAAAAAAATCAGAATTCTAGAAAACTCCAAAAACATGATTTTAGATGTCACTTTGCAGTAATTTTGCATATTGTTTAGCATTTTTAGTTAATAGTTATCTTTGCTTTATATCTCTTTTTGAAAATTGAAAAAAATTCTGAAAAAATAGACAAAAAATAGAAAAATAGAAAAAAAATATTTATACTATTAGGTCATCATCATAGTTGCATTTATTCTCATGTCTTGTACATTTATTTGATTAATTGTCTTGCATACATATCACTTATCTCTCATTTTTACTTATTTTTCATTCTTTTTAGTTTGCATTTATATCTTGAAAAAAAAGAGAAAAAAAGCTTTCTCTTCTCATCTTTTTCTCCTTCTTAAGGGTATTAAGATCTTACACACTTCTTGGATTTGGAAGGACACTCCATTGAGCATTCCATCTCTTTGGACTTGAAATTCTTTTTCTAAGACCTCCAGAAGTCCCCGCACCCGTGGATTCCCTCACGGACGCCGGGCAGGTTGTACCACGAAGTACCTTGGAGTTAGAGTGCCTTTAGAAGGTTTTCCTAAAATATATATAAAATATATATAAAAAATCATCATCATTCTCGTTGCATAAATCATTCATATAGGAATTAATTCATTGCATCTCCAAAATAAAAAAAAAACCATCATGTTGCATGCATTATTCATATAGTTGTTGTTTACCTTGCATTGAAAATAATAAAAAAAATAAAAAACCATAAAAAATGGGTGAGAAATTCATGTTTTTGAGTTGGGCTTGCAAATTCAATAAGGCATAGCTTTTGGCCCATTTTCTTGATCTATTCTTTGGGCTATGAATCCAAACTCTTTCATGCCACCTTATTATTGAGATCATAATGACATGTGGGCGAGACCGACCCATTATGTTGATAATTACTCAACTCATTCTTCCTCATTCACCCACAATGGTCTGGCCCATTATGATAGCCAATCCTTTTGGTCACCCTATAATGAATGCCCTTCTTATAATGACATTCCGTTCATAGGGCCCTGATTTCATTCTTCTACTCAAAGTCATATTCAAAATACTCAGTCTTTTCTTGGGCCGTATGACTCCACTCTAATCCAAGAGTAAGTTTGTATGACTCAAAATCCCTCCCCATCTTCTTATGATTTCTGTCCACAATCTTCAAGCTCAGATGGGAGAGGGCAATCAGAGTATTCTTGGCATTCTGTGCAAAGGTTGGCCCAACATCCTTCACATCTTTTACATCAAACTTCTCATAATTGGGCTCCATATTCTAATGATTGTTATGATCAAGCTCAACTTCAAGATGGATGGTCCATGTCCACTTTAGTTGATCACTCTTCCCTTTGTTATTCCTATGAATCTCTGTCTCAATGTTCATCTCCTTCATCCTCAAATCTGAATTTAGAGGAGAAATTCAATCAATTCTATAAATCAATCATGCTGCAAAATCAATCTCTCCAAGTGCAAATTGATAGGATGACTGGGGAAATTAAGAGGATAGAGGAAGAACAAGTACTTAGCTACTCAGGTTCCACTTTTACTGATCAAATTACTTATGATGACTATGATCAATCTATGATTCCTTAAGAGTCTAACACTCAGATCAATCTTAATTTTGAAGATGAAGAGATTATGGAGAGGTCTAGTCAGAAGACTTTAAATGAGGAACCTAAGAGATTTGAGGGGATCAAGGAATTTGATGACATTACATGTGAGAAGGAAGGTGCTAAATTACTTGATGATCATATTTCACTTATGTCCCTTCCTAAAGTTGAGAGTAGGAGCTTGCACTTACCTATGATTATGAGGAGAATTTTCAGGAAATCGATGATCTCAAGTTGGGGGGAGATAGTAAGGTGCAAATTTATGATCAAATTCTACCTCTACCCATATTTAAGGAGAGCATATTCCAAGTAGAAGAGGACAAAGAGGTGACTACAAGAAATAATTTGAATGAAGTTATAAAACAATTATTTTGGGTAGATGAAGAGGTGGGTAACTCTCATGACTTTACTCTCGATTGGGAATCTCTACATCAAGGGGAGAATATTGATTTGCTATCTACTTCTGATATCAGCAATTCTATGGTGGATATTTTCATGTTAGCCGATTTATCTGATTCTATGGAGCCTACCAAGTTTCATGGTGTTGAGGAGTATGTTTCTTTTGCTCTTGATTTTTCTAAACTCCTTGACATTGATCCTTTGCTTAAGACTACTCTTCCTTTGACCCCTTCTCACCTCACTCATGATCATGAAATATATAAAAGTGAGGAAGAACAAAATATTTTGCTTGATAATAAGGTCTTCATTAATGTTTTCAACACATATAAAGATCACAAGTTTGAAGAAAAATTTTTGATTATTAATCAAGGGGATCCTTTTGGCTTAACTGATCCATCATGGTTTTTACCTCAGGCCACCCCATTAAGAGTTAGGTTGTTAATTCATACATTACATGATCAACCGAATTGTGATAACAACCACTCTAGCCCCTATATAATAATGCTCAATCTCGTCTTCTTGTGGTACAATATTTGGTTTTTCAATGATGATGAGATAACGTGGTGGGTCATTCTTAAATCCACATGTTGGTTATAGAGCTTGCACTTTTGAGCTTTCATGCATCTGGCTGAAGATGAAAAACTTAGCGCTTCTGGGAGGCAACCCAAGGTTTTTGTTATTTGATGCTTTTATTTCAGTGTGTTTTAGTTGTTAGATTCAAGCCAAGGAGACGAAGCTGTCGCCATTATCAACAAAGGAGGTTCTGCCCCGCACACCAGGTTGTCTCTTTCCTACTAATCAAACTTCATTGTTACATTGTTCTTTCATTTCAACTCTACATGCCATTGAGGACAATATCATTTATGTTGGGGGGGAGAGAAAAATTTCATCATTGCATATAGTACAATCTGGTAGGGTTTTTACATGAAATTTTTGCAATTTGCATGAAAGTGAGAAGATGAAATTCTCGACTGAGTTTTATTGTTTCATGCTTGAATTGAAAGTAAGTCTAGATTAGAAAAGACTAGGGAGAAGGATGATGGAAATTTTATTTCGATCTAGCCATGGAAAACTGATATAAGAATCTCTTTAAAGTTCATGTACACTTTAGAAAAATGAATAATCACTTTGCACACTAATGAAATAAGTTGGACAAGCCTTCTGTTATTGAGAGTATGGTGTCTGATGCTCTGCACTTCTTAAGAGAAGAGATCTCTTATAAGCTTTTCTGCCAAGTTATCTGTTAAATAAGTGTAAAAACACTATGAAAAGAAAATAAAAAAAAAGAAAGAAAAAAGAGAAAGTAAAGAACACCATGAAAAATGCTCCTAGTCTTAGTAACCGTGTCTACTTCACCTGAGACGTGTTGAGGTTCACGTAAAATGGAAAAGGGAACCTGGATCTGCGTAGCCTGGCCTACTTCTCCTAAGGCAAGAGTCGAGGTTCGTGTGAAACAGAGAAAGGTAGTGCAGCATCATTTGTGTAGAAAAATAAAAAGATCTCGAAGGGACAAATAATTAAGGCAGATAAAAAGCTAGTATGCTTAATGTTCTGATCTAAGAGGTGAAGGGTTGAAAGATACTTATTCAGAATAGCAAAATGGGGGATGTAATTATCTATGTTGTGAATTTATTATTACACATGTACAAGTGCTATTGAACTTTACTTTGAATTCTTGATCATGTATCTAAAAAAGCTAGTATGAGCATTTATGTTTTCGGATTCCTAATCTTTGGTTGATTCTATGAAAGGAGAGCTTGATATGAGGGTATGAGTATGCAAACTCTTGTTGGTCCTTAATTTTGATTTAATTGTATTGCTAAGGGACTAGCAATGAGTAAGTTGGGGGTGTGATAAGTGTTACATTTTATATCATAATTTGCATCACATTCATCATCTTTGAACATTTAATGAGCCTAGTTGTGTATTAATATGGCCATAATTTCATTCTCACCATTATTTGAGTCTCCATGCATTTTATCATTTTTTTGAGCTAAAATGACCATGTAAGACAAATTTAAGAATTTGCACAATTATTTGAAAGTCATTTCTGGATGAATTATATGATATTTTGAATTTTCTACAATTTTAGGAAATAGCGATTGGATGGTCAGACGCGGATTTGAAAAATATTTTTGAAAAATAAGAAATAGCGACTGACCGGATGGGCGTCAATTTATTTTGCTAAAAAATTTGCGACATAAAGAAATGAAGAATTCGTAACACAAGGCCAGGCGTCAATTCATTTGAAGAAAATAAGAAAAAAATGAAAAAAGAAATAACGACCGTGCGAGCGGGCGCTAATTCATTTATGAGGAAAATTATTTACCAACTATTTGGAAAATAAAAAAATAAAAAAAAGAATGAACGACCATTTGTGCAGTCGTCATTTCAAATAACGTCCGAAGCCAAGTCGCTATTCATGCGAGAGTTTGAAGCGGACTGGGAAGGATTCTTTGAAGCAATCTTGCTATTATTTGATCAAAAGGGAGTTTATCTATGGCAAGAGACCTAATTCAGGCAACTACTGTAAGCTGAAAAGATGGATTTTGAGTTGATCTACAAGTCATGATTATGAAAGGATTCCTCTGCTACTATATAAACACTCGGAGAAGCACCATGGAAGGGAGTTCACGCACTAGTTCTTTTTAGCACTTTCTTCTAGCCTATTTTTCATGCACTTATAGTTCTCGTTTTGAATTTATTTCTTCTGAAAAGTTGTTCATTTTCAAGTCTTCTACAACGTCTTTATCTTCACCTTCCTCTGATTCTCTTTTGTTTTCCACTTATTTCCAGTTTTCCAAAACCCTATCCTGCATTTTTACTGTTCATCCGGTTTTTGCAAACTCTGTTCTTTCTCATTTTTCTCCTCCTTCTGATTCTCTTATATCTTTGAGTTCTTCATGAAAGTTGTTCATTTTTAGTCTATCTTCAACTTCTTCCAAATCTTCCTCCTTTTCAATTTATTCATAGTTTTATAAAGTATAGGTTTTCTATTGTTCACCCGATTTACTACACTCTGGTTTTCTCAATTTTTCACCCTCTTCCACTCCTCTTTTTAATCTGAGCTCTTCACAAAAGTTTTTCATCTTGTTTAGGTCTACAATTGCTTCTTCTTTACCTTCTTCTGATTTGTAACGACCCGAGAATCCGATTACCGGGAAGGCCCGATAACCCGAGACTCGCACCGCCACCCACGAGCCCGAAGACTCGGAAGGGTTAAAAGGATGGTGTGGAAACTACACAAGTATCGCAAGTAATTGCAGAAATTAAACAGTTATAATATTAAGCCGGAGATAAATTAACATTTTTCATGGTCCACAATAGAAATAACAACAACATCAACAGTAGTCCATGACTAGTACAGTGACAAGAAAGAAAAGTACAGCTACACGGGGCATATCCCGGCTCTGACCTCTCGCACTACCTCTGGGCACCCGCACCACGCTGCGCTCCTGACGCGCTCCCCGAAGGTGGCGCCTCACCTGAAACACGGTGAAAACACGCAGGGAATGAGTCTCGGAACAAGACTCAGTAGGGATCACTCGAACCCTACCTCGTAAAACGAGAAACCACTACTCTAGCGGTAGAAAAGTACCTCGGAAAGGAAAGCCCTGTACTCTACAGAACTAGACCCTACGGCACGCAAACCGACACACGTGCCACGGTACGAGAAGACCGAAACTCAACGGTCGAACCGCCAAAACCCGAAGGTCAGAAACACACGAATGACAGTCTGTCACTCCGTACTCGACAGGAGTACCACCCACTAGAAGCACAGCCGGTAGCGTCCCCTGACGTCTGACACCGCGCCGCAGGTGAGCCGCCTGACGTGGTAGGTCCTACCCGAGGCGCAAACACCGTACAAGTAACCACAACAAGTGACTAGCTGGGGTCACGCCCGTCGACGTGGGTCCAACCGCCCCCAACCACATGTGCACACATAGACCGCGCGTCCCTGGTCTGGCCCTCTGACCGGTTTTCCCCTCAGCCGGACTCTAGCTGCAAGACGTGGGGCCCAACGGTAATCGGTCCACAAACCGTCTCTAAAGGTCGGCCCGTACACCACTCCCTGGTGCGACTAGCACACGCGTACTAGTAGGCTACGACTAGTGGAGGGTCACTGAAGGAGTAGACTCTCAAACCAACGGAAAACGACGTCCGAACCTGACGAAGTACGGGGGCCATCCCACGTACCATCACCATCGCACGGTGACCGCAGTCGGAAGAAAATGGACACACTGCCCACGGCCAAACACATGACCATGGCAACCGAAATCTCCGGACGCCCGAAGACACGGTCACGGAACTCCATGGGGTGCCCAGGACACCCACACGGCCCAAGGGGAACACCCGACAACGGAAAAGATAGCGCTAGGGACACCTAGCGCGACAAGGAAGAACGCGCTAGGGTCCCCTAGCGCGACTTGGAAGATCGCGCTAGGACTCCCTAGCGCACTAGGGAACCCTAGCGCGACAAGGACCTCCTAGCGCGACAAGGCTAATCGCGCTAGGACCCCATAGCGCGACACGAACCGCCCTACTGTTCATCTTCTCCGATGAACGCGCCCCGTCGGGGCAGCGCGACACTCAAGAACGCGCTACTGGAGTATAGCGCGTTCTCAGTCCGCGCCCGAAAATGGTAGAAACGCCCAAAAATTCCAACCACGCCCCCATGCCTCCACAGGAGAGGGGGAAATCAAAGGGGAAGACCCCTGGGGACCCCTAGCATGATTCTAGGCCACCAAAACACGAAATCATGCATCAAATCCATAGATCGGGCGAGCTCTCCCCAAATCATGGAAAAATCCCAGAATGCTCAAACAAGCCCCTCTCGGCCTCCCCGCGGCCTACAAATCACGGGAATGAACGGCAAGAGGCTAAAGAACGTCACCCTACCTCAATGGAGCGAATGCTCCGCTGAATCACCCACAAACCACGAAGAACGCTTTTAGAAAACTCGCCTCCCCACGCTTCCCACGCTCGCCGCACACCCACGAGATCGCCTCGCCGTCACCCACGCGTCCGCGCCGTCGCCCTGCCGCCGTCAACAGCCGGGGAGGGGTCCGCCGCGCCCGAATGGGAGAGAGGGAGAGAGAGGGTGCGATCACGGTTGGGGAAGGAAGGAGAAAGAAGAAGAAGAAAGAGAAAGAGGAAAAGAAAAAGAAAAAGAATTAGGGCTATATAGAAAATCCGAATTTTTGGAAAAATACCAAAAAATAGAAAAATACATTTCCGGAATCCTCGGAACGCACCGATCGCAACGGTACCACTCGTGCCCGGGTGAACCGCCCGGTTCGCCCGCAGCGAGCTTCCGAATAAAAAGCCGAAACACACACCGGAAATCGGAAAACACACGTGGAAAAGTTACGGAACGCCTCCGGGCCTCCGAAACGACTCCGGATCGCGCCGATCCGAACACGAAAGATGTCCGAAACGAAATTTCGGACACAACAGAGCCGGACGCTCCGAAAACCAGATCCGGGACCCACGAAGAAGGATCCGAAAGGTCCGGGATATTACAGCCCTCCCCCCTTAAGGAATTTTATCCTCGAAATTGAGAACAACCAAAGGGGAAAGAAGAGGAAGACTCACTCAAACAGATATGGGAATTGCTGACACATCTCATCCTCACGTTCCCACGAAGTCTCCCCACCAGAGTGTCGTTGCCACACCACCTTTACCAAGGGGATGACCTTGTTCCGCAGGCGTTGCTCTCGCCTATCCTCCACGCGGATCGGAAACTCTGGGAGAGAAAGATCTGGAGTCACCTCAGGCCAAACGAAAAACTCGAGCACATGAGAGTCATCGGGCATATACTTCCGCAACATCGAGACGTGGAACACGTCATGCACCGACGCCAACTCAGGAGGTAGCCGCAACCGGTAAGCAACCTCACCGATGCGCTCCATAATCACGAAAGGACCAATATAGCGGGGACTCAGCTTCCCACGCCCTCCAAAGCGCATCACCCCCTTCATCGGAGAAACTCTCAAGAACACACGATCACCCATGGTGAACTCGAGGGGCTGCCTCCTACGGTCAGCATAGCTCTTCTGCCGACTCTGGGCCGCCAACATGTTCTGACGAACCAGGTGCACAACATCCACACACTGCTGCACCAAATCCCGTCCCGTCAAAACACGCTCACCCACCTCAAACCAATCAAGCGGAGTCCGACAAGGACGCCCGTACAACGCCTCATATGGAGCCATGCCGATGCTCGAATGAAAGCTGTTGTTATAGGCAAACTCCACCAACGGTAGGTGATGAATCCAACTCCCCTGTCACACCAGGCAGCAGGATCTCAGCATGTCCTCCAAAGTCTGAATGGTCCTCTCAGACTGACCATCTGACTGAGGATGATACGCCGAGCTAAATGCCAACTCCGTGCCAAGAGCTTGCTGGAAACTCCTCCAGAATCTGGAAGTGAAGCGCGGATCCCGATCCGACACGATGGAAATGGGAATCCCATGCAACGGCACGATCCGCTCCACATAAAGACGAGCCAACTTAGGCATGATCCAGCTGACTTTGACCGGTAGCAATCGAGTCACCTTCGTCAGCCGATCCACCAGCAACCAAATATTGTCCTGCCCACTCGGGGTCCTCGGCAACCCCACCACAAAATCTGTGGTCACATGATCCCACTTCCAAGCAGGAACATCCAAGGGCTGGAGAGTACCTCCTGGTCGCTGATGCTCTGCCTTAACCTGCTGACAGATCAGGCACCTGGCCATAAACTCTGTGACATCTCTCTTCATGTCAGGCCACCAAAACTGCCTCTGTAAGTTCCGATACATCTTCGTCGCACCCGGGTGTACGGTGTACCTGCTCCCATGAGCCTCGCGCAGCACCGCACGACGAATCTGCTCCTCGGCTGGGACGTACAACCTGCCACGAAACCTCGCAGCACCGTCCTCGCCGAGCTCCACGTCAGCCATAGCCAGAATCCAGGGCAACTCAGGGTCCGCATGCTGAGCCTCTGTCACCTGACGACGGATAGCAGGAGTGACAGTCAGACTCGCAAGCACCGCCAACCCTGGCTCCTGGAGAATCTTGAGCCTAAAAGATATTTCGGGCACTTGTTCGCAGAGCCTTCACTTCCTCAACATCAAGGTACTGATCGTAACCTTCCGACTCAAGACATCGGCGACGACATTCATCCTGCCCGGCTGATAAGACAGGGTGAAGTCATAGTCCTTCATGAACTCCATCCAACGCCTTTGTCTGAGGTTCAGATCTCTCTGCGAGAACACATACCTCAAACTCTGATGGTCAGTGAACACCTCGAACTTCTCGCCGTACAGATAATGCCTCCAGATCTTCAGCGCGAAGATCACTGCCGCCAACTCAAGGTCATGGGTAGGGTAGTTCTCCTCATGGGGCTTTAGCTGCCGAGATGTATAAGCCACCACTCTACCATGCTGCATCAAAACAGCACCCAATCCGACCCCGGAAGCATCTGTACACACCACGAAACCTCCCGATCCAGAAGGCAAAACCAACACCGGAGCCAAGGTGAGCAATCTCTTCAGTTCCCTGAAGCTCTGCTCACACTCCTCGGACCAGACGAAAGGCACATCCTTCTGCGTGAGCCTAGTCATCGGGGTCGTAATGTGGGAAAAATCCTGGATAAACCGATGATAATAACCCGCAAGCCCCAAGAAACTCCGGATCTCCGTCACCGACCTCAGCCTCGGCCACTGCATCACGGCCTCGACCTTGGCGGGGTCCACAAAAATACCATCACTAGAAATCACGTGCCCTAGAAAGTGCACCTCGTTGAGCCAAAACTCACACTTGCTGAGCTTCGCATACAACTGGTGATCTCGCAACGTCTGCAGCACCACACCCAAATGGTACGCATGCTCCTCGGCAGACTGCGAATAAACAAGGATGTCATCAACGAAGATGACCATGAACTGGTCCAAATACGGATGGAACACCCTCTGCATCAAGTCCATGAAGGCTGCAGGGGCATTGGTGAGCCCGAACGGCATCACCAAAAACTCATAATGCCCGTACCTCGTACTGAATGCAGTCTTCTCCACATCGGACTCGCGAATCCTCAGCTGATAGTAACCGGACCGCAAATCAATCCGCGAGAACACTCGCGTAGACTGCAGCTGGTCGAACAAATCATCAATCCGCGGCAACGGATACTTGTTCTTAATGGTCACATCATTCAGCTGTCGATAGTCAATGCACAACCGCAGACTACCGTCCTTCTTCTTCACGAACAACACGGGCGCACCCCAAGGGGAAAAGCTCGGACGAATATACCCCTTGGCCAACAGTTCCTGCAACTGCGCCCTCAACTCCCTCAACTCAGCGGGGGCCATACGGTAGGGAGCCTTCGCCAAAGGTCTCGTACCAGGCACAACCTTGATCACAAAATCGATCTCCCGCTGGGGAGGTAATCCAGGCAACTCCTCGAGAAAAACGTCGGGAAACTCGCACACCACCGTAATGTCCTCGACATCCGGCTCCATCCGGTCAGACACAACCACCGACGCGAGAAAATCCTGACAACCCGAATCAAGCAATCGACGGGCTCGAATAGCAGAGATAAGGAATCGAGAAGAGGTGGAACGGATACCTTGGAAATAGAAGGTCCGCTTGCTCGGATGCTGGAAGTAGACCCTTTTCATCCCACAATCCACCACCGCTCCATGAGTCTCCAACCAGTCCATGTCTAGAATCACATTGTAATCCCGAAGCTGCAACGCATACAACCTGCCTGGCATACTCCGCCCATCGATCCAAACCGGAACCTGATCGAAGTAATACGGAGTGATCATAAAGTCACCCGAAGGCAACTCCACTGCCAAATCACAGGACAACTGGGTCACCGGCTCCTCGACGCTCGACGCGAAATCCTCCGAAATAAACGAATGAGACGCGCCAGAATCAAACAAAACCTGAGCCGCACAACCCAAAATCTGAACGGTACCTTCCACGAGCTGCGATGCCACTGCCTCTGCCCTGGTCAAGTGCGTGATCTGGCCTCGAGCCCTTTGCCTGCCTCCCACGCTGGCTGACCTGGGTAGCGGCGGATACTGTCCCTGTTGCTACTGCTACCTCTGTTGCTGGGGAACCTGCTGCTGTGGCGGCCTCTGAGGACAGTCACGCGCCATATGCCCTGGCTGGTCACACCGAAAACAAATAATCGGTGCTATGCACTGTCTGCCTGGGTGGGTCCCACTACATCGTGGACAAGGTCCTCGCGATCCACCCCCTGATCCCTGACGCTGCAAAGGAATCGGCTGCTGTACACTGCCCGATGAAGCCTACCCCTGATCCCTGGACTTCTTCTTGCCGAACCCTCTCTTGAAGAACATCTTGACCTTCGAGCCGAAGGACGCAGATCCTGTTACCGA
Source organism: Amorphophallus konjac (assembly GCA_022559845.1). NCBI lineage: Eukaryota > Viridiplantae > Streptophyta > Magnoliopsida > Alismatales > Araceae > Amorphophallus > Amorphophallus konjac. The sequence continues at coordinate 337,445,334 of CM040125.1, read as the reverse complement.
AGCTGTCGATGCCGGTACTCCTGAACCACCCAACGCATGCTGGAAGAAACCCTGCTGCTGGGTAGCCGACTGCTGACTGCGACCTGACAAGGACTGCCCCTGGCTGATCGGTCCTCGAGTCCTCTGCATATCCATCTCCAGGGAAATCGTAACACGAGACGTTGTCTCTAGATCAGTGGCCCCATTCGCGATCAAATGGTGCCTCAGCTCCAGCCTCAAGCCCTGCACAAACTGCGCGGTCCTCACCCTCTCATGCTCCATGATGTGAGGTGCGTACCGACCCAGCTCGACAAATCGGGCCCTGTACTGCAACACGGACATGTCACCCTGCACCAGCTCCAGAAACTCCCGCATCCGCTGCGTAGCAACAACGTCTGGACAGTACGTACGCTCGAAAGCACCGACAAAGTCATCCCACTCGAGCTGCTCAAGTGGACGAAGCTGAAAGGACGTCTTCTACTCGGAAGACCACCACCTCCGAGGCGTACCCTGCAACTGGTTGTAGGCCAACACCACTCTGTCCTCGGCAGCACTCTTTGCAGAACTGAACACCCGCTCCATCTCATCGAGCCAATCACGAGCCGCATCAGGGTCTGCCTGGCCGCTAAAGTAAGGTGGATGTAACTGCATGAAGTCCCTCACCGCTCGGCCTGGCCCACCCCTGGCTGACGAGCCCTCACCAGCCTCTCCGCCGAACTACTGAGACATGAGCTGATACATGCTACGGAAGAAATCCTCGGCCCCCGGAGCTCTCGCAGCATCCGCGGCCTCGGTAGCCCCCGGAACTCTGCTATGCTCCTCCTGGTCCCTCTGGACCCCCTGCTGGATCTCCTGACCTCCAGCCGACTGCCCCTGCTGAGAGCGAGAGCTCCTCCTCGGCGCCATGCCCGCTCCTGAAGCACAAGATAGAAAACACGAAAATGGCAAGGTCAATAAAAATGCACGATGCCCAATGCCAGGGTCATCTGTACATCATAGTTGTGGACTAGTGGACCACTACAATTACCTATGATTCTCATGTAATTCCACAACCGCGCTCTGATACCAGCTGTAACGACCCGAGAATCCGATTACCGGGAAGGCCCGATAACCCGAGACTCGCACCGCCACCCACGAGCCCGAAGACTCGGAAGGGTTAAAGGATGGTGTGGAAACTACACAAGTATCGCAAGTAATTGTAGAAATTAAACAGTTATAATATTAAGCCGGAGATAAATTAACATTTTTCATGGTCCACAATAGAAATAACAACAACAGCAACAGTAGTCCACGACTAGTATAGTGACAAGAAAGAAAAGTACAGCTACACGGGACATACCCCGGCTCTGACCTCTGGCACTACCTCTGGGCACCCGCACCACGCTGCGCTCCTGACACGCTCCCCGAAGGTGACGCCTCACCTGAAACACGGTGAAAACACGCAGGGAATGAGTCTCGGAACAAGACTCAGTAGGGATCACTCGAACCCTACCTCGTAAAACGAGAAACCACTACTCTAGCGATAGAAAAGTACCTCGGAAAGGAAAGCCCTGTACTCTACAGAACTAGACCCTACGGCACGTAAACCGACACACGTGCCACGGTACGAGAAGACCGAAACTCAACGGTCGAACCGCCAAAACCCGAAGGTCGGAAACACACGAATGACAGTCTGTCACTCCGTACTCGACAGGAGTACCACCCACTAGAAGCACAGCCGGTAGCGTCCCCTGACGTCTGACACCGCGCCGCAGGTGAGCCGCCTGACGTGATAGGTCCTACCCGAGGCGCAAACACCGTACAAGTAACCACAACAAGTGACTAGCTGGGGTCACGCCCGTCGACGTGGGTCCAACCGCCCCCAACCACATGTGCACACACAGACCGCGCGTCCCTGGTCTGGCCCTCTGACCGGTTTTCCCCTCAGCCAGACTCTGGCTGCAAGACGTGGGGCCCAACGGTAACCGGTCCACAAACCGTCTCTAAAGGTCGGCCCATACACCACTCCCTGGTGCGACTAGCACACGCGTACTAGTAGGCTACGACTAGTGGAGGGTCACTGAAGGAGTAGACTCTCAAACCAACGGAAAATGACGTCCGAACCTGACGAAGTACGGGGGCCGTCCCACGTACCATCATCATCGCACGGTGACCGCAGTCGGAAGAAAACGGACACACTGCCCATGGCCAAACACATGACCAAGGCAACCAAAATCTCCGGACGCCCGAAGACACGGTCACGGAACTCCACGGGGTGCCCAGGACACCCACACGGCCCAAGGGGAACACCCGACAATGGAAAAGATCGCGCTAGGGACACCTAGCGCGACAAGGAAGAACGCGCTAGGGTCCCCTAGTGCGACTTGGAAGATCGCGCTAGGACTCCCTAGCGCGACAGGGAAGATCGCGCTAGGGAACCCTAGCACGACAAGGACCATCGCGCTAGGTCCTCCTAGCGCAACAAGGCTAATCGCGCTAGGACCCCATAGTGTGACACGAACCGCCCTACTGTTCATCTTCTCCGATGAACGTGCCCCGTCGGGGCAGCGCGACACTCAAGAACGCGCTACTGGAGTATAGCGCGTTCTCAGTCCGCGCCCGAAAACGGTAGAAACGCCCAAAAATTCTAACCACGCCCCCATGCCTCCACAGGAGAGGGGGAAATCAAAGGGGAAGACCCCTGGGGACCCCTAGCATGATTCTAGGCCATCAAAACATGAAATCATGCATCAAATCCATAGATCAGGCGAGCTCTCTCCAAATCATGGAAAAACCCCAAAATGCTCAAACAAGCCCCTCTCGGCCTCCCCGCGGCCTACAAATCACGGGAATGAACGACAAGAGGCTAAGGAACGTCACCCTACCTCAATGGAGCGAATGCTCCGCCGAATCGCCCACAAACCACGAAGAACGCTTTTAGAAACATCGCCTCCCCACGCTTCCCACGCTCGCCGCACACCCACGAGATCGCCTCGCCGTCGCCCACGCGTCCGCGCCGTCGCCCTGCCGCCGTCAACAGCCGGGGAGGGGTCCGCCGCTCCCGAATGGGAGAGAGGGAGAGAGAGGGTGTGGTCACGGTTGGGGAAGGAAGGAGAAAGAAGAAGAAGAAAGAGAAAGAGGAAAAGAAAAAGAAAAAGAATTAGGGCTATATAGAAAATCCAAATTTTTGAAAAAATATCGAAAAATAGAAAAATATATTTTCGGAATCCTCGGAACGCACCGATCGCAACGGTACCACTCGTGCCCGGGTGAACTGCACGGTTCGCCCGCAGCGAGCTTCCGAAGAAAAAGCCGAAACACACACCGAAAATCGGAAAACACACGCGGAAAAGCCGCGGAACGACTCCGGATCGCGCCGATCCAAACACGAAAGATGTCCGAAACGAAATTTCGGACACAACAGAGCCGGACGCTCCGAAAACCAGATCCGGGACCCACGGAGAAGGATCCGAAAGGTCCGGGATATTACATGATTCTTCCTGATTTTAAAGATATTCTTAATTTTTTAAAATTCAGTTTTTAAGATTTCACTGTTCATCTACGCAGATAGATCCCGATTTTTCATATTTTTCACTATCTTCCTCTCGTTTTCTGTCTCTGAATTCTTCATCAACTTTCTTCTTCTCTTCGTCCTCTACAAATTTACCTTCTTCCACTTTTCTTAATTCTCATTGGTTTTAAAGTTATTCTTCCTTTAATTACTCTCGGTTTTCAATTTAGTTTTTCACTGTTTCTTCTCAAAACACACCAACGCATACACACCCTTTTGCACTATTTTAAAATTTCCTCCATCTATTTCTTTCTTCCTCTATTTTCCTCTCACATCTCAAGAAAGATTCTCTTCCATTGGTGTCCTCTCACGGCGTCGACTTCCAAGGCGGGGTGATACACTCAAAGGCTCGGCAAGGAGACGGCGGCGTTCTTCATCTCTTGGCTATATTTCTTTTCCCTTTTCTTTATTTTATGAGTTGTAATTTTTATTTTCATAGAGTGTACTCTCACTTCCATCTTAATAAAATTCATCTTTACAAATTGTGATTGTCTTAATTTTTCTCTCTCTCTATCTCCTCTAATTTCTCTTCTTAAACCCTCTCATATTATTTAATTAGTGTTCATGCATCTTATTTTTCTTTAGTTTAATCTCACTCAAAAATTCAGTTTTCAAAGCATAAGGATATTTTTCCAACTTGTTCTATAAAGATTTTTCCTCCTCGTGAGATCGAATCCACTTATTACTATACATTTGATTTTCCAATCTTTGAAGTGTATGAGTACAAATATTTTAAAATTGTGGCACAGCTTTCTTAACGACACTAGTCAGTGCGTATCAAAAAGCGGGGGTTAAGGTAAAAGACACCCGTTTTCTCGCCAATGAGCGATAGGAATCTTCCGGAAAACTCCAAACCAACCATAAGGAACGATCGAACCTAAATGACACTAGTCTGGAGAAACTAACTAAACGAAAAGGAAAACACCCGATCAACCTCATGGGGGACACAATCCCTCGGACCAATGAGGAGATTGGAGCAAGCAGCAAAAAGTAAAGAAACAGACTAAAACTGCAGACAGGGACCTTCAGTCAATCAAACCAAGTGATTAGACTAGAGAAAACCTTCCAACTCTTAATGGAATATTTCCTTTTACTCAAAATCATGAACGCATAATCATCCATCACAAATGAGATACTTTCAGACACACCATAGGTCATGAATGCTCAAAAAGATGTGTATTATGCATGCTGGACTAAAATAAAAGAAATCATTAAAACGAATGCAAAGAAAGCCACAAAATAGAAAATATTCGAGAATAATATTGCTAGACCGGGACAATCAGGGTCAGGACACTATCCGCAACTACGGCGTGCAAGATAGAACCATCGTCCCTTAATTTTCCCAACCTAACGGCTTATCCGATGATTAAACACGTGAACCTAGATCATCATTATTTTTATTATAGGAGAACGTCAGATCCTGCAAAATGTAGATAACCAACTGGTTCTCGAGATAATATAGCATAATACTATATAATAATGTAATAAGGGACATAGGGATAAAAAACCATACCTGACTTACCTGTGCAGGCGAAACAGCAAGTTAAAGTGGTACTGCAAAAGAAAATTAATCATGAAATAATCATTCAAGCCAAAAAAGAAATCAGCCACTCAATCACATAATGCAGCAAAGAACATTCTTCACGACTGTTTCAGCACCTGGACGGTCTATCATAGACCGCTCCATAATGTAAACGGTTCAGCATGGGCCGCGCAAGCATTACCAATTTGAATATGATCATGGAAGCACACGGCCCAGAATGAGGCCGTTCAATTAACAGAACGGCCCTCCTATGGCCGTTCAAAGGAAGCCCACCGTTAGAGATTAAACGGTCAAAATGGCCGTTCAGTAGTTACACGGTCCATCGATAGACCGTGTAATCACTGGCGGTTTCAAAAAAATAAAACACCCTTCCTCTTCCTCCTCCCCCTCCCCACTGTAACCGACGGAGGAGAGGGAACACCCCCACGTTCTCCACCCCATCTTCCCTATTCTCACTCTCAATTCCTCATTCCCTTCTACCCTCTCCCCATCGTCTCCCCTTCTTGCATGCGGTTCAAGCACCAGGCGCGGAGGATGGCCGGGGAAGGAACCCAAGCGCCGCAACCGGCGGCCACCGCGAAGGAGATTATGGCGGCACTGTCCACGGCGGAAGAAGAAGTACCTCCGCCACCCAGGGCCGGGGAAGAGGCCGGGGTGATCGTTGCCCAGGAAGGAGATGCCGAGGAGCCACCGGCGGCGCCCACGGCGGAGGTGTAAAAAACACCAAAGACGGACGAGGTAGGTCACCTAAAAGCCTCCCCCATTTTCACTTTTTTATCATGCATGCATTTTTAGGGGATAGAAGAGGGGCTCACGACCCTTTTAGGGCCGGTTGGGAGGCCCTACGGGCCCTCACCGCCGGCGGGGAGGGAATGAATGCCGTGGGGGACGATGAGCACAGCGCGGTTTAACAGTGACCGCTCAACAAAATTACACGGCTCATATAGAGCCGTTCAACCATAACATGGCCCAAGGGTGGCCGTTCAAAAGGAACTGAACCGACGGGGCAACACGGTCTGAGGAAGACCGTGGGCATTTAGAACGGGCCACATTGGTCTGTTCAGAATATGAAAAGCCTGAGAACATAGTGGTTTCCACCAAACCGTGGACACCTAGGACGGCCATCATTGGTCCATTTAGAACATGAAATGCCTGAGAACAAAATGGTTTTCAGCAGACCGTTGACAATCACATGGTGGGACGATAGATCGTGCAACTCCAAATGACTTGGGGCTTAAGAGGGGATTAACGCTGTCAAATGGGGACCGTGGGCATGTTGGACGGCTAAAGATTGGGCTGTCCCAGGGTAGACACAGGAAGAATGAACAGTCCTCAATTGGCCATCCATAGAGCAAAGCGGTCCATGGGTGACTGTGCACTTCTGAGGGAGATTATTGGGACGGTTGGAACCCAACCGTAGAATGGATAGATGGCCCATGTGAGACCATTCAGAGAGCAGAGTGACTTATTGAATTAACGAAATGCAAGATCCTAAAATGAAATGCAATTATCCTAAATGTATGCAAGGAAAGCGCAAGACTCGGATCTCCTGGCTACAGGTCCGAGTAGTGTTCCTCGCACTGCCATACTTTCAGCGGGAGAGGCTCACGACCATAGGCTTTGCTGAGTTCCTAAGCATAGAGGTTAGTCGGTTTGACACATCGCTCCTCTACTCTCTGCACAACTGCTGGGACCCAGTGAGCAGTACGTTCCTCTTCCCGTGGGGCCACATGGTCCCCACGCTTTAGGACGTTGCGCGCATCATGGGTCTGCGCGTGCATGGGTCTCCGGTCAGCGGGAGGACATACCTCGACTACCGAGAGATGGCCCAGGAGCAGCTAGGACTGGAGCTACTGCACCCGTAGCGACAGTCCACGGCGTTGACAAGGGCGAGGCTACAGGACAGTCTCGGACTGAGGAGAGCGAGGATAGCGACCGGGGAGCTGCCCGAGGAGCACCTATAGAGGCTAGTGGACCGGGTCCGACCCAGAGTAGCAGCCGAGGCGGGACCCCAGGCGGACCGAGTGGTGAGGAGGTTCCTGATGCTATTTTTCGGGCGCCTACTGTTCACTTTGAGGGCCGACGTCATCAGCTACCGGTTCCTTCCACTTCTCGAGGACCTGGGGTGGTGGGGACACGCGCCACACTTCACGACGGAGTACACGGATCTCGCCTGCATCCCTTTGGCTCGGCGATCACTTAGCGGACGAGCAGAGTTATCTTTAGTTATTTTATGCTTTAGGCCATGATGGGCCTTGGTTTAGTCCCTGCGTGGACACTTTTATTGTTATTGTGGACCTTTGTAGGCCAGTTGGGGCCAATTAGGCTTTAGTTGGGTCATTTTTGTGCTTTAGGTGAGAGATAGGGCTATTGGGCCACTTCTTTGGTTCAATCACTAGCCCATTTGGGCTGGCCGCCCACTCCCATGCTTAGCCCACCTTGGGATTTGTGCCCCCACCTCCTAGGGCTAGGGTTTTGGGCGCACCTTTCCTCTCCTCCAAGAGGAGGAGGTGGCAGCCGCCCCCACTCCTACTTTGTAGGAGTGGAGTGCGCACACCCCCCTTTCCCTTCCCCATCCGACCACCCCCCCTCCTCCTTTGGCCGCCCCCTTCCCCCAATTCCCTCCTAGAATCTAGGAGTTGTGCGTCCCCCCCTTTCCCCCTAGACAATGTGCGCACCCCCCCCTTTCCCCCTTGCCATGTGCGCACCCCCCCTTTCCCCCTCTTGGCTAGGGTTTCATCCTAGCATCTCCCCTCCCCATATAAAAGCTTGTATTATTTTCTTTGAAAAGTTGATGAAGAATTATTAGTGAGCATGACTCCTTGGTGGCTGCGCCCCTTCTTCCTCCCTTGATCCTGCGACGGGATCAACCCCGGGGTGTGACTCCCCATCCCTCGGTGCGACGCCGAGGTTCTATCTTCCCTCATCTCCTTCACAAGTGCTCGAATCTGCTCGTCAGATTTCTATCCCGAGTTGCAGTGGCGCCCCCATCCGGTTCCGGTCGAATCTGGTCCTCTCCTTTTTTATGGAGGTACTTCTACGAGTCGGCAACGCGTGGGCTTTGGTTTCGTCTCGATCCGAGGTCGGCACCGCCCGTGGCGATTTTCTTCGTGAGCTCACGCAGGACCCTCTCTCTCTGCGAGCCAGGTTCTGCCCGCCCTCTTGAGAAAATTCCCCAGAGCGGAAAACTGCGAGTTTGGAGCTGGTCTCTAGGTATCGTACCTCTCGTCGTCCTCTTTCCAATGCCGCCGACCACGCCTCGTTTCGACATCGGTGCTGAGCGTGGCGTCAAATCTCGTGGGGCCGCGCAGATCAACCTGTGCAATCCGACCCCCGAACCAGCAACGACTTGCAGAGGCTCTCCCGGCCAACCTCGACCAGATCTGACCGAGCCCTTTGGTCGGGGCCTACTGCCCTGCGTCCACGACGTCCTCCCTCAAGCGGCGCCCCGTTCGTCTCCTGGAGCAACAAGTTATCAGTTTTACCGCGCGAGCGCGCTGTTCTGTGTGCAGGAAACCAGTCACGACTTGCAGGTGACTTCACGGCCACCTCGGTGCGAATCTGAGCGCCCCCTTTAGCCGAGGCTTCCTCCCGTGACCCAGCTACGCGCCCTCGCTGACGGTGCCTCAATCAGACACCGGACCAAGCCGTGGGAGCGTTCGCCGCCGAGTCGCGCGTTGCTGCGAATCTGCCGACTGCCGCACGGGTCCTCCTCGCGGCCACCCCTTCAACGAGTGCCGCCCGTCAGCCCGTGCATCGGCAGCCCCGAAGTCTACTGTTGTAGCCTGTTATCTCCCTGCGAGGAGTGGGCATTTTGGCTGGATGCGTATTATTGTTTGTCATGTGTATCGGGGTTGTTGTTCTCGGCCGGGGTTTCTTCCCCACGTCTAGGCGTGGAGGTACGCGCGACGCTCCTACTCTGCTTTACTAGTATACTATTCTATATGTCGCGTGAGCGCGTAGGATCCTAGCTAGCTTGCTATTCACCGCGTGATTGAGAGTTGAGCACCCATTCCGTGGCCCTAGTCGAGCGCCGAGCTCGGACTCGATTCCCATAGGCGCACGGCGGTTCCTTAGCCGCTGAGATCCCTACGCTTCCCTCATAGGGACGGCTGTGGGCTTGGATTTCTTGTTGAGAGACGCCTCCACCCGGAGGAATGGCACGAAGGTCAGCTGCCCGGCTTACCTTTGGCGTGCGAGTGCTGGCCGCACTTGTTGCATTCGTAGGTCTTAGCCCGTTTCGGTCCCGTCCCGCATCAAATTGGTATCAGAGCTTAGGGAACCAATTTGTTCTAACAAATTGGGGTCTTAGATCATGTGAGTCATTAGGTTTGTTTTAGTTGCATTTGAGTCCGTATTCTTCCCCAGTTTCCTTCTCCATTTTGGGTCGTGTCTAGTCCCATCCCTTAGTTGTCCTACATGTCCCTTCCATAGTCCTAGGGCGTGCATGTGTATTTAGAGTCCTCAGGTGCTTCATCATGGCTACTCCTTACATCCTCCACAAGGGTCCGACCGACCCTCTATTCCTGGACATCATTGTAGATGGGGACCTTCGCTTTGATGGATCGAGCCCTAGAGCCTATCTAAAGTGGGAGGCTACCATGGGAAAATACTTTGAGAAGAATTCGATATATGGTTCCGAGAGAGTCAACATTGCCAGGGGTCAACTTTCACCTCAAGCTAGGGAAGTGTGGGATCACATAGTAGGTCTTAGGGCAGGTTGGAGGCAAGAGCCCATACACTCATGGGAGGAGATGAAGGTAGAACTTAGGAAGATCTACGCTCCCCAACGCTTCGCCTCCTACTCAGAGACCCATAGCCCGAGGAGCACTACCACTCCTCCTATCTCCCTCGGTCAGTCTAAGGCCACTCTAAGGGCTCAACCTCCGCAACGCCCATCACCTCTTACCCCCAACCGAACACATCATAGTTGGAGGAGCAAGGTGCCACCTGTGTGTGAGTCTAGGCCCGAGACTAAATCTCATGATTACCAGCAAGTCTCCCCGAATGCCCCTAACTTGAGAGATCTCCCCCTCGCAGAACTCCTGCAACTCTTTAGGGAGAAACTAGAAAGGATGGGCACTCCTATGGGATCACCGATTTCCCCTAGCCCACAGTCCGCTCCGCCTCCAGGCTCACGCCTGCCACCACCCCCAGAGCCCGCCCCTGTGGCCCCCTGTAGTAGGAATGTCCGGTTCTCTGACCAGTGTCCTTCACGTTCCCCTATCTTGGAGGACACACGTTCGGCGGATGCCCCACCCGGGTTTGTTCCAGTGACTTACGTTGCTGAACAGGGGTTGGCTGAGGAGTACTTAGCTGAGGTTGAGGAGTTAGGGAGTGATCCCATCCACATCATAGAGGACTCCGTTTCCATTCCTGAGAGAGATGCTTCACCCTTAGACCCTCATATAGAGCCATTCTTACACTCCGAGGGTGAGCTGATCATTGGAGAGTCTTTAGCTAGCTGGCTAAGGGAGGGTCCACTTCTAGATGCTTCGATTCCTTGTTACCCACCCATGGAACCAGCTCTACCGGTAGTACCCCTTAACTCCTTTCACACCACTTTTCGGTCCTTCTGCTTTCTTGAAAATGTGCAGGACTTCCTTAGGAGTTTAGATTATCAATGGGAGTTGACTTATATGTTGACCTTAGGGTCTGACCAACCCTATAGTCATTGCTTTACACTCCCTGCTTTGGGGTCTATTACCTCGGTCTACACCATAGGACATATCACCTCCGAGGTCCTTTTACTCTTTCCCATACCCGTGGGGGTTGATTTCGTCCCCTCTTATGGTATCACGGTCCCGAGGGTGGAGCCTTGCCTTCCTTGCCATCCTCATGAGCCTCTTGCCCCATACATTAGAGCGCCTGACGGTGATCATCTGCACCTGGGCGAATGTCGCACTTGGGCAAGTATAGTGAAGGGACCTGTCGGGAGGGGTCATCATTTCTTTGACCCATTCGATCCCCTCCCTAGTGAGCCTCTCGACTCGTATTATTTTCCCCACCTTGTCGAGAAGGTCTATCATCACACCCTATCCAAACCTGCTAGCCAACACCTCACCTTGCATACTCCCAGATGCCAGAGTTTAGGAGGCCAGGGACACATGTCTCACTCTCATGTTTCTCCATGTCCCGCATCATATAGGGGTAATGTCATGAGTGAGTTTGGGCAATCTAGTCCCCATGAGTCTACCACATTTAGTAGGACACATATGCATGATAGATACAACTTTGGTTGTCCAGGTCCTCCCCGTGTTGTCCAATCATGTAGGAGTCATAGGCATGCTAGGTCTATGTTTGGATGTCCAGGACCACCTCTACATTCACGTAGATATGAGTCTACCCATCTTATTCGGAGTCTGCATCATCACCACCTTGAGGCCAGTAACGCACGTTATGAGGAGTTAGCTGATGCGCATCGGCACACCCGTGAGTTCCGAGAGGGAGAGTACGTCATGATCAGGGTCAGACCTGAACGGTTTCCTTCGGGGGCCGTGAAGAAACTCCAGGCCCACGGTGCTGGACCCTTTCGAGTCTTGAAGCGAATTGGGTCGAATGCGTATGAGATTGAGCTGCCAGTCGACTATGGGATCTGTTCGACGTTCAATGTCTCAGATCTGGTGGCATATCGGGATCCCGCGGTGATTCCCAGTGAGCCTCTTGAGCCCTCCCCTCCTGTTGAGAGTGCTACATCTACTGAGCATCCACCTCTTCCAGCCACATTACAGAAACGCGAATATATAGATTGTATACTGGATGAGCAGGTAACTATTACCAGGAGCGGAGCCTACCAGCGCTTCCTAGTGCGTTGGAGAGGATGCCCCGCGACAGACGACACCTGGATCACACGTGGAGAGCTAGAGAAGATCGACCTGGATTTGCTGGAGCGCTACTGGAGCGACCAGGACCCTTACTCGACAGGGTCGAGTTCTTCCCACCCGGGGAGAATTGGTGGGGACACGCGCCACACTTCACGACGGAGTACACGGATCTCGCCTGCATCCCTTTGGCTCGGCGATCACTTGGCGGACGAGCAGAGTTATCTTTAGTTATTTTATGCTTTAGGCCATGATGGGCCTTGGTTTAGTCCCTGCGTGGACACTTTTATTGTTATTGTGGACCTTTGTAGGCCAGTTGGGGCCAATTAGGCTTTAGTTGGGTCATTTTTGTGCTTTAGGTGAGAGATAGGGCTATTGGGCCACTTCTTTGGTTCAATCACTAGCCCATTTGGGCTGGCCGCCCACTCCCATGCTTAGCCCACCTTGGGATTTGCACCCCCACCTCCAAGGGCTAGGGTTTTGGGCGCACCTTTCCTCTCCTCCAAGAGGAGGAGGTGGCAGCCGCCCCCACTCCTACTTTGTAGGAGTGGAGTGCGCACACCCCCCTTTCCCTTTCCCTTCCCCATCCGACCACCCCCCCTCCTCCTTTGGCCGCCCCCTTCCCCCAATTCCCTCCTAGAATCTAGGAGTTGTGCGTCCCCCCCTTTCCCCCTAGACAATGTGCGCACCCCCCCCTTTCCCCCTTGCCATGTGCGCACCCCCCCTTTCCCCCTCTTGGCTAGGGTTTCATCCAAGCATCTCCCCTCCCCATATAAAAGCTTGTATTATTTTCTTTGAAAAGTTGATGAAGAATTATTAGTGAGCATGACTCCTTGGTGGCTGCGCCCCTTCTTCCTCCCTTGATCCTGCGACGGGATCAACCCCGGGGTGTGACTCCCCATCCCTCGGTGCGACGCCGAGGTTCTATCTTCCCTCATCTCCTTCACAAGTGCTCGAATCTGCTCGTCAGATTTCTATCCCGAGTTGCAGCGGTGCCCCCATCCGGTTCCGGTCGAATCTGGTCCTCTCCTTTTTTCTGGAGGTACTTCTACAAGTCGGCAACGCGTGGGCTTTGGTTTCGTCTCGATCCGAGGTTGGCACCGCCCGTGGCGATTTTCTTCGTGAGCTCGCGCAGGACCCTCTCTCTCTGCGAGCCAGGTTCTTCCCACCCTCTTGCGAAAATTCCCCAGAGCGGACAACTGTGAGTTTGGAGCTGGTCTCTTTAGGGATCATACCTCTCGTCGTCCTATTTCCAACGCCACCAACCACGCCTCGTTTTGACATCGGTGCTGAGCGTGGCGTCAAATCTCGTGGGGCCGCGCAGATCAACCTGTGCAATCCGACCCCCGAACCAGCAACGACTTGCAGAGGCTCTCCCGGCCAACCTCGACCAGATCTGACCGAGTCCTTCGGTCGGGGCCTACTGCCCTGCGTCCCCGACGTCCTCCCTCAAGCGGCGCCCCGTTCGTCTCCTGGAGCAACAAGTTATCAGTTTTACCGCGCGAGCGTGCTGTTCTGTGTTCAGGAAACCAGTCACGACTTGCAGGTGACTTCACGGCCACCTCGGTGCGAATCTGAGTGTCCCCTTTAGCCGAGGCTTCCTCCCGTGACCCAGCTACGCGCCCTCACTGACGGTGCCTCAATCAGACACCGGACCAAGCCGTGGGAGCGTTCGCCGCCGAGTCGCGCGTTGCTGCGAATCTGCCGACTGCCGCACGGGTCCTCCTCGCGGCCACCCCTTCAACGAGTGCCGCCCGTCAGCCCGTGCATCGGCAGCCCCGAAGTCTATTGTTGTAGCCTGTTATCTCCCTGCGAGGAGTGGGCATTTTGGCTGGATGTGTATTATTGTTTGTCATGTGTATCGGGGTTGTTGTTCTCGGCCGGGGTTTCTTCCCCACGCCTAGGCGTGGAGGTACGCGCGACGCTCCTACTATGTTACTCTGCTTTATTAGTATACTATTCTATATGTCGCGTGAGCGCGTAGGATCCTAGCTAGCTTGCTATTCACCGCGTGATTGAGAGTTGAGCACCCATTCCGTGGCCCTAGTCGAGCGCCGAGCTCGGACTCGATTCCCATAGGCGCACGGCGGTTCCTTAACCGCTGAGATCCCTACGCTTCCCTCATAGGGACGGCTGTGGGCTTGGATTTCTTGTTGAGAGACGCCTCCACCCGGAGGAACGGCACGGAGGTCAGCCGCCCGGCTTACCTTTGGCGTGCGAGTGCTGGCCGCACTTGTTGCATTCGTATGTCTTAGCCCGTTTCGGTCCCGTCCCGCATCATGGGGCGCGTTGGGGACTTTGCTTGGGGAGCGGCGGCCCTCGCATTCTTGTTTGACACCCTCAGCTCCACCAGCCGGCGGACGATGCTAGGGGGCTTCTCTCCCTTACTCCAGGTACGACTTCGACTCTTAAATTAATTATGCAATTAACTATATAAATTTTATAAATGCTATATGCTGACATCTGGTGAAATGCAATGCAGGTGTGGGCCTACGTGCACCTACATGGGCTAGGGAGAGGCGAGGAGACTTACCCGGAGTGACTGCCCATCACCAGGCAATGGATGGCTCCATGAGAGACAGGCTCCCTCCGGAGACAGGTCCGGGAGATCCAGGATGACCTAGACACACTGCCCTTTGCCTTGGTACGACTCTAAACTCAAACTCATTTATTAAATGCAACTTATATGCTTATGATGCTAATGTGACTTTCCTATTTGACAGGTTCGGTGGACACCTTACGCGAGTGAGGGGCACGAGGGTCAGCTGTGGGTAGTGGCGGCCCTTACCTACTCAGGCCGAGACGTGTGGCTGCACTGCATGAACGTGGTGGAGCCACTCCACTTCTGGCTGGTGATGAGGACGATCGGAGTCCATCAGCCAGCGGTAGAGTTTTCGGAACCAGAGAAGCCAGAGGAGCGAGTCGGGCGACACCCCCGAGGGCTAGCGATAGTGGTGGACTGGACGACGCGAGCTGCGGAGCAGATCGTAGACTGGACAGCGCGCGGGCAGGGGGTGTCCGCCCGAGCGGAGAGCGAGGAGGCCTGCTACACGGCCTACGCCCAGCACTACAGGGACTAGGTGTTCCGTGGTGCCCGCCGACCAGTACGACTTCTAAGCTTTAATGCTTTCTATTATGCTTTCTATATGATTATGCACTGATGCTTGGACTTCCTAAATGCAGATTGACCCCGAGGGGAGGATCGCAGAGTTGCAGGGACTCCTCCACTCGACCATCCAGGAGCGGGACAAGGCCCGACAGGCCCTGAGCCTTCTGGTGAGTTTCCTTAACCCTAACTCTTAAATTTACTTATGCACGTGATTATGATTATGCCTATGAAATGACTGACCTGGAATTTTGAATGCAGCAAGCCGAGGGAGCCCGGTGTCAGGGGGTGGACGCACCTTCTTCCTCTTCTAAGACTGCTACGGACCGTGCTGAGCGGGAGGCAGAGTTTGCACGGATGGTGACGCGGGCCGAGGTGGCCGAGGCGGCGCTCTCTGAGAGGGTAAGTAACCACTACGCTTTCCCAGTTGATTATGCTTATGAAATGCAATTGACTGACCATGATGCATGCATATGCAGACGACGGAGTTGACCTCAGCCTTGGGTGAGAGTACCCGACTGAGAGAGGACCTGTAGCAGAGTCATGTGGCAACGCGGGAGGAGGTAGCCCACCTTCGGTAGGAGATGGAGCAGAGTCACCCGACCGATGCGGTCGAGACGGCGCTCCTTCACATAGAGCTCGAGCGAATTCGGGATGGAGCTGCGAAGGCAGAGCACTACCGAGCGGAGTGGGACCGTGCTTGCACAGAAGTGTCAGAGCTAAGGGGGGAGCTACGAGCATATAAGGAGATGAGCCGACGATCGGAGCACAGCGGGACTCCGAGCGGCAACACCCACGGCACCCACGGTTCTTTCGGGACTTACTTCACAGGTTCCTCCGGTCACCGGAGGAATGAGGAGGAGGACCGGCGCCGAAGACACCGCGAGGAGGCAACCTCAGCGATGCCCCTGCCAGCGAAGAGGCATGAGGGCTCGGGTGATAGCTGTGGGGGACCAGGAGAGGGACAGGCTTGATGTACTCATGACAGGACTTTGTACATATGGATATGATAGTGATATGATGTGTTTTTGGTTTTTCTATTGTTTATGAATGAATGTGTGAATGAATGCAAATGCTTGTTGCCAACTAACTAACAATGACTCCTAACCAGACACGAGTGAGCGGGAGAGAAAGACGAACACAAGTGAGTGAGTGAGAGAGACGACACGAGCGAGTGAGAGAGAGAGACGGACACGAGCGAGCAAGAGAGAGAGACGGACACGAGCGAGTGAGCGATCATTGGTGCAAAGAGGACAAAAAAAAGATGCTTCAGGTTTCTAAATGGTCATCCAAATGACCGCGCCAAGACTCACACGGCCCAGCTTTATACCATTGAAAGCCACTCCGCTAGAACCCACAGAAGCGTCTAAACGGTCCACTATTATCTGCTCAAAAGATAGAAAGGTTCCACTGTGACTTTGTGTTCAGTAGAAAGGTCTCTTCACGACAGTGCAAACACCAGGATCCGAAGTGTGTAGAAGGTTGCTGAACGGTCTGCATGAGACTGTTCAGTGGACAAAGCGGTCTATCGATAGACCGCATACACAGGCGCCCTGAGAGTCCGATGGGGACTCTCTTGGAGAGTCCCAATCCGAGAGTGGGTGTTCCAAACCAACCCAAACTGTAGCTTAACCGAATCTAGACCTATCCTACCTCACTTCTAGTGGGTTTAGGCCTCTAATCAAGCCTTATAAGTAAGAGGGGACTCCAAATTCATCCTTCACACATCAACCCTCTTTCAAACCTTGAAATCCTTCTCAATCTTCCTCAAATCATCATGAAGAGGGCCTTTGAAGGGAGCTCAATGGGCGAGGTGGCTTACCAAAGTCCAAAACTAGCTAGAAAGGAGCACGGCGTGCTACAACGGCTGACCGCCATCCCGGGGCATTTGAGCTCTAGCCCTATGAGAGAGGTAAGTTAATGTTATTCAATTCAATTTCATTCAATTTCATTCAAAAAACTTATATGTCCTTCCTCTCCTTTCTCTTTTTCTTTTCTTTATTTCAGCTTCTCCCCGGCCCGAGATGATACTCCACCTTCAAATGGATGGCTCCTATGATCCATGAACTACCCATATCTGTGACATCCATCCTCAGGTCCTAGCACCTTCACCCTCTCCTAGTGCTAGCCAAGAACTACCCCAAGCTTTCCTTAGATTGGCATAGTATTTCGGCCTTGGTAGAGATATGACACCCCCAGACCCACACTTTAATGTTCCCATCTTTTGAAGCCACCATCCTTTTAGAGGAGGTAGAGACCTACTTGTCTTTTCCTAGGTCGAAGGTGGGTGAGGAGGATTTAGTCTGTCACACTGTTGCCCCTGTGGACCCTTCCCTTATCTTAGGAGAGTTCATACCTAGCAGCAAGGACATCCGCACCATAGTGGGCCCACACCAGATCCATCTACTACCTCTCAGCTAGTGGGTGATAGCGCACTGTAAGAATAAGTGTGGGTGGTACGAGGCCATAGCTAAGGTCGTTTCCATTTACTTGTGCGGGGCCATACTTTTCCCCTCTGCCGACCATATCTTAGATGTCCCCATCCTTAGCACCATCAGTGGTCTATGGCAGGGTCTCTCCATCTCCCAAGCCATCCTTGCCTACCTATACGAGGGTCTTAGCTCAGCTGCTCTAGGGGGGCAACTGTTTGGCTCTATGATTCTCCTAGAGTGCGGGATGGGAGTTAGGATGAAGTTCACGCCTAGGGGAGATGTCACCTTGGTCAGCCGGATCTTCGGGAGCCATCCATTGTTCTTCATTGGTGGTTCTTTCAGGTTTTCAAAGCAGGTGGAGTGTAGGACGGCAGACAAGAAGACTAGGGATGAGTGGGGCCTCTACATCAACACTATGCCCCTTGACCGGTTCGTGATGCACCCGTCCTTCCTTTACGACACTACTCTCAGGCTTCGTAGGAGGCCTAGTTTGGACTTGAGGCTCGTGGGTGACACTGCTTTGGCGATGTATAGCCCGCACCAGTGGTTCTTGCAGATCGGACTACCCTGGACTACACTTCCAGCGCTACCCCATCTTCCCACACTATAGGCGAGGAGGTTTGGGTTAGAGGAGGACGAGCAGGTGATCAGGAGCACCCTGATCATGTGGGAGGTTAGTAGGGTGCTCACCCTACGGGCGGAGGTGACAGAGCTCCAAGAGGCTTACCAGGCATATGTGAAAGAGCTGAGAGAGATTAGGCCTCGCGGGGATGCCCATATGAGGGTTGAGTGATTTTCTTGCTTTCATGATGTTGATATAGAGACCCATGTTTGGAAACGTTTGCATTCTAATGAATAAAATTGATGATTGGATTGATTTCAGTTTGGCCTTTTTTGCATGTGATTGAACGAGTTTGAGATAGGTTCTCAGGACGACCACGGCCCATAACCAGACCGCTCAGTTAGATAAACGGTTGACGTCCAACCGCTCCAGCGAGTTGAACGGCCATCCCTGGACCGCGTAGAAGATCAACCGCAGGGTTAGGAACAAAGATCTTTGGAGAATGGAATGGTTTATCGACGGACCGTGGAAAGAGTAGAACGGTCAAACATGCACCGTTCTTATTTGTAAACGGTTTAATAGAGACCGTGGATTCTTGAAGGTGCTAGAAAATGGGAAACGGTCTGAACGAGGCCATGTGAAGAATGGAACGGTCAGATGTCTGACCGTTGGAGGGAGTAAAACGGTCGCTAGAGGACCGTGCAGAGATGGCAATACTTGAATCTCATCTTTAACTTGCCCCTGCACACACATATAAACGAGAAAATGAATTAAATTTATTTTAGGCTTAACCCCTTGCTTGTAGCAAGTTAGAAAATGACCAGTTCTTGATGTTTGGTCAATGAGTAAGCCTTATTAAATAGGCAAATAACACAAAGGAAAATAGATGCAATGCATGCCATGAATGCAAATCATGATGATGAAAATATTTTTGTGGTTTTGAGGATATTTGATTTTTTAGATTTTTTAAAATATTTGATTTTAGTTTTTGAAATATTCAATTTTTTGGGTTTTGAAATATTTGATTTTTAGTTTTGGAAATATTTGATTTTTTTTTGGATTTTGAAATATTTAATTTTTTTGGATTTTGAAATATATGATTTTTTTTAGATTTTGAAATATATGATTTTTTTAGATTTTGGAGCCAGCTCAAACCCGGCGACAGGATACCCTCATACCTCATTAGGGGTTTCCCGAGTTTAACGTGCGTTATGGGTGACCGCCCATGGCCGGGGTCCAATTCTGCTTAACGGTGCCTCTACCGAGGCCATACCCGGGATATGATCCAGTCCTTGGAAAACAAAAGAGAATTTGATGGGAAGTCGGCAATAGGTATAGAGGTTTTTAGGGGCTGAGTTCCTCTCACGACAAACCCCTTTTTTCAAAGAATTTTGGTCTGTTGCGCCGGGACTTTGTGTCCGTCATCGAACCTTCATCCGCTCTAGGCAGGCATACGACCGGGCTCATTACGTCCCATGGGGAAACTATACTGCCACTCTTGCCATGCCTAGTCTCATTCTTTTGGGAGCATTTAGACTTTTGAGCTTCGAGCTTTTGAATGAGCTTTTAGCTTTTGCCTTTGATTTTGCCCGCTTTTTTTCATTTCATTTTCTTTTTTTGCTTTTATGCATGCGGAATTAGGTCATAACAGACTGCCCCTATTTGAGACCTCTCTTTTTATCGGGGTGTCTAGATCAGTTCTCGCCCCCTTATTTACCACTTGCCCCTATTTTCAGCCGAAAGAGAAGAAAAATAAGGATTTTCACTTTCCCCTAAGCATGGCCCAGGGAGAAACGGTGTTGCGCAAGAAAGAAATATCCAACCACGGGGGTCGTGTAGTGTGTGAGTGTTGAACCGGGGACCTCCCTTCATGATCAAGTAAAGGAACACTCCGCCACCGGGCCGTTGTTGGCTTGACTCTATGGATAAAAGCATTTAAGATACAACCCATTCCACGGATTAGCCAATTCTTCACCCTCCGCATTAACAAGACGATACGCGTTCCCAGGATAGATTTCTTTAACTACAAACGGCCCTTCCCAATTGGGTTGCAGCTTGGACCTAGGACATGCTGATCTAATAAATTTGCGTTTCAAAACCATGTTACTTACTTGAAATTTACGTTCAATTACCTTCTTTTAAAAATGCCGCAAGACGCGATTTTGATAAACAGAGACGTGATTGGCCGCGTTAAGCCTCTTCTCATCCAAGAGTTCCAGTTGGACTAATAACGCCTCTCGACGCTCGTCGAGATTAAGTTCTTTGTCTAGCTGCACTCTTAGGGAAGGGATCAAGATCTCGTATGGGAGTATCGCCTAGATCCCATAGGTGAGAGCAAAAGGAGTTTGCCCCGTGGGAGTACGGACGGAGGTGCGATAAGCCCATAGAGCTTCTATTAATTTGTCGGCCCAATCAGCAAATTTATGAGACTCGCATATTTTCTTAATGATTTTAAGAAGGGTTTTGTTCGTGGCCTCGGCTTGGCCGTTGCCTTAGGGGTAGTATGGCAATGAATGATACAATGAAATATGAAATTTCTTACAAAGGTCCTGGAGTTCTTGAGACACAAATTGAGGCCCGTTGTCGGTGATGATGTCGCTCGGCACTCCAAACCGCGAAATGATATTCTTGAGGATGAAGCGGCATACTGTGGTAGCTTTGATTTCTACATATGCTTCAGCTTCCGCCCACTTGGTGAAATACTCCGTGGCAGTTAAGATAAAAGATTTCTGTTTAACCTGAGAGTTCGGATCACCTAGTGGGCCTACAATATCAAAAGCCCACATGGAGAATGGTCAAGGAGCGGAAAGAGGATGGAGAGAGGAAGCAGGAGCATGGATTTTATCGGCATGAAGTTGACATTGAAGGCACCTACGGACATAGGTGGAGCAGTCTTCTTCTAGGGTTGGCCAGTAATAGCCCTGCCTAAGAATCTTCTTTGCCAAAACCTGACCATTGACGTGCCCACCACACTCGCTAGCGTGAGCTTCTTCAACAACCTTCCAAGCCTCATCGTCATCTAAACATCTCATAAGAACTCTGTTGAGAGCCCGCCTATACAACTCTCCTGCAACAATGGTGTATCTGGAGGCGACTCTTCTGATGGCCTTGCGCTGCTCGGCATTAGCCGTCTCTGGGAAGGATCCATCCTTACAATACTGCTCTATTTCATGATACCACAGCAATTCCTCTTCTTCTATAATCTCCTCAAGCTCAGTCAAAGAAACTTCCTTCAAATTCTTCCTTTCAACTTTCTTCTCTACAGATTTCCTAAAGTTGTGAAACCAGGGATCCTGGAGGGAAGGAGCGTCCAACCGCTGGACCACGATGGTCTCGGTGGAACGACTGAGAGGGAAGGGTAGGGACGAAGCAAGCGATGCAAGTGCATCGGCCAGGATGTTCTAAGAACAAGGAGTGTGAATATAGATGAGTTTACGGAACTTCCTAGCCAAGAGCGTGACCAAATCTTGATAGGGCTTGAGTTTAGGGTCACGGGTGCGGTAAGTCGAAAGAACTTGACACAACACCAATTGAGAGTCTCCTATGATGTTCAAGTATCGCGCGCCCATGAGGTAGGCATGCTTCAGTCCGGCAAGGAGAGCCTCATACTCAGCTATGTTATTTATGGCAGGAAAAGAGAGATGGTAAGCGATGGGGATGGTTACTCCTTCCAAAGTGAGAAGAACGGCGCTGATTCCACGGCCCTGAGAATTGAGAGCATCGTCAAAGTGCAAGGACCAGAAGGGAAGATGAGTAAGTACAGCTAGATGCTCATCGGGAAACTCATCCTAGATCGAATCAGTGTGAGGGATAGGAGAGTGAGCAAGATGTTCAACAATCGCATATCCCTTGATCGCTTTCTGAACGACGAAGGTGATATCAAATTGAAGGGGAAAGCTCTGCCAGGGAGCTAATCTGCTAGAAAGGACATGTTTTTCTAAGGGGTAACGGATTTGGTCCATTCTAGAGATCAACTTAACTTCATGGGTGAGGAAATAGTGCTTGAGTTTTAGAGCTACCCATACTAATGCTGTGCAGGTCTTCTCCATGGCAGTATACTTAGATTCAGCAAGATTGAACAACCTAGAGAGATAGTATGCTGTCATTTCCTTTCCTTCGTCATCCGCTTGAGCCAGGATAGCTCCTAGGGAGTCATCAATAACAGAAATGTATAATATCAGGGGTTTCTCAGGGATAGGTGGTTGCAGAACCGAGGGATTAGACAGATAAACCTTAAGATCCTCGTAGGCCTTCTGGCATTGTTCATTCCATTCGAATTTAGCTCCCACCTTCAACAGTTCATAGAATTAGCGGCATCTTTGCGAGTGCTGAGATATAAATCTTTGAATGAACTAAAAACGCCCAATCAATCCTCTAAGTTCAGTGATGTTCTTAGGCGGTGGCATTTCCATAACGGCCTTTGCTTTGTTCGGGTCGATCTGAATCCCCCGCTTGCTAACTATGAACCCTAGCAATTTCTCTGATGCAACTCCAAACACATATTTCTTTGGATTCATTTTTAACTTATATTCCCTAGTCCTTTGCAATACCTTGGCTAAAATGGCGGGATGTTCTTCCTTGGAACTCGACTTCACCAGAATGTCATCCACGTAGGCTTCCATATACACATGCATCATGTCATGGAAGATAGCCATCATTGCCCGTTGATATGTGGCACCTACATTCTTCAATCCAAATGGCATGACAACATAGCAGTATGTGCCCCAGGGCGTGGTGAACGACGTTTTCTCTTGGTCTTCGGGAGCAAGATGGATTTGGTTGTATCCGGAATATCCATCCATAAATGAGAGGGCTTCATACCCAGCCATATTGTCCACCAACACATCAATGTGAGGAAGCGAAAAATCATCTTTCAGACATGCCTTATTTAAGTCCCTGAAATCAATGCAAATCCGAATTTTTTCATCTTTTTTCATCATCGGGACTATATTTGCCACCCGTTGCGGATATAACACAACTCTAATGAACTTGACCTTGTGTAATTTATCAACCTTTTCCTTTATCCTTAAAGCCATTTGAGGGTGGAATCTCCTTTATTTTTGTTTGACGGGCATTGCCCCTGGTTTAAGGATAAGTCTGTGTTCAACCAGGGCAGGGTCAAGACCCGGCATGTCCTCATAGGACCAGGCAAAAGAATCGCTATACTCCCTCAAAACCTTGATTAGCTCCTCTTCAACCTAAGGAGGGAGATTAACGGAAATGATTATGGGCCTAGGGTCCTCTTATGTCCCAAGATCAATTTCTTTCGTGGGTTCATTTACTACCGACGGCGGTTCATCAAACCTTTTTAAACCTTGTGCGTACAGATCTGTAGTGTCATCCCTGTCGCTTTCCTCATCATCGGCTGGGTCCTTCTCATCTATGATTTCATAAACTCTCAATCCATCATGGCTCCACACCCCGCCTACTTCCTCATCATCCCTTAAGACGATTGCGGTCTCTACAAACTTAGGACATTTGAGGAGGGCATGACATCTTTGGGCTAGATCCTAAAGAAACCTATCTGGAATGGACTTGGAATGACGCATCATAGGGTGCGCCGCATACGTGAATGGGTTGACAACACTAGAGCTAAACTCTACCCCAACTGACTCTACCATCCTAGGGGACTCTGCACACTGTACATATAACTTGGAAGATAAGACATTTAAAGGGAAAGAAGAAGGGGCCTCATGCCCCTGGCAGGAAGATGGACAGAACATAGCGTAATCCTCCATTGAAACCTATGTTTTAAAATTGACATTTTTTTTGAGATCGGATGAAATCATGCAACAAGAGAGGTCAGAGGAGGAAGGAGGAGGAGAAAGTTGCATGAGAAACAGAGACGGGAAGAGAACATCAAAGAATGGGTCAGAAGAAGAAAACCACATTTCGTGAAGATTGGCAGTGGGGGAGGGAGGAGTAAACAGAGTTGAGAAATCAATCCGTGGGCAGCGCCCACATGCACATGGTACAAACAGAATCTCAAATGGCCTTTCCGTACAGAACGGATCGACCAGGATTGGCGGTGAACGGGGAATAAACCCCAACTGCTGAGACAGGGAAGCAAAATGGGAAGGAGGCCAAGAAAAGGTAATGATGGAGCTCCCCTCTCCCCACGGCCTCTGGTAAACAGGCCCCACCGGAGAGTGCTTCACCAGCTGCATCTCCACTTTCTTCGGGCAAACTTCTTCCTCGTGAAACATGTTCTCGAAACTACTACAAAAATCTTCCATATCGCCCACCAGCCCCTTCAGTGGCGGCTGTGGGCCAGCAACAGCAAAAGCAACATCATTCTTCTCATCAACATAGGGCGGCGTCCTCTTTAAAGTACCTGGCTGCAACGGGCCCTTCACAAAATGCTGACGGTAATCCCACGTCATTGGCCCGGAGTCTCCCAGTATCAATAATGCGGACTCCCGGTAGCCAAGGCCTATTCGGCTCATCTTTCTTCCCTTGGGGACGAGATTGGTCCGCCCATGCAGCTGCGCGTCGAGGCCCATTCCCGGCTGATAGCCTAGTTTCAAGATCATGTTCCACCCCTTAGAATCTCTAATCTTGGACTTGATTTTGACGTTTACTGGTGTAGTGGCGGGCTTGAGTGACGCATATGCCCATGGAAAGTTAAAGTCCATCACAGATAAAATTGGCTTGTTGCTCGACCATAGTGTAGGCAGAATCCTGTCAGCAATAGCATTCACTGTCTGGACCGTGGAAACACTCTTCACCTTGACTACCCGCCCCTGAAATGGGAATTTGAGGCACTGGTGGGCGATCGAGGTAACTGCATTCAAGCTGTCAATCCATGGACGACCCATAATAGCCTTGAACATCGGGTCTATGTCCAACACATAGAATTCCACGTCCATTTTCAAAGGCCCTAGCTCGGCCCGCACTGTCACGACCCCGTGGCAAGCTCTCTTGGAGTTATCGTACGCCACAATAGTTGTCGATGTCGGCCTTAGCATGTATTCAGATATGTTGCAGGCACGCAAAGTGCTCAAGGGACAAACATTAATAGAATCTCCCGTGTCCACTAGAGCTGAGTCAACGGCCACTTTGTTCAATGAAATTGTAATACATAGTGGCATCTGACGTGCCTCTGGGAGTGCTAGCTCTGATTCAAAAAAAGAAATAGATGGCCCCTTTGTAATAGTGGCCAACACCGACGGCAAACTATTTACCGCCACGTCCTCGCTAACCATGACTTTCTGCAGAAAAGCCCTTAGGGCATCTTGGTGTAGTGTGGACCTCTTGATTAACTCCAAGACTGATATTTTGGCTGGCATTCTATTCAAGTGCTGTAATAAATCATATTTCGTGCCAGGCAATGGGTCTGACTCTGCTGCTTCAACTGCTGAGGAAGGAATTGGGGAGTTGGGTGTAGACGCACCAGTAGAGGGATAACTTCTATGAAATAAACGCCCTCTCCGGAGGGTGAAGTTTTGCACCAGCACGGCATCAGATGGACTCCCGATTGGCCCCGTAGGGTGAGTGGAGGGGATAGAAACGGGGGTGGGGATGACGGAGGCTGGCCTGACGGGCCCTGGCGGAGTGGTGATTGGTGAAGGGTTGAGTGGAGGGGTAACGAAGGAGGGTATGGCGGGTGAAGGGCTGCCAATGATATATGCATTACTGAGATTGATCGGCGGTCCGGTTCCAATTCTGACATTCCGATGGGAGTTGTATGTCACCCGTGTACATTAGGGCCGAGAAAATGTCTGGAAGGGTTTCGGGAAGTGGTGGGTAATGGGCTCTTTTCGGACCCAGCCGAGCAGGCGCATAACCAGCAGGAGGAGGAACATTGTTGTATTTGGGTGGCTGCTGAGGCTGTTGTGGTGGTGGTGGTTGTTGTGGCTGTTGGGGAGCTTGGAAAGGGGGTCGGGGAACTGGCGGAGCGGAGAACTAGGGGTTGCGTGGGGGTTGTTGGAAACGGGGCGGAGCGGACTGGTTTAGGAACTGAACAGCCTGCACCTTCTCATTTGTTCGAACTCCCTCAGTAATAGGGCCCTAGGATTTCCTTGTAGTCTTGGACTTCAGGGCCTCTAATAGGGAATGAATGGGGGAGTCTTTGAACTGGGTTTGTATAAACCGGGCTCGATTGTACAACTGGTGCATATTCGATATGTCGTTCATTGCCAGAATGTTTTGGAACGTAGGGGAGCATTCGAAATCAACAATTTTACTTTCTCTTCTTCAGGAATTTGCCCGGGCACACGTGAGGCAATCTACCTCCATCTATCTGCATAAGCGACGAAATCCTCATCTCTCTTCATCTTTTCTACTACTAGGTCTGTGAATGAATACTCTAGGCCTACCCGGTCTTGAAATCTTTGTATGAACTTCTCCTTGACCACCTTGAAGCTTTCTGCCTCTTCCAATGGCAAAGTGTAGAACCATTCTAGCGCCACCCCGTCCAATGACCGGCGGAAGAGATACACCATAAGGCAGTCATCATGCTGGAACTGCGCCGATTCATATAGAAACTCCGTTATGTGAATGAACGGGTTACCATTCCCGTCGTACTTGCGGTATGTAGGGAGCTCCGACTGGGGAGGGAATCGAATGTCCCAAAAATTAGGAATGGGGACATCAACGAGAGACTGCGGGCCGACCCGCTTATGGAGGAGGTCAATTTGCTACTGCATAGCAGCCCATTTGTCAAGAAGTTCCCGTTCCCGGGAAGGAGGAGACACAGCAGGAAGAGCATAACGAGCATACGGAGCTGATTGATAAACTGATGAGAGGGGAAGCCCATAAGATGGATAATGTGCCAAGGAAGGGCCCATATCCGCATGAGCCAGCTGGGCAGCCCCTTGTTGAAGATGGATAAAATCAACCGGGGCCACAAGGTCCTGCGGCGCTGGTGAGATAGTGGTATAAGGATAAGAATAAGAACTGAAGGGGATCTGGGTCTTCCCCTTGTCAAGCGGTTGGTGGGCCGAGGTAGAGGCTTGGCCCGCCTCCATGCCAGGAAATCGAAGGGTTCGAGGATGAATAGAAGTGAGATCAATGGGCGTAGCAGAAGCAGCCCCTAAACCAACAATAGGAGATAAGGTGGCGGCAACAGACATGCCATGAGAGGGAACTGAAGACGGGGCGTCCGGCCCCTGCAAAGCTTGCCGAATGAGGTGAAGCTGAGTTGGATCTAGCTGGGCCATCATGTGAAGGATTTGATTGGCCGAATTCTGAGAGGAAGAATTAGAAAGGGAGGGATGATCACCCTCAACAATAATGGTTGGAAGAGGAGGGGCGGTCCCATCCCTTCCCTGCATGTGCGTGACCCTAGGTGGGTCCTCCAGAAGTCCCTGAGGGAGAGAGTCCTCATGGGAGTGGGAGAAATTATAAGAAGACATGGTGGGTGAGGAATCAAACAAAGGATTGAGATAGGAAAAGAAATGAGAGATGCCTCTAGGAGGAGATCTTGAGGGTGTGAAGCAACTCCACATGCAACAGAGACTCTAACACAGAGAAGAGTGACACCTAAATGAGTTTCTAAACAATCAAACTAGCAACCAAATGCACACAGAAAGAGAGGAGAGAAGAGGCAATCAATTGACCAACTAAGTTTGAATGATGCACTACAGATTTTAGAAATTCCTCCTTCTATAACCTTAGTGGATTAATTAAAATGACAATTCTCACAACAACAAAGGTGCCTAACAAGGGTGGAATGGACAACTTAGTTGACTCTAAAGGACTCTCTCTCATGAATGCAACCCTAGACGGGTGTGGAAAGGTACAACCTGCCCGACGTCCGTGTGGGAATCCACAGCTCGCGGGAGCTTACGGAGGTCCCAGGTAAGGTCACCTAGTCGGCTTCAAGGAATATGGAGATGAGAGGATCCCTTACCAAGGTAGGAATGCAACTAATATGGAAAATATGAATGAATCCAATGTGCACTGGAGTTCATGCAAGATCTAGCCTAAATCTAACAAGCAATGATCAAACAAATATAACAATGATTATGCAACGTCAAATGACAATAAGTGGAGATCAAAATAGCACCAAATAAGTATGAGATAATGGGAAATAATAGCCAAAATGGTAATCACGGGTGCACTGTAGCAGTAAAACACGGTCTGATGGGAGACCACTTAGGGAGGTAGATGGTCTTGGAAGGACCGCTCAGTGACAGGGAGCAATAGAAGAAATAAATAGAACATAGGACTGAGACGCGTACCTGTGACGATTGGACGGTCTATCGACCGACCGTGCAACCTGTGGGATGGCCAAAAATAGACCGCAGAGAATCAGTAGAACCACAAGTGAAAGAAGGCGGATAACGTGCCTGAGCCTGCAGACGTGAATGGCCTTTTACAGACCGTGGGAGCAAGTGAACGGTCCTAGGGAGACCGTTGAAGTTGAGGCCTAATAGGACGGCCTATCGTCCGACCGCGGGGAGATGTGAGCGGTCCTGGAAGAACTATGTACAACTCCGAGACAGCAACCCGAGGAGGACAAAATAGCAACCTGAAATCACTTAGAAAAAACCCTAACCAAGCACAAGAATGCAAATCAGCAAAACAACAGCACGATGGGCACTAGGGGTCCCACCGTGATCGCCAAAAAATGGGGTGTTGACATTTTTCCTCCCCCTCTTTCTTTCTCTTTTTCTTCCTTTTCTAAATCAAAATATAAAGACAAGCAAGATGAAGGGAGGAAGGAAAAAGTGGAGAGGTGTGTGTGTGTGTGTGATCGTGATCGCCACCAAGACACGGGTACCGAAGAGTACTATGTACCTTGAAAAGGGAGAAAGCACTCGCCCAAGATGCAGCGCTGCAGTAGTACATGGTCTAGGACGAACCGCTCAAGTGATGGAACGGCCGCTCGATAGACCGCTCACAGTGCTGAAGAAGGAAGCGGGATGAAAAAGGGTCTGGCTTTAAACGGTTTGCAGACGGCCGCTTGTAGGATCTGAACAGTTCTTGGGGGACCGCTCTTATCTAAAGACGGACGGAAGAAGGCCGTTCAAAGGTGCCAGACTCCAAGTTGTAGGACTTGATCCTCCACCCCTTCAGGCCGGCCAGAGGGGATGGGCCTCGTGCTGTGCTGATGCTGACCTGCAAAATAACGTGGAGAACACGAAAATACAAAAATTAGCCCTAGGAAGTGTAGTAACTATAGAAAAGAATGGAAAATAAATGTAATAACATGGAATGGGCGATACCTGGGGAGGTTTTTAAACCCCTCTAGGGTGTCAAAACAATAGGAATGGTGTAGAAATGATGTGAAATGGTGCAAAAACGTGGGAAGAACATGGTAAAAAAAGAAGCATACAATGGATGAAACGACAATTAAAAGCCTAGACTAGAACACCAAAGAAAGATTAATCCCTTGAACCGGAGGCTTAGAAGGATGTTGAAAGCCTCCCTCCCTGACTACAGTTCGCTCAATAATTCGACAGAGCTTCGACGTCGATGTTAGATCTCCCCCCCTTTCAAGCTTGTACTAGGGGTTCTATTTATAGAGCCCTAAAAGTCCAACCTCGAAATTGAATTTTCCAATGGATATTAATCCGAGATTTCAAAACAAAATTTGTAGATAATACCTCTATCTCCCACCCAAATCAAACGGCACCCCATTTGGTTGAGAAACCACAGAGAAAATGGCAGAGGAAGGTGGAGGTTCAACCACAGATAGAGAGAGGAAACCCAAATAATCCACAAGTTTCGATCATGTACACGGTCGCGCGATAGGCCGCTGTTGGCACTCAAAATATATTCAATGGTGAGCAAGCCTCAAAGACAAACGATGCGGCCCACTAAAGTAGAGAAGCCGAAGAAGATCAATACACTGAAGCATTCTCAAGCTGCCAGAGCCTCAGGTCACCCAGTATGAACGTCGGGGACTTCACCTCGGGAGGATCGGGAAGAATACACCACAAGCGGGCAGTGTCGTCAGGACTGCCCAATGAACCGATATCGACTCGATCATACCGTGCAGACAATATCCGTAATCCGATCAAGGATAGGCATGCATCCATTGTCTGACCAAGGACAAGGATGTACCCATCGTCCGACCAAGGATGAGAATGTATCCATCATCCGACCAAGGATGAGCATGTATCCGTCGCCCGACCAAGGACGAGAATGCATCCATTGTCCGACCAAGGATAGGGGTATACCTGGTGGCCCGCCACCTAAATGAAAGATCCTCCCCAGGTGAAAGAATGCCCTTGGCCCTTCAGAACAAGGGACCGAAGGCTCTGTTAGTAGAAGACCCCGATTACCCGGCATGGGTATGGCTTCTCAGCATATTGGGTCCGTTAGTGGCCAGATGATCACCCAGTCAAGGCGAAAGCATCTGAGGTGGTATTCCACCCCTCAAGAAAACTTCGAGCCCAAGTCAGGCTGAGCCAACATCACAAGCCACAATGTCGAAGGCCTTGTCAGCGGAAGTCCCGGACAACCCGGTACGGGTGCGGCTCCTCAGCAAAGCAGGTCCGTTTGTGACCAAATGACCGCGTAGTTAATGCGAAAGAACCCCGGGTAGTATACCACTTCCCGTGAAAGCCACTGGTGCAGGTCAAGTCGAGCCAGCAGCACGAACCATTGTGCCGAAAGCCACGTCAGTAGAAAACCCGCGTGTCTAAGCTGAAGATGCACGAGATTCTGAAAGTAGCCGTTCAGTGGCCTGGAAGCATCGCCAATACATCCCACCATAGTTTGGTAAGACCACGATCAGATGGAGGATCACAGTGACTCCCAAAGCCAATCCGGGGCCCGTTGTCGGACTCATATCAAGTGAACACGACGGGATGGCTCAAATCCGGCGCGCTCCCTTAATCTGACGTGCCCCCTCTTCTCGGCGCGCCTTTCCCACGCCGGGTGAAGCCATGAGAAGGGTTCTGCTATATATGTGCCCCTTGGCATCGAATGAAAAGAGACGGCATTAGAAGAATAAGAAAAACCGGTGATAGAAAGAAAAAAAACAATCGAAGAGCCTACAAGAGAGATAGAGAGCCAGACAGAAAAGAGCCTTGGAGAGGAAGAAAGGGGAGTGAAGAGCCAACTTTGTTTTTTCGATACTCTATTTTCCTATTGCAGCAGACCGAGGTGGATTGGTAGAAGGCGTTCGGAGTTCTTCTTCTATCTTTCTTCCCCCTTTCTACTAGGATAGATCCACTGAGCGATGTAATATAATGGGTGATGATATGAGCCCCTAGGCTTTCTCCTGGCTGTTATCCTTTATCTCTCTCTATTCTTTTTTTTCTTTCCCAACCCAGGGATCGGTTTCGTGCGACAATGCCGAGCCGCCGTTGTATTGGATCTTGTATACGATGCCTTCCCTCTTGGTTTGAATGGATGTGTGGATGCATACTTGAATTGTCTTTCTTATTCGATTGCAGTACTTTTCCCCTATATCCCGTGTGTGATCTTCCGGTTTTCCGATGCCAAGCATGCCCTAGTGTTTTCTCTGGGCAACATCAACATCGTCACCCCTCTCCCCGGGGTTCACTCTCTAGTGGTATGCCCGTATCATGTTCCCATCGTCTTGGTGGAGGGTTCAATCGCACGATGAATATACCTTTGTCCAAACCCCGGGATCAACCCTTTCTTATTCCTTCCATCCCTAGTCATGGGCTGATGAGGATGGGGATTTCCCCACAATTTGGATGCGTGGTTCCCTCGAATCACCATGTTCCCTAAACCCTGCACATCAACTGTATGATGGGTTGCCTTCTCTAGTCGATGCGTCTTAGTGTATGATTTCCGAAGGCTAACCCGCTAATCTGCTAACCAATTAACCAACTAACCAGCTAACCCCTTTAGCCCTACATAATCATATGCATATGACCCTCCGTGGTCAGTTCATCTGCCGAATGCATTCTATATATCTCTTATGTATTCTTGCTTTCCTCGATGAGTCTGGTGGCCGGGGAGAGGGGATATTCCCCATCGGAATTCTCACATCACTATGAGGTATCAGGGGGCATGTCTCACAATGACATGTATCACTGCAGATTGCCGGAGGGTGATTATTAAAAGGGGCTCTTAGCCCGACATCAAATCCACATTCCCCTTGGGAAAGGTGGTGGCTGTGGGAAGGGTACCTCTCGTAGGCTAGCCCTAGAGGTATCCTCCCATCTCGACCGTCCCTTAATGATGTTTTGACTCGTAGAGTGTTGATGCCCCTCGTAGGCTAGCCCCCGCAACCCTCTGGGTAAGGGGAGGTGCTGCCCAAATTCTGACTGAAGACTTAGTCTAAATTGCAATGAATTTGCACTAATAAGACTACCGTAGACTATGCTTGAGTAGAAACCTCGCATAAGTCTGGACTTGTCTTGCTTGTAGGGCATTTGGGACTTACATAAATACTTCAATCTTCTCAAATAACACCAAAGTTCTAAGAAACTTGCTTGTCATCCCACTAAACCCCAAATTGCCCAAACCTACCCCAATCCGGCGCGGTCTTAAATCGGCACGCCAATTTCTGGCGCGACCCCCCCGTCGCTTTAGCCTTACACTCATAACCCAATTTGCTTCCCTTGGCCTCCACCCGGTGCACCCAGGGCGCACCGTTTTAGCCTGAGTGGGCACCGAGCCGTTTTAGCCTCAAATGGGCACTGTGTCGTTTTAGCCTCAAGTGGGCACCGCACCGTTTCAGCCTCACTTCAGCACCGCACTATTTTAGGCTATTTACATCTATACATGCATTAACCTAATGTGCATCTAATTGACTGTGTGTCGATTCTTTATGCTTAATGTTATAGCCCTAACTGATTTAATAAACATAGCCAAATAAATGAATAACAGGGGTTTTGATGTCTTCAATTATACTGAGCATCCATCTTGAAATTATGAACGTACATTTGCATTGGCATGCATTGCTATCTAAATAAGCATAATTGAACCTTTAGTTACATGAATAAATCGATTAATGAACTCGTCGCATTTTCCACGAATGGTCAACCAAATGACCTTATCTCACAGCATCCATCGGTGCATTTAGTCAATATTCTCTATGTCTTCGTATCATCCTTCGAGGCATCCTCTCTTGGCAATTAATCAAGGGTTGTCCTCTTTCTTAGAGGATGTAATTAACGTCATAGCCTTTATGGTATGATGGACTCTGGGTCCCGACACGAACATCATAATCGACTGACCAAGTCAGATCGAGCGCATAATAAACTTGTCACATACGTGACTGGCACGCCCTATGCAAATAAATCTCTAATAAACATATCAAATAGACTGATAAATGATTTGGTCGTCTTGACAAGAGGACCTGAGAATCTCATTCCCCACAAGCTGGCACGCCCGGTAGGACCCGAGTCTCCCTTCATCTGTTTGCCAAGAGGGGATGCCTTCGGAGGCTTCTCCCAAAAATACTTACTGTTGTTTGTTTGTCTCAGGTGGGCGATGACGTCATCGGACTCACCGCTCTAGCCTTTGGCCCCGCGATTGTCGCCAGCCATGCTGAGCACGGGTACTTGATGGTGCCCATGGCCTTCGGGTATTTCCCACCAGCTGTAGGCTTCCCCAACTTTTTGGGATTAGCCTTTGCCGATATGCTGCAAGTGGAATCCTCGGAGCTCGCGAAGGAGAAGACTGTCGAAAAGGTCAAGGCCCCAAAGGATCGACACTGTGCTAGCTCACGAGCCCAATTCAAGTCGCCAACTGCATGGTGCACCATATCACTCACGGGGCCCGCCCCGTCCCTGCCAAGAATTCCGGAAGGCGCAGACATCAGAACTCCCGAAGGAAGGCTGCTGCTGCTATTATCGGACGTCTCTCCATGTCTGGCAAATCTATGCTGATCGGGGTAGTTTGTGTCTTTCTAGATGGACGTGAAGCTCGAGTGAGCCCGAATCGGGTGATCCCCGCAGTACCTGCCTACAACTCCTACCAAGCCCTCTCCGGAAGGAGAGCCGAGAAAGAAGAAACTGGCTGTCATGGCCAAAGAAAGTTGGCTCCCAAGCCAAGAAGATTCAAGCAAGTTTGGGTCCCTAAGAAGATCTAGCCTACCTACCAGGACACACCAATCCGCTACCGCTCTGGATTTACTAGAGCAGAGGAGAACAAGAAAAGAGGCCTTGCTCCAAGGAAAGAAGAAACGATCGTGGATCCTCCACGCCGTGGAAGTTTTAGGGTCTGCGCCCGATAGGCCAACATCCCTGCTGTGGGAGGAAGATTTCAGCAACTTGCCGGAAGAGCCCGGCTTGCTTACATCCCTCCGATGGGAGGTCAACAACTGTCCCCGATCCTACATACGGGACGGGGGCAAGAAGAGGTGACCAACATGGTTAGAAGTTATTTTAGGGGACTAGGCAACCCCTCATTGGGCCAACAACAGTTATTGCAAGCAGCCATGGCTGAAGAAGATCACTGCATATTAATGGCAATGGAAGAAGAAGAAGAAAAAAGAAGAATGATGTCGTCGGTCGACGACAACGGATATGAAGATGGCTTGGACATTCAAGCCGATGAAGTTACTCCCCACCAGGAGGAAAGAAGAAGAATCTCCGTGTTTGAAAGGCTCACCTTCCTAGAGAATGCAAAAAGGAGGGTTTGTAGACAAAGAAGAAGAATGCAGATTTTCACCTGCAACATGGCAGGGGTGTCTGGCCACTATGGAAGATTACCTGAGGAGCCTTAGGAGCTAGCTCGACTGGCCGGAAGGCCGGGGCCGAATACTCGAAGGGCGGAAGCCGCAAGAGAAAAGTTGGCAGCGGCCAAGGGAAAGCAAACCCTGGCCCCCCACCTGCAACGTGATAAAGCTGTTATTCTAACTGCCAATGTGGTGATGGCAGAGGAAGAAGATGTCCTGCTCGACATCCTCCCTGAAGGTGAGTCAGGGGAAGCCAAAGAAGCCATTCCCAGCACTACACCTATGGATCCATCAATATGGATGTTGCTCCATGAATACCGATAGGAGATAGAGTCCCTGAAGAAGCAACTTGTGGAGAAGACGGAGCAAACCTCAGCTTCCTAGCAGCCTGAAATGCAGGCCGAATCATCACGGGGAGTCATCAACCAGAATGACTTCCCGCCACTTTATACCGTGCCGCAGCTAACAGAACCAAGCTTGGCGACAACTCAGCAACGCCCACCACAGCCTTTGATGCCGTCGGTGCTACCACAGGTGCACCAGACACCTCCACTACTGCGTCCTACTCCACAGGCGACCACCCTGGTGACCCCTTACCTACAGCTGGTACATTTCTACCCAGAACCGGTTGATCCAGTCGTCACGAATAAAATTATGTTCGAGAGAATGATCGAGCTGAAGCTCGCTGAAAGAAGTGAAGGTGACTACGTCGCGTTTGATGCATACAGGGTTCCATACCCACCGCATCATGCTACTAAGCGGCTCCCTCTTGGGATTAGCAAGCCGCCAAAGTTTGACAAGTTCAACGGGAAGGGATCCCCGAAGGAGCATGTTGCTTATTATATGACCGTCATGGGCGATCTGTCCACCGACAAGTCATACATGCTAAAATTTTTCAGGTCGTCGCTAACGGGGCTCGGATTTGAATGGTACTCTAGTCTTCCGGCTTGGTCGATCAGCGACTGGTCGGATATGCAGAATAAATTCAGGGAAAGGTTTCATGTCACCGAACGGGAGGTCACGGTGGCTGAACTCTACTCAACAAGGCAGAGGGCGGATGAGACAGCCCTTGAATATATCAAGAGGTAGAGAAACCTCAGAATGAGATGCAAGCGGCCCCCGCAACAGGAGGATCCTGTACAAATCTGCAAGTAGAACCTCAGAAGAGAGGTAATAGAAAAGATGATTGGCATGGAAATCTGGTCGTTCGACCGCCTGAATAATGTTGTGGCCGAGGTAGAAGCCTTCTTGGCAAGACCTGTCCCGACATCAACTATTGCCACTCCACAAAAAGGCAAGGCAGTAGAACGGTGCCAGGCGCCTAAAGAAGTGAACGCCCTTGATATCAAGGCGTTTGAACAGCAAAAGGACAAAGGCAAGAAGGCAGTTACCCCTCAGCCTGCCAAGACCGAAGATGGCAAAGAAGGTCCGTCCCTCCGGGATAAGATGAAGAAGGCCTACTCTTTCCCGAAGGAGAAGACCAAGATCTTGTTTGACTGGGTTACCCAGTATGATAAGGCCACCCTGCCCGTGCCAAAGAGGCCGGGAGACCTGAAAAGAAGAGATAGCCCAAGATTTTGCCCTTACCACCAGATGCTGGGACATCCAATTGAAGACTGTTATGTTTTCAAGGATATTATCGAAGGCATGGTGAAGAAAGAAGAGATAGACTTGGGGGAGTACAAGGTTGACCCTCCACAACTGCATGAAGCACCTCTGAGAAGAGCCGCGGTCAACATGCTCTCCCTATCTTAGGCATTGCCCGAGGAGACCGCAGAAGCTAGCACCCAGCACACCTATGAAGCATGCTTTCTGACCCTAATGAAAGAATAAGAGGGATGGCAGCAAGTCCCTGCAAAAACTAAGAAGAGAGACACATCTCGCCCGAAAGTGGGAGTGCAGATCCGTGGTACCACGCCACGACCCCCTCTGCCAGTGGCAACACCTGTGTGGACCAATCCACCTCCAGTCATCAGAATACCTACCCACAACTGGAGGAGGCAGACTCCATTGCCAGTGGTCAAGAAAATTAGTCCAGAAGCCCGGTGGCTGCAAGACTATATAAATGGGCTAGATGAATATGTACAGCCCGAACTGGAGCCTTTACTATTACGGGATTATGTTCCGTGGTAGGAATTAGAATAGCTTTCCCTGAAGTAGGAAGAGGAAGCTGACAAAGCATCGGACAAGGATGGCGGCCTGTTCTGGGGGCAAGCACCAGCCGAGGAAAAGAAAAGAAGACGAAGAAAGAAAAGAAGGGCCAGCAAGGCTACAAAGGATACAGTCCTTTCTTGTAACACCCTCTTTGCTCTGTTCAATTTGCCTGGTGAGGAGGAGGATGAAGAAATATTCTTTACGCCCGTGGCCAGGGCAAGCCTGGCCGAAGCCGCGACTGCTGCACATGCGACCCAGTCGGGCAGAAGACGGGGGCGTCAGCCGCCTGCCAACCATAATATTATCTTCAGGGGGGAATAGCCCTATAAGATACCCCCTCTGGAGGTCAGGGGAGTCCAGATCCCTCCTCCGTCAGGCCTATACAATCAGAGTGGGGGCAGCACTGCCACCCCTTCCTTCCTGGAGTTCTTGAAGATGTCGAAAGGGAAGCAGCCATGCCAGGATACCCGCAGCTTCAGCAATCTTTCAGATTACCGGATAAAGAAGAAGCTTGCCCGACGGCAGCCAATGAGGGACAGCAAGGAGACGACCCCAAGCAGAAGGGTGCAACCTCAGAGCCCGATGAAGCAGGCCCATCAGGGGCTGCAATTCAAGACTCCCCCAAGCCCAGGTGGGCAGAAGAAATGAAACTATCCAATGTCCGAGCAAGAAGTCAGGTAGTCAAGCTGTTGAAAAAGCTCCCGACGAGATTCACTATCTGGGAAATTCTCTCTCTGAGTGAAGAGACCTGACATGCGATCATTACTGCTCTGCAGACGCCTGCTCAATATGAAACGTGTCTGGCTGAAGCTCTACCGGAGACCAACGTGACCTTCACTTAAGAAAACATGCTGCTCCCAACTACCAGCCACAACAGGCCGCTATATATGAGAGGACATCTGAATGGTCGGGAGTTGAACAGAATCCTGGTGGATCCCAGGGCGGCTGTCAATATCCTGCCATACATGATATATAAGAGGCACTACTTCAACGTGCGCCTCCAAAAAGTCAGAGATATGCGTATCGTCGGCTTCAACCAAAAGTGTGAGGTGTCGCTAGGAGTAGCAGAATTCACACTCACTCTAGCGGACTTTGTCACGAGGGTGCAGTTTCACGTCATCGATTCTCGCACCTCGTACAAGGCGCTGCTTGGCCATCCTTGGCTACATGAGAACATGGTGGTGCCCTCTACGCTCCACCAGTGCATCAAATACAACCTGGAAGGGAAGGAGGAAAGAGTATTTGCTGATCTCCACCTGTTCGAAGTGTTTGAGTGTCACTTGGCGGACGCCCCTCTATATGCAGAACGGTCGCAAAAGACGTCTGAAGCCAAGACCTCTTCCGGCACATCAAAAAGCACCTCCGGCGCTGACTGGTTCCCACCGCTGTCGCGCGGGTATGTTAATCCCAAGATGGCCTCACACATCACCGTCACCGGGAACGTAGGCCGGGTAGCACCTCCCGCCATCTAACCCGAAGCTAATGAAGCCAAGGTGATGTGACACAAACTAGGACCTAAATTGCAAGCAACGCAATGACTTGGTAATGTCACACAAGTGGACTCACTCGCGTTTGTCACACTCGGGTCCGTAGGTGGACCGGTAATGGGGTGAGGGTCCGGGGTTGGACCGGAAGTTTCCAAGGGTATGGCTGGCTTGGGGAGGACTCCTAAGAGCCAGGGGTTTCCCAAATTCACGGGCGGTCAGCACGCCGAAGGCATGGGTTGAAGGGTCACTCTCACAACTCGCCTGCGGTAGTCACTCAATTATAAACAAATTCGGGTTCGGGCACTCTCTTATCACCGACGGCACCAAGATGCAATGCTAATTAAGCAAGGGAATCCAGCAAAGAGAAGTGTTCAGTGGCTCACCTGATCGGTGTGAAGACACCGATCTCGGCCGGAGATGAGGGCGAGCGAGGAAGCGTGGGCTTACCCGCACGCCGCACCGGAGAAGCTTCCACCTGAAATTTCAGATTACATGCACTACGCCCCATGCAAGGGGGGGATCTTGGGGAAGGGAAGCCAATGACTACACCTAAACACTACCTCCACATAGGGAGGGGCCTTCAGCTGGCCAAGCAAGAGGGGAAAAATCAAGCTAGAAGCAAAGAAAGGGAGCCGATGCCGATTCCGACCACTCTCTGCGCTTCTGGACAGGCAGTTGGTTATCTTGAGGCTGCGGCCACTCTAGATTTTTGTTGATAACGAAACCAGATGGAAATTCTTTTTAGCTCGATCAGGATGATGTCAGAATTTTGATGATTTCTTTGGTCATCGGTGGGTGGTCGGGCAGAGGCTCAAACAGGGAGGCAGGCCTGTAGTTCTGACTGCTTCAGGTTCACAACAGCAGGAAGAAGCGGTTGCCATGAGCGCTCCAGAGCTCAGAATCAGGTGCCGCTGGAGTCACCAGAACCGTCGATGAGTCGTCTTCGAAACAAGACCAACAAGGATGCCAAATGTTGTTGGAGTAGATTGGTAGAACTTGAACAATGAGGGGGGGTCGGGGCAGACTGATAGGAAGCAGAACCTAGCACCATAAGGAAGAAAATGAGAACTCTTGATTCTGGGTGCGAAACAGAGATCCGTTTCTTGATTCTAGAATTAGACTTGTCAAAGAAGCTCCCGGCCAAGCCTCACCTCCATATCTTCAAGAGAGTGGTCGTGGTAGCTTCAGGCGTCAGCTTCAGGTTACTCTTCAGGGAGGAGATGCGCAGTCGGGGAAGATCGACTGCTCCGGACAGCCCCGAGCTCAGAACGTGATGAGACCACTGCCGTTGCGAAGTCGACTGGGAGACGCTTCCAAAAATGCCTCTTGAGCCCTTAGGAACGTCCGGAGGAAGCCGTGGTCGCCTCTGCAAGCTGATGATCTTCTGCAGGTCTTCAGCCGAGAACTGGTTCGCCAATGTAGATCCCAAATGACCACGAAATGAGAAGAAGAAGTGGTTGAATGGTGAAGGGGATATGATGAGTGGTGGGAGGGCAATGTGGGAAGAGGTATGGAAGGGGAGATATGGTGAGATTAGAGGGATTGGAGAGGGGAGGGGCGCAGGTAGGTGGCTGGTTCTCTACACTAGATGGAGGTGGGAAGGGAACGTGGAAGATGCTCCAAGTTGAATGGGGATGGAGGATGGGGGGGGCGACCAGCCCAAAGGGAGAGGGCTTGGGGTGCCCTAGGGCTGGAAATGGGGGGAAATTTTCAAATTCAAAACTCTCTTGGGGGCTGGGAGATTGTGTGGGGAAGGGAGAAGGTTGGGTTGAGAAGGGAAGAGGGGTGGTTGGTGGTTGGAGGGTGGAGTGGGGATTGGGGGTTCTCTATTGGGACTAGGGGTGGATTAATGTGGGGGTGTGGGAAGTTGGAGAGGACTTAATGGAGGTAGGTGGGAGGGTGGAGGTGGTTGGGAAGGGAGGAGAGAGAGTAGGGGGCGCCCTTCTCTCTTGGGATAGAGAAAGAGAGAGACACAGAGAGAGAGAGATAGGGGAGGGAGGGGCTTCTCACCCACTCAATTAGATTCTCTCCAATAAAGATAATTTTTGGGACTCAAACACTCTTTGTTTTTTTCATTCATTGATTGATTCAAAATGGAGAGAGTGGGGTCCTATTTATAGGGATCCCACAACTTACAATAAGACCCTGACTTTTGGAGCATTGATGATGCGGGATGAGACACGGACACGACAAGCTCGTGACTACCCCTTAACGAGGGAAGCGTCGGACGTGCACTGTTGAGAAACCGGCGAGAGCTAGGGTGGTCAATTCACACTTTCGTGCCCAGATCGGGTCACAGGACGGTAACGCTCTCTCTCGCAGCAGCGGTAATATGAATATAAAGCGAGCTACGATCCTAGAACATGCTCTCTAGCAGTGGCATAAACAAGTATATATGAAAATAAGCAACTGCCGAGTGTAGGGAGCGAGAACGGTACCTCCACGCGCTCGGCGTGGGTAAGACGGACCCGGCCGAAACTCGTACTCCCGGAACAATAATACACAGTATTATAGAAATACAACTCGCTGCCCACTCCATGCAGGGAGGTAAAGGGCTACACAATGGGGTCCGGGAGGACCGAATTCGGGTTGACGGGCGGCTTCTCGCGTTGATTCGGCAACACCCGAACTAGTGACGGTGGGGCCCACGTGCTGTCCGGAGGGGCCGTGTGGGACACGATGGCACCACTGTAGTGGAGGATGCCTGGAAGGGCACTCCCTGGAGTGGAGGCGCACTGGTTCACCGGC
Organism: Amorphophallus konjac; assembly: GCA_022559845.1. Taxonomy (NCBI): domain Eukaryota; kingdom Viridiplantae; phylum Streptophyta; class Magnoliopsida; order Alismatales; family Araceae; genus Amorphophallus; species Amorphophallus konjac. The sequence continues at coordinate 337,404,397 of CM040125.1, read as the reverse complement.
CGGAGGCCGGGCGGCTCCGATCGGCACCGGTCGGAACAACCGGCCACGGATCTGCAGCTTCTAGGTTTCAGCGCGCGTCCCGACGAGAACGGATGCGGCAATCAGCCTCAATGTCGGATCGACACGAAACTAGCGCCTTTGGAAAGCTAACTTCAAATACTTCAACCTAGGCCTGGAGATCATACCGGGATCTGCACGGATCATGGCTTTAATAAATTTTTGAGTTGCTGTTGTATAGTGACCAGACTCTCAGATCTGCAGAGAACTTATCTGAGAACTGCCTTTGACCGATATGTGAACGTCCGAATATGAAGTGGTGGTCTTCAGCAAAGTTGTAGAAAATTAAGCTAGGAAGTCGGAACTATTTTTTATGAAGGCTGTGGAGATGGTTGTGATTTGTTCGGATTTTTGAACTGGAAGGTGGTCGGATCTGGTAATTAGCTGAAAACACTGTAGCAGAGATAGAACACGAATTTTGAAAAATGGATAGAGGGTGGATTAAAAATCAAGCAAAATGGTGGATGTAGGGGATGATGGACAGAACTCCAAATAAAATTGGGAGCCCCAAAAAAAATTAGAAAGAAGGTCGGAGATGGGAAACTCAAAGCTGCTGTCACTATAGACAGAGACGGGACAGATCTGGGAGTGATTGAAGACCGAAATTGCAAAAATATCAAACGAAGGATTTTCGACCTGAATTATTTTTTGGATGATGGGATGGAAGATAGGAACACACCATAAAAATTATAAACCATGAAAAGGCCGTGGCTGGTAGCAGGATTTTCGTGAAGACACCTCTATCCAGCAGGACAGAAAACCGAAGACGGATTCGCGGTGGCTCGAAGGCGGCACGAACAGCGGCGGCGGCGGCATAGATGAAGATCAGAGGTTAAGAGGGGGAGATAGAAGATTGATACACTCTAGAACTGGAGGTTTAAGGAGAGGAAACCAGGGGGAGAGGAAGGGGGCGCACCAAGCTTCAAGCTTTCCAACAAAATTTCTGATTTTTCACTAATTTTCACATGAAAATACATGGTTTTATATGCTTCCAACCAAATCTAACCTCCACCCTCAGATCTAGGGATGTGAGATGGATGGTCTGGATTACATGCCACCAATCACACAAAAAATAAAATTAATATATAAGGGGGGGGGCCTATTGACCAAGAATGGCAAGGGGGACAAGTTTGACATGGTAGGTAGCCTACCATGGAAATTCTTACCCCCTTGTCTACCCATGTGGCATATGACTAGTCCAACCTTCTAGATGTCCACCTAGGATAGTTGACCAGCCCCATAAGGTGACATGGACCAATGGGAGAGGGCTGAGGGCCCCCTTGATGGTCCTACTGACAAATTACATAGAAACCCACACAATCCGTGGGAATGACACATTGGCTTATAAAGCCGTACAATTGCGCATATACTTTCCCAAGGATATAAACACAAACTAAAAGGACATAAATGTAAAAGTAAATTTACATGCTCGGCGTCGATTCCCATCAACTCTCCCCGGGTGGGAGGAACTCGACCCCGTCGAGTAGGGGTATGGGTGCTCGGGTACTCCGGCGGATCCGTCACCGTGCCAAGTAACGCGGGTATACTCCACTCCAAGTGACCGTCACCTGCTCATTCCATATATACTCGATATGCACAAGCTGCTATGGGCTAAAGGTGGACACTCCGGGTGGGACACTCTCAAAAGGGGACGTGGCGGCTTGAAGACTCACTAAGAATCACCGCTGAGTCCCTGTAGGTGACTAGATCCGGGTGTAGATATGGAACCGATCCCATACTCATCGAGTGAGTCCAATCGCCTCTTACTCATAAGAGAATGACAACGTGCTGACACAACACACATGCAGACTCACCATGCACTAACACACATATGCAAACCACACAAATAAGAAACAGACTCATGCATGACTCTAGACAAATCTATGGTTAGTCCGACCCGTACATGGATGACAGCGGGCCAGGACACCCGAATGTGTGCCATGCATGCATTTGACGTAAACAGAGGTTGACATCATGGGGAACCCCTAGACATCCTACGATGCACCAATCATGGACATTGGGCTTGAATGTGGGAAGTCCGGGAGGTGCGGGTGGTTTAGATGGATCGGGGAAACCAAAGTTTTCATTACCCCCGAATGAAGGTTCGGACCTATGACTATGTGGAGGTTGCTTGGCCCGAGTGGAAAAGGCTTGATAGTGAACTCCGCGGAGGAAGTGGAGTGAAGATGGCGGCTCGGGAGATTCACTAGTGAGGGGATCAAAAGGGTCGAAGAAGGTATGACCCCGTGAGATGGGTTCCAACATGACATGGTCCCAAGTTTGGAATTCATAATCACCGCCATACATTATGATCGGTGGGACGATGGACATGTGTAGGAAATAAGATTCCTCCCTTGGGCAAAAGGGAACGAAGTCGGACTCGGACGGCATGGGGAGGAGTAGAAGAATCTCCGTGGTGACACATCCCACGGTGCACACGGAGGTAATGGACCCTAAGGCCGGATGGGTGAAGCTAAGACTAGCGGGTTGGTCAAAGCCTTGGGCCAAAAGATGCGTCAACTTCCATTGTGAATCTAATCCCATGACAAGATCGTCTAACGTGTCAACATGGTGACTAGATCAAAATGTGGTATGGAAGGAGTTGACCGGCACTAAAGGTAGGGTGGGGTCCATGGATGAGAAGGGAGGTGGGACTAAGCCATCATTGAGCCAACTAAGAAGTGGCTCGGCTATGTAAAGTGTTTCCGTAAGAAACACGGGTGGCTCGGGCTTTGGTAGCTCCAAAGAAGAAGGTTCCGAATAGAGCTCGGTAGGTGAGGGTGGTGATGTAGCACCTACGAGAGGTGAAGAAGCACTTATCCTGTCCAACAAATCCGAAATCATTTTCTTGAATTCCTCAAAGGAGCGGGTTGGAGTAGAGACCTTGGGGCGGACTCGCTCCTCGTTCCTCGGCCTAGGTGTGATCCTAGGCTCGGGTATAAGCGGGGCTTCCACTCGGTTGGAGGTACTTGAGTGGGTTGGGATGGGGGTGCTAAGGGGAGGCTGGTTGGAGGTGACTGGGCGGGTGTGGACACCGAAAATTGCACATCCAAAATGTCATGCTCAGCCCAGCATCAACAACGGCGCCGAGTGAAGAAACCCCCGGGGAAATCAAGCACAAAAGGCTCCACAGCCCGTGGGCCTCGAAGAAAATCAAATGGGCCACAACTCATGCTCACAATGGGCTCAAAATCGCCCATTTAGCCCTTCAGCGGCACGCCCAGTTGAGGCCCCAGCGGCACGCTCCCTTCAGCGGCACACCCCGCCGCGGCCCTCGCCGGCACACCCCTATGGGGGTTCACCGGCACACCCCCAAGGGGGTTCACCGGCACACCCCATGGGGGGGGTCTTCACCGGCACACCCCCATGGGGGGGTCTTCACCGGTGCACCCCCATGGGGGGGTCTTCACCGGCACACCCCCCCATGGGGGGGGGTCTTCAGCGGCACACCCCCTTTGGGGTTCAACGGCACGCCCCCTGGGGGTCTTCAGTGACACACCCTTCAGGCCGTTCAGCGGCACGCCCATCCGGGGCTCCAGCGGTACGCTCTTTTGGCACTACAGCGGCACGCTTGTTCAGCCCTTCAACGGCACAGCGGTGAAGCTCTTTCAACGGGCGACGTGAGGCCCATGCCCTACACATCCTTGGCGCGCAGTGGAGCCGTCTGAGGTGGCAGCTGGTCGTTGGGCCACGTAGCCTACCCCACTGACAGCCAGTACAGGGGCAGGTCAAACCCATCATCACAGCCGGCTTCCCGCCTTCGACGGTCGTGCTCGAAGTCGTCGGTGGCTGGGAGTATAAAAGCCTCCTGGTAAGAAAAAAGGGGGGGGGGATGAACAGAGAAAAAAAAAAAGGTTCCAACAGTAGAGGGCACACACAGGAGAAAGAGGAGAAGAAAGAAGAGAATAAGAGGCCCTCCCGGCCTGTGCTCCGTCCGACGGCCACCGGGAAGAAACAAGAGTAAGAGAGAGAGAGCTTTTTGTATTGGGGGAAAGGGTTGGGGATAGGGGCCAAGGTCTGAGGCCCGGATGTTTTCGTCTCTCTTGTATCCAATTCCTCTTGGGGGGTTCTTTCTCCTTCTCCCTTTTTATCCATGGCCCCATCTGGGGGTTTGCTTTTGTAATATATATGTAGGGCCACGCCCTCTTGATTCTCATGAATGGAAACCACCCTCCCCGGGTTCCTCTTCGATCTTCGACGTTTTGTGCTAGGCTTTGCGGGCTTTTCGACGGACGATCCGTTACTCCCTCTATGTCTTCATTCCTCCGGCGTCTTTAGGGTCCTCCACGTCGATGTAGGTTTCCCCCTTCTGTTAGCCTTAGCTCCGTGAGCTCCTCACTCCCTTCCATGGCCATCTACCGTGTTCCCGGGCTTGAGGAGAATGGGAGCTACCCTTCTTTCTACCCAACCGCTCAGTTACTAATGGGCCACCCTCGGCCTTGAAATCCCCTGTCTTTCTTCCTCTTTCCCTGAACAGCCACCAAGTACCCCCCCCAGTTGCTAATACCCTTTTCAAGCCTCTCAGCGGTGCACCTTTCCGGCCTTTGGCCGGTACACCTTTCCAGCCCTCAGCGGCACACTTTGTTCAGCCTTCAACGGCACACCCTGTTTAGCCTCCAACGGCACACCCTGTTCAGCCTTCAGCGGTACACCCCCTGTTCAGCCTTCAACGGCACACCCTGTTCAGCCCTCAGCGGCACGCCCTTCAGTCCCTCAGCTTACCCCTTTGTCCAGTCCCAGTCCAGGTCCCTTAGATGTCGTCGATCTGCCGTTCTCCTTCGCGTTTTCCCAGTCTCTATAAAGGTGTTGCCCCCCCCCCCCCCGGGAGGCCCACCTCTAGTTGTCGGGTTCTGCCACATCATGTGGGCGCGTTCCCTGTATCTCCCTTACGCCCCGGGTTAAGGGGAGATGCTGTCGAATTCTTGTGAGAAACTAATAAACAATTAAAAGAGGCAAAAGGAGGCAACAAACAAGCAAGATAACTAATGAAACCTTCCAACTCATCAAACCACTGCCGGCATCACGACGAGAACTGAATCAAGCTAATTAACCACCGGGCCGCCCGAAAACCCGACCCGCAAGAAAAGAGACCGAACCGAACCGAGAGAACAAACGCGGGAGGAATTTTATATGAACTTACACAAGGGTTAAGACAAGAAGAAAAGAAAAGCCTTAAAGCAGGTAATCGAAACTGAGTTAACCTCCATCACTCCCTGCCCAACTCCCAGCGGCACACACACACCCAGCCTTCAGCGGTACCCTCTCTTGAGCCTTCAGCGGTACGCCCCTACAGCCTCCAGCGGTACGCCCCTGCAGCCCTCAGCGGTACACTCTCTACAGCCCTCAGCGGTACGCCCCCCTGTAGCCCTCAGCGGTACGCCCCAGCCCTCAGCGGTACACTCCCATTTTCCCCTTCGCCGGCACACTATACATATACACATATACAACTTGACCAGGGCATTAATAATAGCAAATAAATTAATAAAAATTACGCTAATTAAAGGACTCCGAATGCGTAATATTAATCACAATAAAAGAGGTGGGAGGGGTAATAGAAAAAAATAATAAATAACAAACAAACGATAATGATAAGAATAATCATGAACAAAAAATCATCCCGGACACAGGCACGAATAAATAGTAAACATCAAATCAGAAACCCCAGAAGGTATAACCTGGAAAGCTCTAGATAAAAGATGCTAATGCCCACGCCGCAGCCCGCTCTCTCCCCGGGATCCGGAGCAAAAGGAACAACAACGCTGCCCCCCTTTAGGTCGAGCCCGAGTCTCGGGAATTCCCCCGATATGGCTGGGCTTTGACCTAACCTCGGGCCGACATCTTAATCGGACCGGATTTGTTTTCTCGTTCCGGATACCTTCCGAACCTTCATTTAAAATTGCCGCATGCTCGGCAGACATTTGAAGGGATCTACCTCGATTTTCTCATTGTGGCGCTGTCACGGACTTGTGTTCGAATACGAAAGGTCTACGAGTGGCCGACACGGCCGACAGTTTGTGGCCTTAATACAACTTTCAGTGTGACCCATCCCTATCTCTCTCGTATAATTAGTGTTACTCCTTTCGGCCGCGGGGCCTCTAATTTCGGCAATTAATCAAGGGTATTCCCTCGTATGAGGGATGTAAATGACGTCGTGACCTTCATGGCGCGACGGGATTCGGTCCCGACACGAACCATACAATCGTCTGACGAAGTCAGATCGAGCGCACCATGGGCTCTCCGGAGCCCGAATAAATTGTCACTCCGGTGACTGGCACGCCCACGCACTTAATAAAACCAACAGACGAACGGGAGCCCCAGTCTAACGGAAAGTGCGTCCACAACTCTGGCACGCCCGGTGGGACCGCTCCACCCTTCATCTCTTTGCCGAAATTAGGGGCCCCACAGCCCCCTTCTTGTAATACTAACTGCGTTATCTTTTTAAATGCAGAAGAAAAAAAAGTGAAGAGAGAGAGGCATCATGGAGCCGACAATGGGTGTCATCTGCAGCCCTGAGGTTGTGGAGAATCACGTGCGAGGTGGCTACCTGGCGGTACCCCTCACTTTCGGGAGCTTCCCTCCCACCGTGGGCTTCCCCAACTTCCTGGGGGTAGCCTTCGTCCAGATCCTCGACGTGGAAACGCCCGAGGAGCCTCAAACCAACGCTCCCGCTCCGGGAGCCGTCGAAGCTGCCGCCAGCCGAGCTGTGGCCAAAGACAACAATAGCGTCCGCACAACGACGCTCAGCTGCAACGTGCACCACGTGCACCAAACTACCGGCCCGTTCCACCAAGGGTCGACATCCCACCGGAGAAGGCTCCGGAAAAGCAACATCGGCGCCGGATCAGGGCGTCGCACCTCCAACTCCGGGAAGTCCATGACGGTTGGGGCCCTCCGAGTCCGCCTAGACGGGCAGAGGTCCCAGGTGACACCGGACCGCATCATCCCAACCGTTCCAGTCCGCAACTCCTTTGAAGGACTGGCTAAGCTGAAGGAGAAGACGAGGCCCATAGCCCCGGTCGTAGCACCAAAGAGGACGCCGGGTCACAGGCTGGCTAAACTGAAGCAAGTCTGGGTGCCTAAGGAGACCCAGCCCAACGCACCCGCCCAGGCAGGGCCCAGCATCTTCCGCCCCAGGAAGACCCGACGCCATGACAGGGCTGAGGTAGTGACCCCCACTCTCCGACCGACACCTGTCATCCTGGTGCCGTCCGAGGATGCTCACCGCCGTCACCGGGGGCGCCGACACAACGCCGCCCGCCCGGCACTCAGGGCCTACTCTCCTTCCGCTGCTGTCGTCGACTCGCAACCACAGGCCGCTCTTCCTGACCAGGAGTGGGAAGGGATCGAGCAGGCCATGAGAAGCTACCTCCGAGGCCCGGGTAGCACCCCCGCTGGCCGCCGGAGACTACTGGGGGCAATGACCTCCGCCTTCCAGGAAGAAAGGGGGGAACCTGCACCTAGTATGGAGTCGAGGACCCGCCCGGAAGAGCCGCGCCAGTCCCCTGTACGGGAGGAGGCGCCGTCCCGACGGTCGGTCTTCGACAGGCTAACATTCCCAGGAGGACCGTCCCGGAGGGCGTCAAGAAGAAACAAGAATAGGAAATGGCTGACATTCACCTGCAACATGGCAGGAGTTCATGGTCGGTATGGGGCCTTACCCGCCGACCCGGAAGAATTGGCCAGAATAGCTGCCAGGCCGGGACCCCTTACCAGAAGAAGGAGAGCGGCAGGCGGCGCGACACCTGGGGAGCCCCTCACGGCCCTCACGGCCAATGTAGTCACCACCGGCGACACGAGTGGCGGACCCTCGACATCATCCGAGGACGCCCCGGCCGAAGAGACGGGGGGCATACCCAGCCTCCCCACAGCTGACCCAGCAATGCTGCTCATGATGCAACGATTCCAGCAGGAAATCGAATCACTTAAAAAGCAATTGAATGAGCGAAACACACCACCCCCAATGTCCTGGCAGACCGAGGTCACACCCGAGGTACCCAGGGACGGGGGGCAGTCTCCCGAGGCAGCTCTCCCAGCAACCCTCAATCCTCTCGGGGGCGCGCCCCCGCAGCAATCACATTGCGCAGCAGTCACCCCGCCACAGGCTCTGCTTTCACAAGGGTCCCCCATGGCCCCCCGGGCGACCGTGGTAGCCACCCCGAGCGCACAGCCCGCTCATTTTTACCCGAGCCCAGTCGACCCGGCGGCAGTCAGCCGGTTAATGCTCGAGCAGATGATAGATATGAAATTGGCTGAGAGGGGCGATGGGGGTCAGACGCCTTTCGACGTCTACCGGGTACCCTACCCGGTTCATTACGCTGCCAAGAAGCTGCCGGCTGGCGTCACCAAGCCGCCGAAATTCGAGAAGTTCAACGGGCAAGGATCTCCCAGAGAGCATATTGCCTATTATGTGAACGTCATGGGAGACTTGGCTGCTGATGAAGCCTACCTCCTGAAGTTCTTCGGCTCAACACTCACCGGGCTTGCCTTTGAATGGTACTCCGGCTTGCCGCCCGGGTCCGTGGCCGATTGGCCCGACATGCAGAAGAAGTTCAAAGAAAGATTCTACGTGGCCGAGAGAGAAGTTACCATGGCTGAACTCTACGCCACGAGGCAGAAGAATGATGAGTCGGCTCTCGACTACATTAAGAGGTGGAGGAACCTCAGCATGAGGTGCAAACGCCCCCCGCATCAGGAGGACGCAGTGCAGATCTGCAAGCAAAACTTAAAGAAAGAAATCCTAGAAAGAATGATCGGCACTGAGGTCAAGACATTTGACCGTCTGAATAATGTGGTAGCAGAGATCGAGGCATTCTTGGCCCGATACTCTCCACCCCGGCTATGTCAAGCCAGAGGGCCAGACAGGCGGAGAAGAAGCCGGCTCCCCCGGAGGTGCATGCACTAGACTTCCAGGCTTTCGAAAAGCAGAAGGAGAAAGCCAAGGGAGCAGCTAACCCTCCGCCACCCAGAACCACAGAACGGCGAGAAGGCCCCTCACTAAGAGAGAAGATGAGAAACAAGTTGTATTCCTTCTCCCGGGACAAGTCCAAGCTCCTGTTTGAGTGGGCAACCAGCTACAATAAGATCACATTGCCAGAGCCGAAAAGGCCTGGCGACTCAAAGAAGAAAGATGACCCGCGCTTCTGTCTGTACCACCGGGTGCTCGGGCATACTATTGAAGATTGCTACGTCTTCAAGGATGTTATTGAGTCCTTAATCAGAGACGGGGAGCTGAACATGGGGGAGCATAAAGTAGACCCCCCGCAGCCACACGAGCTGCCCAGTATAGCCTCCTCCGTCAGTATGATCTCGCTATATCAGGAGCTGCCAGAAGAATGGGCGAAGGCCTGTGCCCGTGCCACTTGTGAAACCTTTATCATGGCCCCAGCTCAAGACCAAGAAGGGTGGCAGACTGCACCTGGAAAAACCAGGAAGGCGCGCGCCTCTCGACCCACCCCAGGAATTCACTCGAGGGTAGCAACGCCCCTGCCTGCACCGCCCCCAATAAACCCTGTTTGCCACGACACGGCCCCCCGGCTGGTCATGAGGCGGCCCACTCACAACAGGAAGAGCTCTGCCCCGCTGCGGATGCACAAGAAGACTAGCCCGGCGGTTGAAAGACTCCAGGCTATTATTGATGGGCTCGAAGATTATGAACAGCCCGAAATCCAGCCTGTGGAGCTGAAGGAGTATGTCCCCTGGACGGAGTTCGAATCACTCGAGCTGGCTCCGGGAACAGAAGCTGATGCAGACAAAGAGCCTCCCCTGTGGGGTGAACCTCCTCAAGAGCAGCCACCCGCCGCAGCAGGCAAGAAGAAGAAGAAGAGAAGACCCAGGGGCAAGAAGAAGAAGGAGGTTGTCTTCGCCTGCAATACCCTCGCGGCGCTGTTCGACACCTCTCTCTCCCTGGAAGAGAAAGAAGAAGAGCCACCCCATGAGCCGGAAGAAGTGAGTCAAGCTGAAGCATCCACCTCCCAGCACGCCACCAGGTCAGGGAGGAAGTGGGGGCGCCCTCCTCAGGGCAGCCTCAACATCATGCTCAGGGGAGAACAACCATACCAGGTTCCCGAGCCCGAGGTCCGAGGCACTGAGATCCCTCCTCCATCAGGCCTCTATCCCGGAGGCACCAAGAGTCAAGGCGCCCCGTCGTTCGCCGAGTTCCTATCCGCTCGAGCAGGAAGGCGGGTGCACCCCCAGGGGTCCGCTGTGACCAGTAAAGCAAGCATTCCTCAAGCTCTACCGGCTACAGTTCCTGCCCAGCCGGAGGAAGAATTCAGCGGCACCCCAAACCTCGCCGAATTCATGCGAGCAGCAGAGGAGGCTCAACAGGCCCCGCCTGCTCGACAGGCCACAGCAGAACCCACAAAACAGGCATCCCTTGATCCGGCACCCCAGTCCCAGGATGAAGGCAGGCGCAGCAAGCCCGAGGAGATGAAACTGCTCAAGGTACGGGCGGCCGAGCGAATAGTCAGACATCTCAAGAAAATCCCGACCCGGTTCACGATTTGGGAGATGCTGTCCTTGAATGAAGAAACACGGCAAGCCATCATCGCCGCACTCCAGACGCCAGCACACCTTGAAGCCTGTTTGGCAGAAATACCACCTGAAGTAGCAGTGGCTTTCACAGAAGATGACATGCTCCTACCGACTTGCAGCCATAACAGGCCCCTCTACATGAAAGGGCAGCTGAACGGCCAGCCTATCAACAGGGTCTTGATCGACCCAGGAGCAGCGGTGAATATACTCCCGTACCGGGTATACCAGAAGCACTACTTTGACGTACATCTGGTCGAAGTTAAAAATGTCAAGATTGCCGGCTTTAACCAGAAATGTGAAGTTCCTATGGGGGTCGCAGAGTTCAACTTGACCTTTGATGACTTCACCACCAAGGTCCAGTTTCACGTCATCAACTCCAGCACTTCCTACAAGGCGTTGCTTGGCCGGCCTTGGCTACACCAGAACAGAGTGGTGCCCTCCACCCTGCATCAATGCATCAAGTACCCCTGTGAGGGAAAGGAAGTCAGAATCTTCGCCGACCTCCACCCGTTCGAGGTGTTCGAGTGTCACTTGTCAGATGCTAATCTGTACTTGGAGAAGGCGAAGCAAGCTCCTCAAGTCATCCAAGACAAGGGCAAGAAGAAAATGGAATCAGGAGGCTGGTTTCCTCCGCCGCCCCCAGGCTATGTAGCTCCCCCGCATGTACCATTTATTGCACAAGAAGAAGGGGTATTCAGGGCAGCCCCTCTCGCCATCTACCCCACACCGGGGGCACCCTGCCTCGAAGACCTGCTAGAAGATGTCAGGGTCCCGCCAGGGATCGTCAAGCCGATAGCAGAGATAGAATCCCAAGCAGCTGAACGACTGAAAACCTTCGAGGTGCCTAACTCTGAGGGGCCGCCCACTATTTTCTATGTGGCCGGGGAAAAGCCGGTCAGGGAAGACGATGATTGCCGGTTCCCTGACGAGTTGCATGACCCGCACGTCCCCATCACGGGACTTCCCCACATGACTGACCAGGCAGCCAGAATGGTCAGAAAGCAGAAGATTCCTCCCTACCAGCCCTCCAGCCGGAAGGAAATGTTTGAAAGAATGTGGAACCCACCAAACCTGGATCGACGGTTGCTGAAAATCACCAAGCACCCCGGTCTGGGCTTTTCACTAGAAGATTACTACGAGACTGATGTCATATCGGTCTCAGCATGGCCCGGCGACGACCCCGCAGAAGCTGCAGATTCGCTGGAAACCCACCAAGACACATGTCCCGGGGCCTCGGCCGAAGAGGCACAAGACGAAGAAGTATTCATGTGGAAGCCTCCCAGCCGCCGCTATATGGAGAAGACCCCCTCCTTTTCCGAAGTGTCGACCTCGAGAGGGCACGCCAGCGAGGCGCCTCCACCCCGGCCGGCCGGCGAAGCAAGGAGCAGTAGCACGGGCCATGCCCCGAGTTCCCCTCGATACGACCCCGTCATGTACGCCTTGTACCATAGGCAGCAACGGGAGATCGAGATGCTAAAAGCACGACTGGCCGAGTTAACCTCGCTAGTCGCCGACCTAATCCAAGGATCTCTTCCCCCATGGGGTGGCCGGATGCCTCGGCCCCGAGGCACCAGTCCCAACACCCCCGCCCTGACAAGGCAGGAAATGAGAGACATGGCAAGCCCGCTGATCGAGCGGCCAACCAGGCAAGGGCTGACACTCCAAGAGAAGCTGCAGAAGCCTTATTCCTTTCCGAGAGAGAAGACCCGGGGCATCTTCGACTGGGCTTGCCATTACGGCAAGGTCTCCCTTCCACGGTCCAAGAGGCCGCAGGACACCCGAAGAAGCGGGAATCCACTGTTTTGCCCTTACCACCAAATACTGGGCCACGCCATTGAAGACTGCTATGTCTTCAAAGACCTCGCTCAAAGCCTCATCGACAGGGATGAGCTTAGAATGGGGGACTACGTGGTAGCCCCGCCACGCCCCCATGTGGCAGACAGCCCCAGGGCAGGAGCCTACACTGTGTCCACCCGATGCCGGGCGCCCGAAGATGCGGCTACCCCAGCCTCTGCAGGAGCGGTCTATGATGAATACACAGAAGAGCCCGAGATGCACTTATGCCCTCCTGAACCTGCGGACCTTACGTACCCGGCGGCTACGACCCTGGGGGACTGCGAGGCAAATGCAACCTCTATGCCCAGTCATGATGAACAAGGAGAGGGAGATGACGTCTTCGAGCCCGAAGACAATGAAGACCAAGACTTCGTGGATTTGTCGCCAGCCCCGCCGGAAATTGAAAATAGCGGCCAGGCCACAGTCGACGAATTGGTTGAAATCAACCTCGGCACAGAAGACAATCCCAGGCCGACTTTTTTGAGTGCTCTCATGCCTCTACAGGAAAGAGAACAATACACGAAGTTGCTGCAAGAATTCCGGGATTGCTTTGCCTGGAACTATGAAGAAATGCCCGGACTGAGCCCCGAGGTGACTCAACACATCCTGTCTATTGATCCCAAAATGGAACCAGTGAAGCAACCTCCCCGGCGCATGAGGCCGGAGTTAACCAGCCAGATCTGCAAAGAAGTCGACAAGCTCATAAACGTCGGTTTCGTGGCAGAAAATCAATACACCACATGGCTGGCCAATATTGTACCGGTGAAAAAGAAGAATGGACAGATCAGGATTTGCGTGGACTTCCGCGACCTGAATAGAGCCTGCCCGAAAGATGACTTCCCGGTGCCTATCACCGAAGTGATGATTGATGCAACCACCGGCCACGAGGCCATGTCCTTTATGGATGGGTCGTCCGGCTATAACCAAATCTGGATAGCCGACCACGACCGGGTCCATACGGCTTTCCGGTCACCCAAAGGGGTATTTCACTACAAGAGGATGCCCTTCGGCCTCAAGAATGCCGGTGCCACATATCAGCGGGCGATGACCAAGATCTTCGACGAGCTGCTATACGGCAAGGTCGAGTGCTACATTGATGATCTGGTCGTCAAGACGAAGAAAAGAGACGAGCACCTGAGCGACCTCAGGGCCGTCTTCCAAAGGCTCCGGCAGTACGGGCTGAAAATGAATCCCATGAAGTGCGCCTTTGGCGTGTCCAGCGGGAAATTCCTCGGCTTTATTGTCCGGCACAGAGGGATCGAGATCGACCCCCTGAAGATAAAAGCCATCCAGGAGCTGCCTCCTCCGAAGAGTCTGGGGGAGCTGAGGTCCCTGCAGGGGCGTTTAGCTTACATCCGCAGGTTCATCTCCAACCTGTCAGGGCGTTGCCGACCCTTCCACAGACTGATGATGAAGAATGCACCCTTCAGCTGGGGTCACGAATGCCAGCACGCGTTCGACCAGCTAAAGGAGTACCTGAAGACCCCACCCGTCCTGGGGGCACCTGTCAAAGGTAGACCGCTTATTCTCTACATAGCGGCCACCGAGTACTCACTGGGGGCAATGCTCGCCCAGAACAATGATGAGGGAAAAGAACAAGCTCTTTACTATCTCAGTCGAAGGTTGGTGGGCGCAGAGGCTAAGTACACCCCGATTGAGAAAATCTGCCTTGCCTTGGTCTTCGCGGTCAAGAAGATGAGGCACTATATGTTGTCCCATGAAGTCAGCCTGATATCCAGGGCCGACCCCATCAAGCACATTCTCCTCCAGCCAGTCCCGAAGGGGCGCCTTGGCAAGTGGGCCGTGCTGCTCATGGAATTTGACATTACTTACGTGCCACAGAAGGCCGTTAAGGGGCAAGCCGTCGCGGACTTCTTCGCAGCACACCCTGTGCCCGAAGACTCTCCGTTGGCCACAGAGCTACCCGAAGACGAAACACTAGAGGTGGATCAAGTGCAACAAGCCGTCTGGCAGTTATACTTCGACGGAGCCTCAAGAACAGAAGCGACCCCGTCCGGACGTACCAAGGTGCGGGCCGGAGCGGGCATCGTCCTCAAATCTCCAGATGGAGAGGTGCTACACACTTCTTGCTGCATCAGCAAGCCCTGTACAAATAATGAGGCGGAGTATGAAGCTCTAATCATCGGTCTCCAGGTCGCCCTCCAAATGGAGATCAAAATGCTCCAAGTGTTCGGCGATTCGCTGCTTGTCGTCAAGCAAATCCAGGGGCAGTTTGATGTCCGAAAACCCGAGCTGCTCCCGTATCACACTAAAGCGAAAGGGCTCATGGAGCGGTTCTACCTCCTCGAAATAGGCCATGTCGCCAGAGGGGAGAACGCACAAGCCGACGCATTGGCAAAATTGGCAAGCTCACTGGCGGTGCCCCCAGATGGATATCTCCATATCCAAGTAATAAACCAACGCCAGATGCCCAGCATGATAGAAGAAGAGCCGGAAGAGGAGGACCTACAGGTCGCTACAGCAGAAGCCGTCAGCCTGCCTGACTGGAGAGACCCCCTAATGCAGTGGTTCAGGCACCAGCGACTACCCGACCGAAGAGAAGAAAAGATCAAGCTGGTCAGAACCAAGGACTCCTATGAGCTCCGAAGCGGAATATTATTCCGGATTGTCGCCGATGCCAAACGGAAGCTACTCCTCCGATGCTTGTCCGTTGAAGAAGCTTGGAGGGTTATGAAGGAGGTCCATGCCGGCATAGCTGGCGCACACCAGGCGGGGCCGAAAATGAAGATTGAAATCAAGAAACTTGGCTATTATTGGCCTGCAATGTTCAACGACTGTTGCGAGTATGCTAAGTCGTGTCAGAGATGTCAGGAGCATGCCACCATTCCCAGAAGACCTCCTGCACCACTACACCCAACAGTGCCCAGTTGGCCGTTCGCCCAATGGGGAACGGACGTCGTGGGCCCCTTTCCTGCATCTTCCACAGGCTGCAAATATATTCTGGCGGCGACCGACTACTTCTCCCGCTGGGCAGAGGCTATTGCCTTACGGGAGGTCACCGGAGAAATCGTGGTCAGGTTTGTCCGCCGCAATATTATATTCCGGTTCGGCGTGCCCGACCGGATTGTGTCGGACAACGGCAGCC
Source organism: Amorphophallus konjac (assembly GCA_022559845.1). Taxonomy (NCBI): domain Eukaryota; kingdom Viridiplantae; phylum Streptophyta; class Magnoliopsida; order Alismatales; family Araceae; genus Amorphophallus; species Amorphophallus konjac. The sequence goes on along the minus strand of CM040125.1, from coordinate 337,388,865 downwards.
ACTTCCGCAACCAGAAAGTTTACCGGCTAGCAGAAAAATACAAAATTGACTGGAGGACATCGACTCCTTACAATCCACAAGCCAATGGGCTGGCCGAAGCTTTCAATAAGACACTTTGCACTCTCCTGGCCAAGACTGTTAGCTCTAACAAAAGGGACTGGGAAGAAAGAATGTATGAAGCGCTTTGGGCGTACCGAACCGTATACAAGACCCCAACGGGCTGCTCGCCCTTCTCTCTTGTATATGGCTCGGAAGCAATCATCCCCGTCGAACTGGAGATACCGTCCCTCAGGGTCGCCATTCAGCATGGGCTTGTCCCCGAAGGGCAGACCAACACCGAGCGAAGGCTCGACGAACTCTCCAGTCTGGAAGGAAAGCGGCTTCAAGCCCAACAGAATATCCAGGTCTATCAGGCCCGGATTGCACGCGCCTTTGACAAGCTCGTCAAGGAACGCGAATTCAAGAAGGGTGACCTTGTCATGGTCAAGAGAAGAGATCTCATGGCGGCCAACCCCAAAGGTAAGCTAAACGAGAACTGGCTCGGACCCTACGTAGTCCAGAAAGTCTACGAAGGCGGGGCCTATGTAATTGTCAACCACCGCAGGGAAGTTCAATTCCCGCCTCTTAATGGAAGGCACTTGAGGCTGTACCACGCCCCAGCGCCCCCATTCAGGTAATAATATTACTCTTCGCCCCATTTTGGGGCGGATGTGCGTGATCAATGTCCGAATGATTTGGCCACCAGCCGGGTTCCCGAAAAAGGGAAGAAAGGAATAGAAAGAGAAAGAAAGAAGAAGCAAAAAAAAGAGAAAGACAAAAAAGAAGAAGCAAAAAAAATGGAAAGAGGAAGAGAGAAGAAGCAAAAAAAAAAAAGAAAAAAAATGGAAAGAGGAAGAGAGAAGAAGCAAAAAAAAAAGAAAAAAATGGAAAGAGAAAGAAGGAAGAAGCAAAAAAAAAGGAAGAAAAAAAAAGAAGAGAAAAAAAAAGAGAAAAAAAAAAGAAAAGAAAAGAGAAAAAAAAGAAAAGCCAGAAAGGGGGACGCCCCCATTTCCAGTCACCGCCCCGCATCAGCGGGGGTACCAAAATTGATTTAAAAAGAAAGAGACAAACTCTTCTCTCCGTCCTTCCCGGGCGGTGAGTACCCCTTTGGCTCGGACCTCACGTCTGGGTCATTGACTAGACAAACTCTTCTCTCCGTCCTCCCCGGGCGGTGAGTACCCCTTTGGCTCGGACCTCATGTCCGGGTCATTGACTAGACAAACTCTTCTCTCCGTCCTTCCCGGGCGGTGAGTACCCCTTTGGCTCGGACCTCACGTCCGGGTCATTGACTAGACGAACTCTTCTCTCCATCCCCCCCGGGGGGGGGGGCGAGCACCCCTTTGGATCAGACCTCCCGTCTAAGTCACTGACTAAACGGACCTTTCTATCCGCCACCTCTGAACGGCAAAAGGGGTCTCTGGCCAAGTACCCCTCACTCGAGACCAGCACGCGCTCCCAATATTGCGGCAAAACCAGGGAGTTGCCCGTTCGATATGGTGGAGTGGTCCCCTCGTCCTCCCCCTGGGAAGGCGAGCGCTCTCCTGTACCCTGACATGGGTCCCTGCCTGGTCCTTCCAAAGTGAATCCCCGCAAAGACTCATACCCTGCCAATGGGCCCCTACACGAAAAGGGGGGAAAGATACAAGAGCGAGGGAAGAGGAAGAAAAAAAAAAACAACATGCACGGAAGAGGAAGAGGGGTGGGAAAGCTCCCTCCGGGATAAATGCACACACCAGGAACGCGTGAAGTCATAAATGCTTTGCTCTATTCAAAAGAGGATCAAACTACATGTGCTGCGGGGCATACCCCTGTGTTACATTCAAAAAAAGGAAAGAGAAATTAAGGGATGTAACGCTCAGTCGATGTCCCTGAAGATGTCCTCGAGGGGGAGGATCCCGACGCAAGGGAAGTTCGTCATATCGCGCAGTCGGCCCCTCAATCCCTCAAGACGGGCGAGCTCCGCTTCGACGGACGCCATTTCAACGTCGGCAACGGCAAGAGCTTCCCTCTCCTCTGCCACCGCCCCTTCCGCCTCGGCGAGGCCAAGCTTGGCCGCAGCAAGATAGCCCTCCAGCTTCTCGATCCGGTTCTTGAAGGAACGAACGCTGCCTTCGCCTTCCTCTAGGGCCTTTCCGTGGCGTTCTCTACTGTCGCGTCGGGCCTTTAGGGCCTGCAGATATTCGTCTGCCTGAGCATCAAGGGCGGCGCGTTCGTCAGGAGCCTGGGTCTCCAGGAACTCGCGGCGCTTGACATATTTCAATAATAGCAAGACCCGCCGTGACCATTCCCCCAGCGGACAGCCAAGCACTTGCAGCGCCCCCGTTAATTGCGTTACGATGGTATGCACCTCCCGATACGACAGAGAAGCATCGCCGAGAAGCATCGTCCGTAAAGTGATCAGCATCTGACGGACTGGCGCTTCTGAGGACGTGTGACTAACTGAGGGCACGACCGGAGGGGTGAATTCCACGGTGCTGTCCACCTCTGCCCACAGGTCGGTATCTGCCGCCACTGAAGATGAAGGAAGGGCGAGGGTCAAGTCGCCCGGCCGGCGTAGCTCGACGAGAGACTCTTGGCCGACCATTGCCTGGGGAAAGGAAAGGACCATTGCCGAAGCCTTCGGTGCCCCCATCGTTTGGAGGTCACCCGCCCCCTCTGCCTCCGTCTGGCCCGACTCTGCCACTCCTCCAAGGGGCAGGGGTGCAGGGGCCGTTACCTCGGCTAGAGGAGGAGCTTCGAGTAAGGCCAGGCCCGAAGCCGTCACCCATGAACTCCTCGCTCGCGGCTGAGATCCCTCCAGATGCGCACGGAGCCCCGCAAATATCTGCTGCAAGAGCGGGTCCTCCACCTGAGCCGGGAGTTTCGGGAAGGGCGGAAGCGGAACCACTAGCTGGGGTAAACGTCCCGCTTCCACGAGCGCAGCCAGTCCCTCTCTCTCCAAACCCAAGACTGGAGCCGGCCCCTTCACCGCTATCGGGCCAATGCTCGGTCTCCGCTTGGCCACTGCCTTCCGGATACGACCAGGCGCCTTCCCCGATATCGGCATCGCCTGATCATGGGAATGGGAATCAGCTATTCGCCATCCAAAATAAACCATGCAAAAGGGAGACCGTGGAGCCCGCATACTCACCTTGGCCGCTGGGATGATGCTATCTTCAGGCGCGATCTCCCCCTCCTCCAGAGGCTCGCCCGCCGCTCTGGTAGTACCGGAGGGCTCCGCGGGCATTTCCTCTCGAAGGGCGTCGAGCAAAAGAGCCAATTTGCCCATGACGGCATCGGCTCCCGTTGGACGGTCGATCAGCGCAGCCGGGGCAGCCTCCTCTGTGATCTCAAGTTCGGCCGGTCCTCGAAAATCCTAAAGAAAAAGGGGGGGGGATAAGGTCGTCAGTCAATCAAAAAAAGGGAAAGGGAGAGCCGGCCCAAACAAGCTCACACTCACAACGGTCTTCCCCACGAGGCTCGAGGAGCCAGCAAGTAAGGGGGCCCCGAAGGCCGGCTCGGGCGGCTCCGATGCCCCGGACGCGCCCTCGTCAGCAGCTACTTCGTCGGAAGAGTAGTTGTAATCTACCTCTTCCCCAGACGGAGACTCGACCGCCGTCGGCTCGGCCTGGACCGGCAGAGGAGCTTCCACCTCAGAGTCTCTGCCCAGCACGTCCTCCCTCGGGCTAGGCGAGGCTCGCGCTCCGATCTTCTTCCTCCTCACATATATCAACGTCGTCGGGAGGTCGGGATCAGGCCCCAATGACTCGGTGGCCACCGCAGCAACGCCTATCATGCAAAAGAAGATAAGCCAGGGTGAATCTACTGGCCCCTAGGACAAAAAGGGGGGGGAGCTAACCATGTAGTCGAAAATATTTACCCCCTTCAGTTCCTGCGACACGAGATGACCCGCGGGCTTCCTCAACAGGCAACGCCTTCTCGGGAGTCCCGACCGTACCCTCGCCCGTGAGATAGAAGCGCATCGTCGCCATGCGCGAAGCCGAGGCCAACTCGGGAGGCCGGTCGACCGCAGACGACACGGGCGGCCGATGAATCTCACCAGCTTCGCGGCTCGGTTCGGTCTGCGTGGCTTCGAATTCCTCGAAGGACAAGACGCGGGCCACCGGCGAGGCTGCCGTCGGAGCCGGGGATGCCTCGGTCCGCTGCCGTTTTGCCGTCTTTTGCCCGGCCACCTTGGCAGCAGCCAGTGCCTTCTTAACGGGCGACTGTGCCCGGGGCCTTCCCGTTGCCTGCGGCAAGGGAGCTGGAGCCGCCGCCGGGATCGCCTCCGCCGGGACCGCAACTTCGCCCATGTCAGGCGTGGGCATGGGCTCTTCTATAGAAGCTGAAACAAAAGAAGTATCCAGGTGTCAGGGCTCCACTCCAAGATAAAAAGGAGGAGGGAGATTCAAAAGGCACACTAAAGAGCGGGGACGCGGACCGGCAGGTTGACCTGGCTCGGGACGGGCAGCTTCGAATTCCTCGAAGGACGAGACTAGTGGCGCCAGAGGAACAGCCGTCGAAGCCTTAGCCGTGTCTGTCTTCCTCCGCTTTGTATCCCGCTGCTTAGCCGCCTTGGCGGCGTCCACCGCCTTCTTCACAGGCGATTTAGCCCGGGGCCTCTTCGCAGCCCTAGGCAAAGGAGCCGTGGTCGGGGCCAGCGGCGCGGCTTCAAAATGCGCAGGCTTCTTCACCAGCCGGAGGAGGTTCCGGTACGTGGCCATCTGCGTGCTGTCGGGATGGTCTGCAAAGAAAAGAGGGGAAAGAACGAACATGCATACACCATTAGTACCTAACTCACCGCGAAAGCCGCAGCGCTGAGGGACAAAACCGAAGAGCAAGAGGGAACTGAATACCATGAGGGCCAGTGTACAGCCGCAGCGTGATCGGCCAGTAGCTCAGGGATATCTCCTTGTCCCGACGTGCCGCCTCCCGGACTAGCCAACAAACGTCCTCAATAGTTTGACACCGGTCCGTGAGGTTGGCCAGATCCGCATGTTTCTTGGAAGAAAGGTGACAGAAAAGATTGAAGTGGTCCATGCCCCACCCATCAGCATAATAATAAGGGGTGTGCAGGCGCTTGCCCAGGATGGAGGCCGTCACATCTTCAATCTTCATCCCATTCACCCGGAGGAGGATATATAGCCACGTGGTATCCTTGTAATTCTCAGGCTTCCTCTCCTCCCGCCTCATGAACGTGCGATACAGGCAGGCCAAGTCTCTCTCCGGACGCCAGCTCTTGGCAGGAGTCCCCTCTTCCTCTATGGGGAATGGATAATTGATGAGGTCCAGACGGTCGCTCCCTACCCGGCACAGGTCCCTCAGTGTCTTCTGATAGCTGTCCTTCGCCACTGGAGGCAGCTCCACTTTCGGCGTCGGCCTCCTATCCCGGGCTTCCCGACGAGCTATCAGATATGTCGCCACCTCCTTCTCTTGCCTGTTCTTGAGCCGAAGAAGATGATCTGGCTCAATGTCAAGTACTGGCACCGGTTGCCGGCTAAGGAATCTCCTTTCGGCGCCATCCCAACAATCGGTCTTGTGCAACCGATAGAAAGCCGTCCGGGCATTCCACCACTTTATATAGTCTTCAGTCACTCGGGGCACGCGACCCGGGGCTGGCACCCTGAAGGAGGCAGAGTCCGCCCGGTGGAAGAAGTCCCACCAGCTTCTAGCGTGCTCGGCGACCGCACTTCCCCGGACGTTCCGCGAAGGCAAGCCGAATTGCGCATGATAAGCAGGGATGTGCTGGTCATACCCGAAGTTGCGGCCAAATCGGAAAGGGTAATACGGCTCCAGCAGTACGTTGTCTCCCTTCCGGAACACCAACACGCTCGGGCGGATAGCCAGCGCCCAATCCCTCAGCTCGGGCTCCAGCAACGGGCGCACCACGTTTTCCTGGCTGATAGGGTGGACATACCTCTCCACCTGGTCATCCTTGCATTCCCTCTTGTTATTCACAAGCGGGCTTGAATGTGCGGCCAGCGTCCAGAAATGAATGGTACCGGCTGCGTCCCTGGGAACCGTGGTCAACCGGCCCCGAATATCATACATCCGCATGGAAGTAGAAGCCGGTTCTGCACTCGCGAACTCCAGCATCCTCGGCACCAGCCCCCAATCCTGAAGGACTCGCGGGGCGAACTCCGGAAACAGTGAACAAACCCACGCGTTGAAGAAATGCAGTGGGCACACGTACCGGGCCTGCCTCGGGAACTGGTGCGTGCTGATGTCTCCCAGTGCCTTATAAATCAGACAGAGCGCCGCCGGGCACAGAGAAAGTTTAACACCCCACGCCATCTGACACGCCGGGTAGATGGCATCTGGCCGAATCACCGTCTCATCCCCGTACGGCATGGCAAATGAACACAGCCAGTACGTCAGATAGGCGGCACAGTGAGTTTGTGGGTCGACCCCCGTCGGATTGGCCCCGCTCCGACGTCCCTTGGAGGGGATCTTCACGTCATGCTTGGGCTTCGCACGTTTCTTGCGAGCAACAGCGGTGCCAACGCAAGGAAAATCTTCATACTGCTTCAGCCCATCATAGAAATATTCCAGCCATACCGCCATACGCACCCGTTTCCTATCCCCACGGGCGGGCTGCTTCCCCTTGTGCGACAGCTGGTACAGCTCCCGGTATGCCTTCATCAGGTACCGGTATGAATACCCCAGAGAATAATAGCCGTCCCCATTAGTCTCGTCTTTGATCAAGTCCGGGAGGCATACTTCTTCATAAGGCTCCCCGTCAATGGGCAAGCCGCTCAGCTGGCTTAGGCTCCACAAATCAAGTGAAGTTTCTCCCTCTGCCGTGTAGAAGGTATTGGTCTCCGCACTGAATACTTCTATCATGCCGCAACAGAGACCCTTGGAGATGGGATAACCGTACCGGGAAGCGTACACGCTGTGATAGATGCCAACTCGGACCAGCAACGGGGCGTAGTTGAACAGTACGTATTCCGTGAACTCCACCGCCCCTTCTCGGAAGCTGTGGGCGTCTTGAAGCTTCAGTTCCCCGAACCAGCCCAGTGATAGTTCGTACTTGAACCTGATGGCCAAACAGTCCAATATGAACGGCTCCTCCCTATAACCCCATTTCAGGGGAGCCAAGAATAAACCAAATCGGGGCGACTCGCCATGCACCTTCCCCGCAGACATGTCCCACCTTGCTGGCGTGAACTGAGGGGCCCGCACCAATTTATCTTCAGCCGGCAGCACCCCTTCGATCCCCAGGACCGGCTTCCATTCCCGGGCTTCTCCCACCAGATACATCGGAATGCTCCTGGGGACGCTGTACAATAGACTGTCCCGGGCATGTAGGATGGCCCGCTCGACGGCTTTTATAGTGCGAAAGTCTCGCCCCTCTCGGGAGCGCAGGTGCTTCAGGAATCGGACAAGGTGCCTATCCTTCGGGAAGTCCTTCCTGTACTCTCCGGTGACCCGGTCAAATGTGAAGCCGCTGTCAACTCGGGCAAGCCTCCGGAAATCCATGGTCTCCCCGTCGGACTCAGATGACTCTGCCAAAGCGGCTATTTCTGCATGCTCCCGATCCAAGTCTTCTACATTTAGCCAGGTAACTGCTGGTACCGGGCCCCGTGGGATAAGGTCAGCACCGATAGCAGCAGAAGGAGCCGAGGAACCACTTGGGGCAGCCATTTATCTGCAAAGATACATAAACAGGAAATCAGGATAAGCCACATGCAAAAGGAAGTAAAAGGACTATGAAGGGGCGTTGCTACAAGTTAGATGAATAAATATTGCCAATTTCTGACGAAATTTTGGCAGAGTTTCCCCTAAGCCAGAGGCGTAAGGGAAAACACGGGTGCGCGTCCACAAGGAGTGACGGCCCCAACAAAGCATGGTGGGCCCCGAGAGGCAACACCAGAAGTCCGCCGATCGAAGGAGTCCTCTTCCTTAAGCTAAAAACTCCCCCTGGAGACCCTCACCGGTGCACTGCCCAGTGCCCTTCCCCGGCACACCCTGCAGTTACCCTCACCGGTACACCCTGGGGTGCCTTCACCGGCACGCCCCTAGAGGCCTTCCCCGTCACGGCCCCTCTAACCCTTCCCCGACACGCTCGGTAGACCCGCTCCCCGGTACGCCCTGGGCTGACCTCTTCCCCGGCACACCCTGCAGTTACCCTCACCGGTACACCCTGGGGTGCCTTCACCGGCACGCCCCTAGAGGCCTTCCCCGGCACGGCCCCTCTAACCCTTCCCCGGCACGCTCGGTAGAGCCGCTCCCCGGTACGCCCTGGGCTGACCTCTTCCCCGACACGGCTTCCTGACGTCTTCACCGGCACACCCGTGCCTTGCTTCACCGACGCACCCACAGGGGGCCTCTTCCCCGGTACGCCCCAGGCTAATCTCTTCCCCGGCACGCCTCTAAGTGCCCCTCCCCGGCACGCCCATAGAGAGGCTTACCCGGCACGCCTCCTAGACGCTCTACCCGGCACGCCCGTCGTGCCTTTCCCCGGCACACCGTGAGGGGTTTCCCGCCGGCACGCTCCAAACGTCTCTCCCCGACGGACCTTCACACTCGCTCACCGGTGGTCGTCCACGACGCCGGAGATGAAGGAGAAGAAGGGAGAGGAAGAGAGCGAAAGGGGGAACGGAGGAGGAGAAGAAGAAGAGAAGGGGCCGTAGGGTCCCACTGCCCCGATCACGACAAAAAAGGGGGGAGAAGTAGGAGGAGAAAGGAGGGAAGGAGGAAGAGAAAAGAAGAAAGGGGGGGGCTCCACGGTCATCCCCTCACCCTGGCAACAGAGACGACGGCGACAACGGCGGTCGGCGGTGGCTCCCGGTGACGGAGAAGACGAAGGGGAAGAGAAGTGGGGGGCCGTTCGCTCGGTCACCGAAGAGAGAGAAAGAAAGGGAGGGAGGGGAATCCGAAAGGGGGGTGGCCCGTTCGAGCCACCCCCGCCCCCCTTTTATAAGGCTATAAAAAAAAAGAAAAAGAGAAGAAAAAAGAGAAGAGAGGAAAGGAGAAAGGAAAAGAGAAAAAAAGGAAGATAGGAAAAGAGAATATAAAAAAAGGGGAAGAAAAAAGGGGGAGAAAGGAAAAGAACGAATAAAAGAAGAGGAAAAAGAAAAAAAGAACAAAGGAAGAGACGGGGGAAATTTCAAAAAAAAAGGAGTGAACAAAAGAATAAAAAGGAGGGAGAAGAGAAGATAAAAGAGAGACACGAAAAATAGAGATAAAAAGGAGAGAAGAAAAGGAGAAAATAAAAGAAGGGGAAGCAAAATATATGTAAGATATTAAAACAAATAAATGTATATATATATACGCGTATATGTATATATGTACCCACACACTGACACCCCTTTACACACTCATCCGCTCACATACGTGGGGGAGTAAGCCGGTAACGTCCAGTAATAAACGTCCCCGGGGAAAACATTCCATCCCCACAAACCTGGTCATGCGGGCGTCCATACAAGCAAAACAACTTTACCTCTGCACACGGCCACCTTTGAAATGGTGCCGTTCCCCTGCAAAAAATAATAATAAGCCCGTCCCTGGCTTATCGCCTCGGGCCTCAGCCACCACCCACCATACAATATCGCCATCACGGGCCTTACGCCTGGATTGGCAGAATCTCTACCTTTGCGTTGGCATTAGCCCCTTGCCAACGAATAAATCCCTTTCCGGCGCAAGGCCCCGTGCCCTAGCCACCCACTCCGCACAATATTGCCATTACGGACCTTACGTCCGAATCGGCACAGATTCTCCCGTTGCGCTGGCATTCTATTCTTGCCAACGAGTGAACCTTACCTTCCGGCGCAAGGCTTCGTGCCCCAGCCGACACTTGCATATCACTCGTCAAAAAAAAATATATAATAAAATAAAATGGGGTTAAAAATAGAGATACCCCGCCGGACTTGTCCCTACACCGGGACAAGGGTAAAATGGCAATAACCCGGCTGTGGCGAAAACCCGAAAGGGTGCTACGGGCAAAATTGGGTACCCCGCCACGTGAAAACCCGAAAGGGCGCGTGGGCAAAAGCAAGAGGGGGCCGGTACCGGCGAAAACCCGAAAGGGCGCTTGTATCGGTAATGTGGTTCAAAAAGAAGAGAGAAAGAAAAGAGACTAAGAGATCAACAAACCAAGTCAGCTCCCGGCATCCTGTCGGCACTGGCGAAGAGACCAAGAGACAATAAACCAAGTCAGTCCCCGACATCTTGTCGGCACTGACGAAGAGACCAAGAGACTAAGAGACAACAAAGCATGTCAGCTCCCGGCATCCTGTCGGCACTGGCGAAGAGACTAAGAGATCAACAAACCAAGTCAGTCCCCGACATCTTGTCGGCACTGACGAAGAGACCAAGAGACTAAGAGACAACAAAGCATGTCAGCTCCCGGCATCCTGTCGGCACTGGCGAAGAGACTAAGAGATCAACAAACTAAGTCAGTCCCCGACATCTTGTCGGCACTGACGAAGAGACCAAGAGACTAAGAGATCAACAAAGCAAGTCAGTTCCCGACATCTTGTCGGCACTGACGAAGAGACCAAGAGACTAAGAGACAACAAAGCATGTCAGCTCCTGGCATCCTGTCGGCACTGGCGAAGAGACTAAGAGATCAACAAACCAAGTCAGTCCCCGACATCTTGTCGGCACTGACGAAGAGATCAAGAGACTAAGAGATCAACAAATCAGGTCAGTTCCCGGCATCCTGACGGCACTGACGAAGAGATAAAGAGACCAACAAAACATGTCAGTTCCCGATACCCCGTCGGCACTGATGAAGAGACCAAGAGACAACAGACCAGGCCAGCTCCCGACTCATGTCGGCACTGACGAAGAGATCAAGAGACTAAGAGATCAACAAATCAGGTCAGTTCCCGGCATCCTGTCGGCACTGATGAAGAGACTAAGAGACAACAAACCAGGTCAGCTCCCGACATCCCGTCGGCACTGATGAAGAGACTAAGAGACAACAAATCAGGTCAGTTCCCGGCATCCTGTCGGCACTGATGAAGAGACTAAGAGACAACAAACCAGGTCAGCTCCCGACATCCCGTCGGCACTGATGAAGAGACTAAGAGACAACAAACCAGGTCAGCTCCCGACATCCTGTCGGCACTGATGAAGAGACAAAGAGACAACAAACTGCTTCGGTTCCCGGCACACTGTCGGCACTGATGAGGAGACCAAGAGACCAACATACTACTTTAGTTCCCGACGCTCCGTCGGCACTAACAAAGAGACCAACAAACAACAAACCAGGTCAGCTCTCGATGCATCGTCGGCATCGACAAAGAGAGAAGAGACGAAGACACCCACGGGCACAGCCCGGTTCATCCTTCGCCTACGCTACCCGTGGGTGGGGGGCATTTGTGGACACCGAAAATTGCACATCCAAAATGTCATGCTCAGCCCAGCATCAACAACGGCGCCGAGTGAAGAAACCCCCGGGGAAATCAAGCACAAAAGGCTCCACAGCCCGTGGGCCTCGAAGAAAATCAAATGGGCCACAACTCATGCTCACAATGGGCTCAAAATCACCCATTTAGCCCTTCAGCGGCACGCCCAGTTGAGGCCCCAGCGGCACGCTCCCTTCAGCAGCACACCCCGCCGCGGCCCTCGCCGGCACACCCCTATGGGGGTTCACCGGCACACCCCCAAGGGGGTTCACCGGCACACCCCCAAGGGGGTTCACCGGCACACCCCATGGGGGGGTCTTCACCGGCACACCCCCATGGGGGGGTCTTCACCGGCACACCCCCAAGGGGGTTCAACGGCACACCCCATGGGGGGGTCTTCACCGGCACACCCCCATGGGGGGGTCTTCACCGGTACACCCCCATGGGGGGGTCTTCACCGGCACACCCCCCATGGGGGGGGGGGTCTTCAGCGGCACACCCCCTTTGGGGTTCAACGGCACGCCCCCTGGGGGTCTTCAGCGACACACCCTTCAGGCCGTTCAGCGGCACGCCCATCCGGGGCTCCAGCGGTACGCTCTTTTGGCACTACAGCGGCACGCCTGTTCAGCCCTTCAACGGCACAGCGGTGAAGCTCTTTCAACGGGCGACGTGAGGCCCATGCCCTACACATCCTTGGCGCGCAGTGGAGCCGTCTGAGGTGGCAGCTGGTCGTTGGGCCACGTAGCCTACCCCACTGACAGCCAGTACAGGGGCAGGTCAAACCCATCATCACAGCCGGCTTCCCGCCTTCGACGGTCGTGCTCGAAGTCGTCGGTGGCTGGGAGTATAAAAGCCTCCTGGTAAGAAAAAAGGAGGGGGAGGAACAGAGAGAAAAAAAAAGGTTCCAACAGTAGAGGGCACACACAGGAGAAAGAGGAGAAGAAAGAAGAGAAGAAGAGGCCCTCCCGGCCTGTGCTCCGTCCGACGGCCACCGGGAAGAAACAAGAGTAAGAGAGAGAGAGCTTTTTGTATTGGGGGAAAGGGTTGGGGATAGGGGCCAAGGTCTGAGGCCCGGATGTTTTCGTCTCTCTGGTATCCAATTCCTCTTGGGGGGTTCTTTCTCCTTCTCCCTTTTTGTCCATGGCCCCATCTGGGGGTTTGCTTTTGTAATATATATGTAGGGCCACGCCCTCTTGATTCTCATGAATGAAAACCACCCTCTCCGGGTTCCTCTTCGATCTTCGACGTTTTGTGCTAGGCTTTGCGGGCTTTTCGACGGACGATCCGTTACTCCCTCTATGTCTTCATTCCTCCGGCGTCTTTAGGGTCCTCCACGTCGATGTAGGTTTCCCCCTTCTGTTAGCCTTAGCTCCGTGAGCTCCTCACTCCCTTCCATGGCCATCTACCGTGTTCCCGGGCTTGGGAGAGGGGAGCTACCCTTCTTTCTTCCCAACCGCTCAGTTACTAATGGGCCACCCTCGGCCTTGAAATCCCCTGTCTTTCTTCCTCTTTCCCTGAACAGCCACCAAGTACCCCCCCCAGTTGCTAATACCCTTTTCAAACCTCTCAGCGGTGCACCTTTCCGGCCTTTGGCCGGTACACCTTTCCAGCCCTCAGCGGCACACTTTGTTCAGCCTTCAACGGCACACCCTGTTCAGCCTCCAACGGCACACCCTGTTCAGCCTTCAGCGGCACACCCCCTGTTCAGCCTTCAGCGGCACACACCCTGTTCAGCCCTCAGCGGCACGCCCTTCAGTCCCTCAGCTTACCCCTTTGTCCAGTCCCAGTCCAGGTCTCTTAGATGTCTTCGATCTATCGTTCTCCTTCGCGTTTTCCGAGTCTCTATAAAGGTGTTGCCCCCCCGGGGGCCCACCTCCAGTTGTCGGGTTCCGCCACATCATGTGGGCGCGTTCCCTGTATCTCCCTTACGCCCCGGGTTAAGGGGAGATGCTGCCGAATTTTTGTGAGAAACTAACAAACAATTAAAAGAGGCAAAAGGAGGCAACAAACAAGTAAGATAACTGACGAAACCTTCCAACTCATCAAACCACTGCCGGCATCATGACGAGAACTGAATCGGGCTAATTAACCACCTGGCCGCCCGAAAACCCGACCCGCAAGAAAAGGGACCGAACCGAACCAAGAGAACAAACGCGGGAGGAATTTTATATGAACTTACACAAGGGTTAAGACAAGAAGAAAAGAAAAGCCTTAAAGCAGGTAATCGAAACTGAGTTAACCTCCATCACTCCCTGCCCAACTCCCAGCGGCACACACACACCCAGCCTTCAGCGGTACCCTCTCTTGAGCCTTCAGCGGTACGCCCCTACAGCCTCCAGCGGTACGCCCCTGCAGCCCTCAGCGGTACACTCTCTACAGCCCTCAGCGGTACGCCCCCCTGTAGCCCTCAGCGGTACGCCCCAGCCCTCAGCGGTACACTCCCGTTTTCCCCTTCGCCGGCACACTATACATATACACATATACAACTTGACCAGGGCATTAATAATAGCAAATAAATTAATAAAAATTACGCTAATTAAAGGACTCCGAATGCGTAATATTAATCACAATAAAAGAGGTGGGAGGGGTAATAGAAAAAAAAATAATAAATAACAAACAAACGATAATGATAAGAATAATCATGAACAACAAAAAATTATCCCGGACACAGGCACGAATAAATAGTAAACATCAAATCAGAAACCCAGAAGGTATAACCTGGAAAGCTCTAGATAAAAGATGCTAATGCCCACGCCGCAGCCCGCTCTCTCCCCGGGATCCGGGGCAAAAGGAACAACAACGCTGCCCCCCTTTAGGTCGAGCCCGAGTCTCGGGAATTCCCCCGATATGGCCGGGCTTTGACCTAACCTCGGGCCGACATCTTAATCGGACCGGATTTGTTTTCTCGTTCCGGATACCTTCCGAACCTTCATTTAAAATTGCCGCATGCTCGGCAGACATTTGAAGGGATCTACCTCGATTTTCTCATTGTGGCGCTGTCACGGACTTGTGTCCGAATACGAAAGGTCTACGAGTGGCCGACACGGCCGACAGTTTGTGGCCTTAATACAACTTTCAGTGTGACCCATCCCTATCTCTCTCGTATAATTAGTGTTACTCCTTTCGGCCGCGGGGCCTCTAATTTCGGCAATTAATCAAGGGTATTCCCTCGTATGAGGGATGTAAATGACGTCGTGACCTTCATGGCGCGACGGGATTCGGTCCCGACACGAACCATACAATCGTCTGACGAAATCAGATCGAGCGCACCATGGGCTCTCCGGAGCCCGAATAAATTGTCACTCCGGTGACTGGCACGCCCACGCACTTAATAAAACCAACAGACGAACGGGAGCCCCAGTCTAACGGAAAGTGCGTCCATAGGGACTTTCAGCACCGAGACTCCAGGCCCTAAGCATTCAAGGCTTAGAATGGAGGACCTAGGGATCGATATTGTCGTTTATCAGAGCTCGGCAGTTCAGGGAACCAAGAGATTGATGTCTCTGGTTCCTGAACTGTATGAAGGGCTCGAGGGGAAACTCGAACTATATGGGGAGAATCTGCCATTGAGACAGGAGGGGAGAAGGAAATAGAGCCCAATCATCCATTAGATAGGGGTGGGGGTCCTATCCTCATCCCTCTTCGAGGAACAGAGTCGTAGAAAGATCCTGAAACCGAGAGCGTCTAAACTATCAAAAATTCCTGATGAAAGATATACATAGAAAGATATAGAGCAGATATATCAATCAATCGACACCCAAATGGGCCATGGTAGTATTTCATTTCATAACATCATTCCAACACCGACCACAAGGAGGGAGTGAGGGAAAGGGAGATGAATATACATCGGGATATCCCGGTTACATCCAAAACTAAAGATCGAGATAAACTCGGCGGGATTACACGAAGAAGAAAAGAAAACCATGGGGGAGGGTGGAGCATTGACTCCTCTCCCTCCCCGGAGCAGCCCACCTGGAGCCTTCCCTTCTTCCTTCTCTTCAGATCTTCTCTTTGCTTCTTCGATCGCCTTTTCCTCGGGCTCTCTCTTTCTCTTTTTTGGGTTTCTGGCTATCCTCTCGATATCTCCTTTTTTTTTTCTTCTAACGCCGCCCCTTTCTTTTTTTCTTTGGCCGCTGATCCCCCTCTTTTCTTCATCGAGCTGGAGGGTTATATATAGGGGGCGTTAAACCCTATTCTTATCGGCGCGCTTCCTTCGTCCTTTGATCCTGAGTCTCGGCGCGCCCTAGGTCGTGGAGGTATCGACGTATGTGGCTTCTACTTGGGCCTTGGGCCTTCTTCGGTCCAGGAACCAATCGGCGCCGATGCTTTCGACGTGGGCTTCTCCATCGTTTCCTTTCATCCCTGGGAAAATAAGAGATATAAGATGAAAATATGTTAGCATTAATATTTATATTGATATTGTCTTATCATTTTATTATTATTCTATTCTTATCGCTATATATTTTCTCTCTCTTTTTTTTAACTTTTGTTATTATTGTTATTATTTATTTTCTTTTCCTCTTTTCTCTCATTTATTATTATATATACGTATATATTTTATGTGTCAACAGGTGCCTCCAAAGGTAATCCTGGAATGAGTGGTGGAGGTGGATGTATCCGTGACCCCGCGGGCAATCTGATAGTAGGTTTTGCTTTTCACTATGGCTATGGGTGCAGTCTTCTAGCCGAGGCAAGGGCCTTGCATGATGGTCTAGCTCTAGTTTTGCACAGTGGCATTCAGGTGGGTGCGATCTACTGTGACTGTGCATTGCTTGTTACTGCTATCCAAAAAGGAGTAGCCCCAAATTGGACCATTCTCCCTTGGTGGAAAGTAATTCTTGAACAAATAACCAATTGTGGTTGCTCCGTTCAGCACATCTTCAGGGAGGGTAATCAAGTTGCTGACGCACTGGCCTCCTTTGCTTGTACCTGTCACAACAACAACATATACACTCGAACTAAAGGGCTCCCTCGGCTGGCTAGGGGTGCTCTCCGAGTGGACAAAGCAGGTCTTCCTGCTGTTCGGACTTGTAACAGGCTACTTTTGGGTTTGTAGATATGTAGATCTTACTTCCTATATGGCTGTAAATTGGAACTGTCAGGGGCATGCCCCGATGATCTTGTATTCAGTACAAAAATCAATAAAATTCCATGGCCACAGTGTTAGTTTGGGGGAGTGAGAACACTGTCCCCTGCTGGGGGATGGTGCACTCGACTGGACATTGACTCTGTTGGTCGGTGCTTATAAAAAAAAGAATTTCATTAATTCCCAATGTAGAAAATACAACCTTATATATCACAATACAAAGACCATCTCCACCCTTGGACCTAGGGTTTGATTATGGGATGGGAATCTCCCATGAGGTGTAAAAAATATAGCCAATTAAAATAATGAGGAGAGAGGTGCGCCCTCTCTTGGACAAGCTCCTTGGATTAAGGAGAGACCATTGACTTTTATCCCCCCATGTCCCCTTGCCTTACCCATGAAGGAAAGAATCCTTCTAGATGCCACCTAGGATGTTCACCAGCCCCACATGAGTCCTAGGGCATAGGTGGACCAATGGGAAAGAGGGTGGGGGGGGCCCTACTAGACCTACGGACTTTTTTGCAAAAAAACCCAAGGACTTCTATGGACTGACACATTGGCTTATAAAGCCTTATAATTGCACACCCAATTAAACAAGGACGTAAATACAAACCAAAGAACATAAAGGCAAAATAAAATACTAGTGTCCCACACATAAAAACTCAATACTCGGGCGGGGGCTCCATGCTGTCAGCCAACCATAAAGAGGCCGGAGTCGCTCAAGTCGTGCTGCGTGTCTGATATCGGCGACTGCCTCTAGTGTCCTCACCACGCTCCAATTTACATTATCGCTGATTCCTTTTGAAGATTTCCCTGGCCGCTCGTCATTTTGACGAGGGAATGTCACCTCCGACTGATGCACTCCTCGTGTCCTCATGATCAAGCGATAGTGGAGAGGCTCGATCACATTGATGCAATGCAGCCAAATGTCCCATCCTCCGTAGGCTAAGGAAGCCGCCACCCACGGCTGCCCCTCGTGTCGCTCATCCGGTACGGTGTCCAGCGCACCTGAAAGACCGATTAAGCTCATGTCAGCATTTTAGAAGCATATAAAAACATATAGAAAAAGGTTTAAGTTTAAAAGTTTACCGATGCATGTGGGTATGAGTCAATGTCATCTTGAATCGCCCGGGTCAATCTCTTGATCGACCCCGTGTCTCGAGCTACCGACCACCGCCTCGCGATGGGAATCTGCCCTGGATATAGCTCGGCCCCTCGCCCGATCCCGGGTAGGTAGAGGAAGACCCAGATCTACATTTTTCAGCATGCGTCAACATATAAGCATTTAGAAGGCATTTGGAAGCATTTAGGGCATTTACCTGTAGAAAGGGCGAGAAGCCGCCTAGCATGGTCTCCCGATCTGCCGCACTGAGGGAGTCAAATAAGAAGGCCAGGACAGTCGCTCCCCATGCATATCTGCCCACTCTATCCAGATCTTCTAGCAATGGAAGGAGCCTGCAGCTAATGACGTCAGCTCGGGTCGGGAATAGTAGCTTCCCGAATAGCAGCATCAGGAAGCGCCTCAGCACTTTATCTCCATCCAGTCCTGCCTCCGCCGCCACACTCGGGCGCACCTGCTCGACTACTCGCTCGATGTGCTGCTCGGGTAACTCTCCAACTGCTATCGCCGCTCCCCGAAGTCCCAAACTCTCTTGTAGCACTGATCGTGATAATTGGGATGACGGA
This sequence comes from Amorphophallus konjac, assembly GCA_022559845.1. Taxonomy (NCBI): domain Eukaryota; kingdom Viridiplantae; phylum Streptophyta; class Magnoliopsida; order Alismatales; family Araceae; genus Amorphophallus; species Amorphophallus konjac. Next base: position 337,370,718 of record CM040125.1, on the reverse strand, counting down.
TGCCCTTCCCTCATCAGATCCAACCCTAGCAACTCCTGGGCTAGCTCTCTGTAATCGCCATATGTCCATCCCGTCACTGCCTTCCCGTGCACCCTCAAGCCGCTGATCCTCGCCATGTCTTCTAATGTTGGGATCATGTGCCCCCATGGGAAGATGAAAGCTCGACTGATCCGATCCCACCTCTCGTGCAGCGTGTAAGGGAGGGCTGTGTCCACTCTTGTCACTTCTATGCTAAGGACTTCCCCGAAGCCCATGGCAGCTAATCTCTCCCTCTGGTACCCCGGCAATGCCAAGTAGACTGCCCGTACTTGGAGCCATGTGATTCTCATTCTTCTCTTTCCCTGCACACATTTAGGTCATAAATTAGCCATTAGTCACATTGCATTGCATTAATCACAAACAAAACAACAAAAAAATCAAATAATCAAAAAACCCAAAAATGGCATTTTCTAGTCTTGGTTCCCCTGACGCACCAGTAGTGGCACATCAGGGAGCATAACGGTCACTGAAACGACCGTTACGTTCCCCCGGAATGGGCATCATCTTCTTTAAATTTCCAGCCCGTGGGAATGGCCAATATGGCCTACAATGTGCCCCTATGGGTCCCCAGACCCATTTTCTCACCCTAAGCATGCATGCCATCAATTAAAAATTTAAAGTTAGGGTTTGGGGCGAATGGGCCTACCTCCGGGTCTTGGCCGCGTTTCTTCTTCTCTGGTGCAGTGGGCTCTTCCTCGTCGCCGGCAGCTTCTCCGGCATGTTCTTCTTCTTCTTCAGCTCCTTCTAGGGCCAATGGGGCCTCTTCTTCCGTCGATTGGGCCGCCGCAGCCGCAGGTTGTTCTTCCGGCAAACACGTCGCCGGCGTATCATCCTCCCGGGCAATGCGGTCCCGGCACCGTTTAATGGCGATCTTCTTTCTCCCTTTCTCTCAAGTCATGGTGGCCGGAGGGCTCGTCGCCGGTGAGGTTTTGGGGAAGGGTTTTGGGCGCTCGGTTTTGGGTTTAGGGCGTGTGATTAGAGAATGAGATCGAAACAGGGCTCGGTTTGTTTTTTTTTACAAATTCAGGAAATGTAACGGTCTATCGTGAGACCGTTACAGTTCTCTGACGCTCTATGTTGAGTCCGTTAAATTATTGAATCATTCTTTGTTGAAAAATGAGAGCCGGTGGAGTATAACGAATCAAATCAAATCCGTTGCGTTGTTCCAGCGCATCAACCCTAGTCCGTCAGGTATTTAGGGCGTTCTTTGTTGAAAATTGTGAACCAGTGAGTCATAACGGATCAAACTAATCCGTTACATTCCTTCTGGCGCTCCTTCAGGAGTCCGTTACACTCTAGGATGCTTGAATGTTTTCTTGTCTTATCTTATTCATGGAATAGTTATGCCCTGATTATCCTTTTATTACTATTGATGGTTAACTCTTTCAGTTAAGCAAGATTGTCACATCACGCTGGCCGAGCAGGTAAGTCAGGTATTGTATCTCGATCCCTATATCCCTTAATGCATTACTATATGTTATCTATGATATATTATCTCGAGAACCGGTTGGTCATTCATGTGTTCTGGGATCTGATGTTCCCCTTAAACAAAAATGATGATGATCTAAGTACACATGTTTAATCGTTGGATATGCCGTTAGGTTGGAAAAACTTGGAGACGATGGTTCTATCTTGCACGCCTTAGTTACAGATAGTGTCTTGACCCTAGTTTCTCCAGTCTAGCAATACTATTCTCAAGTATCTTATTATTTTATCCTTTCTTTGTATTTATTTTAAAGATTTCTTTTTCCTTTAGCCCAGCATGCATCATACGCATCTTTTGAGTATTCACGAGCCTCATCTGTCCAAGGTATCTCAGTAATAGTGAATAAACTATATGTTTAAAGATCTTGAGTAAGGAGTCAGTCCACTCTGAATTGGAAGGTTTCCTTCGGTCTTATCGCTCAGTCTGGTTAGCTGAAGATTCCTATCTGGAGTTTAGTTAATCATCTCTTTCCTTTCCGTTGCTCCGGCCGCTGGCCGTGTTTTCCTTTCCTTAGTTGTTAGTTCCTCCAGACATGCATCATTTGGTTAGCTGTTCCTTGCGATTAGTCTGGGTTTTCCAGAAGATTCCTGTCGCTCATTGGTTGAGGACAGGTGTCGTTTGCCTTAACGCCCACTTTTCAGTCTGCTTCGCTTCATTTCCGCTTAATCTCTATGTTCCATTTCACTTTCGCTTCATCTCCGCTCGCTCCCCTGCAAAGAGGACATTAAGGAGGGGCATCTGTTGACACCCGTTTTGTGACCAATAAGTTGGGTCATCTCCTTGTTCATTTTATATGATGCTTCGAGTTGTTCACTCTTTATTGAGCCTTCTTGGTCAATTTGTTGTGCCCCTGTAGTTTTTGATGATCTGTAGTTTTGATGATAGCAAACTTATGAGTCACAAGTCTATACATCCATGCATCATTACTCTCTGCATAGTCTGGACAATGAATACAGCATAGTCTATACATTGGCTGTTGTCCTGGAGCGTCAACACAAGTCCATACATCGGTTGCAGCACTGCATGCACACTCAAAGTCCATACACTGCATTGTGGGATGCACACTAGCAAGTCTATACATTAGGTATTTTTACCTACGTTGCAACTAGCAAGTCTGTACACTGGTGATTTTACCTACGTTGCACTTGCAAGTCCATACATCGTGCAGTCTACACATTATGGCACGCAAAGTCTGCACAACGCCTTGTTAGCAAGTCTATACATCGCCATAGCTCGCATGCAGAGTCTAGATAGTCTTAACCAAGTCTGTACACTGCCATCTTACAGCACATCATAAGTCTATACACTGGTCCGTCTCACTGAGCGTCTCAAGTGGACACTAAGTCTATACACTGGACCGTCTCACTTAGCGTCTTTGTGTAAGTCACTCGCCACCAAGTCTATACATTATGGCACGCAAAGTCTACACAACGCATTGTCTGCAAGTCTGCACATTGCTATAAGTGCGCATGCAAAGTCTAGACAGCCATGGGCAAGTCTATACATCGCATTGCATGCACGCAGGTCTAAGTATGTACACTGGCTACAGCATGCTCGCATAAAGTCTATACATTGCATCTTAGCATGCTTGCACAACACAAACAAAGTCTGTACATTCATATGTGCATTGTGCATTGCTCTTGGCAGAGTCTGTACATCGTTATGCTGCCTTGTGCCGTAGCAAGTCTATACATTCTCTATGCTCGAGATTTGACGCCCACCAGAAGTGGCGTCACTTCTGAAACAAACGCCTAAGTGTAAGGCGTCTTTTTGTTGAGCATCGCTTCATCAACTCTATACATTGTCTGCTTGCATAACGTTGAGTATGTACATCACTTGAACACTCATTGCACTCTAACTCTATACATTGCTTCATGTATTCCACTCATAACTCTATACACTGCTTCACTCATTGCACGAAGTCTGCACATTGTGTTGCTTTGTTCATACTTTGTTTTGCTAAGTTTACACATTGATGCACGTTTACTTCTGCATATTTGAAGTCTATACATGGCATAAGCTCTGCATATATGGAGTCTATACATGGCATAAGTCCTGCATATAGGAAGTATGTACATGGCATAGTCTTGCATATCTGAAGTCTATACAGGCTACAGCACTGCATTTACTAAGTCTGTACAATGCCATGGGTCTGCATACGTAGAGTCTGAACACTGAATAGCTTCGCATTCACAATGTCTGTACATTGCTTCAGCAGTGCCTTCATACAGTCTGTACATCGCTTAAACCTTAAACTGACAATTCTATTTCGACTGTCTGACAGGGATTCTTTGTAGAGACTGATGACTGGGCACGTGATCCGAGGATAAAGGGAGTGACCAGATTATGACACGTGTACTGAAAGCCTGCTGGATACTGCCACGTGGTCCAAGCCATTGGGCGGGAGATGTGGAGAGCACACGCCCTTCCTGCTGCTGGTATATATATGGAGTTTCTTCCTTCAGAAGAAGCTGATCGAAAAGAAGCAGCCAGAGCTAAGAGAAAAGAACAGAGAGTGAGCGCCTGCACAATCCACAGAGAAGAAGATTCAGAGAGAAGAAGAAAAAGAGAGAAGAAGATTCAGAGAGAAGAAGAAAAAGAGAGAAGAGAAGATTGAGAGAGTTGAGTTGAGAGAGTCTTTTCGAAGTCTTGTAAATCAGTCTCTTGGTTCAGATACCAGAGCTGATACTGCTCAATTGAGCTACATTCGTTTTGGTTTTCCATTTCGTTTGTTTCTATCTTTACGGTTTTTGAAACTCTTTTGTTATCAAGCTGTGAGCCAGCAATTGCAGTGAAGGTTTCCACTGGACAGGTGAAGCTGTAATCCTCAGCAGGCGAGACCAGGTCTCGGACGGCTAAGCTGTATTGCCCAGCGGTTGCAGAGGATTTGTTCCTCTTGTCGGCAAGCTGTAAAGCCCAGCGAAGCTGTGTATCAGCGGTCTGTTGGCAAGCTGTGAGTCAGCAGGATCCACATTCCAGTTGGAGTGTGGGGTGGACGTAGATCTCTGGATTGAGATCGAACCACCTTAAAGATCGGTGTCTACTGTGTGATTGCCTGTGGTTTGTGTGATTTCATAGTGTTCCTTCTGTCGTTCAACAGTTGCTTGTTTTAATTCCGCATTAGAGTTCAACTGTGTTCTAAAATTAGACATTAGATCTATTCACCCCCCTCTAGATCCACTCTCAGTGGTAATAGACTGCGTCCATCTAACATAACAGTTGGTATCATAACTCTTCTACAGGGACTTACAGCCCGAAGAGGAAGGTACAGATGGATGCTCGAGGGATGATCGCTGAAGGACACTCAACCACCAAGCCCCCTTTCTTCGATGGATCTAACTATGCATACTGGAAGAACCGTATGCAAGTATTTTTGAGGGCGAAGGATTATGAGATCTGGAAGGTAGTCAGCAAGGGACCTTATGAGCTGTCCCCTAATGAGGAAGTCTGGACCAAGGAGGAGATCATAAGGTCTACTCTAAACTGGAGCGCCATAAACGCTATTCAATGCTCTTTGCACCCCACGGAATTTTCTCGAGTATCAGCTTGCAGCTCAGCTAAGGAGATGTGGGATGCACTAGAAGTTATTCATGAAGGGACTTCTCAGGTTAGAGAGACATAGGCTAATTTCTTTGTGTCAGAATATGAAGCCTTCAAGATGAAGCCAAATGAGACCATCAAGGAGATGTACTCTCGATCAACTATCATCACAAATGGTCTTAGAGGTCTCGGGAAGGCTCAGACAGAATATGATGTAGTGAGGAAGATATTACGTTCCCTGACTCATGCTTGGCATACTAAAGCTACAGTAATGGAGGAGTCAAAGGATTTGCGAAATACAAGGGCAGATGAGCTAATTGGCTCGCTGATGGCATATGAGATTAATCTGTCAAAGATAGAGGAAGTTGAAAAGAAGAAGACACCAATTGCTCTGAAAGCTGGTGCCAACAAATCCAGCAAGTCTAGCAGATCCAGCTCTAGTGGATCATCATCCGAGGAGAGCCTGAATGAACAAGATATAACTCGTACTGAGATGGCAATGATGACCAGAGAGTTCAGGCGGTTCCTCAGGAAAGAAGGAGGACGATTCAGCCAAAATAAGTATAGTGGCGGCCGAAGGGATAAAAGGTATAAACATAACCCTGCAAAGAAAATTGAAACTAATACTTGTTATCAATGCAGGAAGACAGGCCATCTTAAAGCTGACTGTCCAGAGAATCAGAAATACAAGGACAAGTCAAAGAAGAGGAACAGGAAAGGGAAAGCTATGGTGAGTAACCTGGAGTGATGAAGATGAAGGCTCCTTGAGCAATACCTCTGACAGTGAAGCCGAATCTGAAAAGCCCATTTGCCTTATGGCAACAAGCTCTGAAGACAGAGAGGAGGATTTAGATGAGGTAACTTCTCGATTCGATAATTTTACTATTGCTGATTGGGTAGATGCCTATCATGAAATAGCTGATAAAGCAGATGACATTAGAAGGGAAAACATGCATCTAAGAAGAAAGATTAACTCCATGCAAAATGATACAACTCTAACTGATAAAAGTACATGTCTTGAATATGAGAATAATAAACTCAAACTCACATGTTCTGAATTAGAAGAAATCAAGAATGAGTCAAAAGCCTCTAAAGAAGATAATGAGAGGTTAGAAAAAGAAGCTGATGAATGGAAATTGAAAATTCAGACATATGAGAGTGAGATGAAAATTGTGAGTGAAAAATATGAAGCTGTCCTAAGTGTGAACACCGAACTGAAGAAATCCATTGAAGATATTCAGAAAGATAATGAGGACAAGCTGAAAATTATTGAGAAAATGACCCAAGGTTCAGACAACCTAAATGCTTTGTTAGGGTCAAAAGTCTTGGATTTAATTCTAGTGCAACAAAAAGTTTTGGAATGAAGACTATTTCATTTGTCGCACAAAAAGAGAAAGGACCTCTGATAAACATGAATTCAAAAATTTTTGTGAACAAAACTGGAAATCTGAAGAAGCTCAGTGCTGAGGAGAAGGGCAAACAAAAGATGAGTGAGCCTAGTAGAGCTAGCACATCCAAGCAAAATCCCAAAGCTCAGTCTCAGGTTAGGGGTCAACCTACACAGTCTTATAAACCACATGTTAAGGTCACCAAGTCTCCACCATCACCACCACCTCTGAAGAAGACCCAATACACACCTATGAATAGGTCAGCAGGGTCCAAGGTGCAGGGGAGGCAGAATGCTTTTAGAGCTCAACCCAAACATTTCTACCAACCTAGAGCCCAGTCCCACTTCTTTGCATAGTCAACCTATCCAAATAGGTCGGGATGGACTAGGACTCAAGGAAGGTTTACAGGTTATGGACATCAGGCTACACAGTCCTATAAACCTTACACTAGAAATTGGGTTAATGGGTATGGCTCTTGGACACCTAGGAACCAACATTTCCACAGCCAGCCCAATGATTACTATGGCCAAAATTTCGTGAATACACCCTGGTCAAGGCACTGGCATAGAAATAATCAATCTGTAAATAATCATGCTAGTGTCAACAAGAAAAAGCATAACAAAAAGAAATCTGGAAAATCCACTGAACAGAACTGTTTCAAATAAATGTGGATTCCTAAAAGTCTGCTTTCTTGTTTTAATTATTTTTCATCTTCTCTGGAGCCCAATCAGTCTTGGGTTCCAAACTTCTCTACCTGATTGTGTGTGCAGGTATGCCTGGCAGTCAAGAACAATTTGTGGTACTTGGATAGTGGCTGCTCCAGGCATATGACATGAGATAAGGCGAAGTTCTGCATGCTGACAGAGAAACAAGGAGGCCTTGTCACCTTTGGTAGCAACACAAAGGGTAAGATTGTTGGGACAGGTAAGGTAGGTAAGTGTACTGCCTGTTGCATTGAAGATGTCATGTTGGTTGAAGGTTTAGCATATAATTTACTTAGCATCAGCCAACTATGTGATAAAGGATGTAAAGTTCTTTTTGACTCTCAATGCTGCAAAGTTTTTGAACCTGATTCCGAAACTGTTAAATTATCTGGTAAAAGGATAAATAACACTTACATGATAGACTTAAATGATATACAACATTCTAACCTATGCCTTACTGCTAGCAGAGAGGACTTAGCATTTTTATGGCATCGTAGGTTAGGCCATGCTAGTTACACTGTATTGCATAAACTGAATAAGCATATCATGGTTAGAGGACTTCCTGAAGTTTTCTTTAAAAAAGAAAATAAAATCTGTGATGCATGCACTCAGTCAAAGTTAACTAGAAAGTCATTTAAATCTAGAACAGAAAATCTGTCTTCTAAACCATATGAGCTGATACACATGGACCTTTTTGGGCCAACCAGGTCTATCAGCTTATCAGGGAGGAAGTATGGGTTTGTCATGGTAGATGACTTCTCTAGGTATACTTGGGTATATTTCTTATCACATAAAAGTGATGCATTTTCAGAATTTCAGGAGTTCTGTCTTAAGAAAAACCAGAAAATTGAAAATATTTTAACTGATCATGGAGGTGAGTTTGAAAACTCACAGTTTGATGAATTCTGCAGGTCAAATGGAATTCATCACAAGTACTCCTCACCAAGGACACCCGAGCAGAATGGAGTTGTGGAGAGGAGGAACAGAACCTTGGTGGAGATGGATCGTACACTCTTGGTTGAAGGTGGTCTGCCAAGGAAGTTCTGGGCTGAAGCAGTAAATACTACCTGTTATGTAATTAACAGAGCCATGGTAAGACCTTCTACCCAGAAAACACCCTATGAGATCATAAAGGGTAAGAAACCTTCTATTACTCATTTCAAGGTTTTTGGTTGTAAATATTTTATTCATATAAATGATAAAAGAGACCTTGATAAATTTGAACCTAAAGGTGAACTATGAATTTTCTTGGTTACTCTGAAAACACCCGAGCATATAGAGTGTATAATCTGAATTCCAAAACTGTTGAAGAATCTCCACATATTATTTTTGATGAATCTTTGGTAAAGTCTAATATTGGTCAATGCAGGAATGAAGACAATGGTGATATTCTGAAAGAAGGGAATCCTGCAGACAAATCCGAAGATGAGGAAGGAAATGAAGAGCTTAATGAAGAAGAGCCTACAGTTCAGGGGGAGGTAAATGAAAATCATGATAATGAAATTGTCAACATTAGATATCTAAAAGATCATCATGTAGATAATGTGATTGACAATTTGCATGACCCTCCTAGGACTAGAGGCCACTTAAGAATTCAAAATGAATTGAATGCATATGTCTTTGTTTCAAATGTAGAACCCAAGTCCATTGACTGTGCTCTTAAGGATGTGCATTGGATTAATGCCATGCATGAAGAGCTCAATCAATTTGACAGGAATAAGGTGTGGCACTTGGTTCCACCTCCTGATCATGAAACAGTCATAGGGACTAAATGGGTATTCAGAAATAAAACTGATGAATCAGGGAATGTCATTAAAAATAAGGCCAGACTTGTAGCTCAGGGGTATAACCAGGAATTTGGAATTGACTTTGAAGAGTCTTTTGCCCCTGTAGCCAGGTTAGAAGCTATCAGAATCTTATTGACTTATGCATGTTCCCAAGGAATAAATCTTCAGCAGATGGATGTAAAATCTGCTTTTCTGAATGGGGAAATCAGTGAGGATGTCTATGTGAGGCAGCCTCCTGGCTTTAAATGTTTAGACTTCCCCAATCATGTGTATAAACTTCGAAAAGCTCTCTATGGCCTTAAACAAGCTCCTAGAGCTTGGTATGACATGTTGAGCAAATTCCTCACAGATAAGAACTTCACAAGAGGTGTAGTTGATCAAACCTTGTTCACTAAGGTAAGTCATTCATATATTCTTATTATTCAAATTTATGTGGATGACATTATTTTTGGGTCAACTAACCCCAAACTGTGTGAGGAGTTTTCTCAGATTATGACTAATGAGTTTGAAATGAGCTCAATGGGCGAGCTCAAACTATTTCTTGGACTGCAGGTTACACAGACAAAGGATGGAACCTTTATCACTCAGTCCAAGTACGTAAGGGATTTACTGAAGAAATACAAGATGGCAGACCTCAAAGAAATAGCTGCTCTAATGGGTACCTCAACCAGCTTAGATGAAGATCCTCAAGGTAAACCAATGGACCAAAAGCTATATAGAGGTATGATCGGATCCCTTCTATATCTTACAGCATCTAGGCCTGATATTCAATTTGTAGTGTGTTTATGCTCTAGATTTCAGGCTAGTCCTAAAGAATCATATCTTAAATCTGTGAAAAGGATTTTTAGGTATTTACTAGGCACCCAAGAGCTAGGTCTTTGGTATCCTGCCAAGTGCGAGTTAGAACTTCTAGCCTACACTAATGCAGATTATGCTGGGTGTCGAGTAGAGAGAAAAAGTACTAGTGGCTATTGTCAATTCCTTGGTGGCTGTCTAGTATCTTAGGCATCTAAGAAGCAACACACTGTAGCCTTGTCTACAACTGAGGCTGAATATGTTGCAGCTGGTAATTGTGCTGCCCAAGTACTTTGGATCAAGCACCAACTAGATGATTATCAGATAAAACTGGAATGTATTCCAATCTTGTGTGATAATACTAGTGTTATATGCCTTGCTAAAAATCCTGTTCATCATTCTAAGACTAAGCATATAGAGATAAAACACCATTTTCTTAGAGATGTCGTAAATAAAAAGGAAATTGAAATGAACTTCATTGAAACTGAAAAATAAATTGCTGATATTTTTACTAAGCCTCTTGGGAATGAAAGGTTTAAATTTCTTAGAAGAGAACTTGGCTTGTGTAAATTTCAGCATAATGAATAAACTCTCTGATGGCTTGAATAAACCTTGTGAATGTTGAATGTTGCAACAGACTCATGATCATGCATGACATTCATATTTTTTTTTTGCATCACACTCATGATCATCATTGCATATCATTTAGTCATGACTGTGTCTAAGCACTCTCTCATCTAAAACCACATGTATTTAGACAGGGGGAGTAGTGTTAGAAATTCAGAGTGGTCATCAACTTTATTGAAATCCAAATTCTTTGACCCTGAATGAGTTGAGTCTGACAATATGGCAATATGTTAGTCAGTTCTGATTCCTAAGCAATAGAAAACAGACTTCTTCATTTATAAGAACTTTAATTGCTTGAAGACTGACTTAATGGTTTACATTTTATAAACTTTAAAGTTTAAAGATTGCAATCAGTAAATAAGAAAGCTGAAAATTGATAAAGCTCTCAACCCTTATCTTATTTCATGTCAGACAAAGCCAATTATATCTGAAATCTAAAAACTCATCTAAAATCCTGTTAGAGAAGGCTAAGTATGTGCATTGTCCTTAAACAAGTCATTCTGAAACAAATAAAGGACAGCTAAGAAAGATATTGAAAAACATTGAAAATTAATTGAAAAATAACATTGGCAGAGCAATGACTGGTAAAATACTGAGAAACTAAGTGATCCATCAAAGAAATGGACAATACTTAAGTCATGAGGTGTATCAATTATCTCTGTATAAAATGATCAAAACAGTAGGGTATTTTCACTGAGTACCTGGGGGTAACTGGCGTCTGATAAACGTGTACCCTCACACAAAAAGGTGTAAATCAGTTTTATTGAGTTTGATCATAGGCAGAATGGTCCATCATGTTGAGTATCTAGGGGTATTGGCGTCTGATAAACGTATACCCTTACGCAAAAAGATAAATGGTACCTGAATGCCCTTAATGAAATAATATTGAAAATGATGTTCCTTCAAAAGAAATTTTAGGGATGTCAACTTGTTTAATTTCAATACATGACCTGGTATCTCTTAACCATTTTTTTACTGAGTCTATGAAAGTAAGATATTTTGAAACTGAATCTCTCATGCAAATGTGATTCTGGTTTATTGTTTTATCATGCACAGAAAACTTATCCATTGATTGTAGTGCATGAACTCAAAATTTATAACCTTTAAACCAGAATTCTATCTCAAAGCAGTTTCTAAATTCATATGACTGAAGACTCTGTGCTTCAAAATGCTTATTCCTGAACTACTTGTTCAGAATTCCAGTCAGATGATCTCTCTTGTTCCTTCCCTTGTAATCACTTTCCCTCCTCTTTGTTGATGGCAAAGGGGGAGAATATTGTCTGTTTGTTAAATTCCAGGGGGAGTGTATTCATTGTTATGGCAAAGGGGGAGATCTTGTTAGAACTTGCATTCTCATAGCATGCATTAGGAGTCAGTGTAACTCATAGTATTGCCATCATCAAAAAGGGGGAGATTGTTGTGCCCCTGTAGTTTTTGATGATCTGTAGTTTTGATGATAGCAAACTTATGAGTCACAAGTCTATACATCTATGCATCATTACTCTCTGCATAGTCTGGACAATGAATACAGCATAGTCTATACATTGGCTGTTGTCCTGGAGCGTCAACACAAGTCCATACATCGGTTGCAGCACTGCACGCACACTCAAAGTCCATACACTGCATTGTGGCATGCACACTAGCAAGTCTGTACATTAGGTATTTTTACCTACGTTGCAACTAGCAAGTCTGTACACTGGTGATTTTACCTACGTTGCACTTGCAAGTCCATACATCGTGCAGTCTACACATTATGACACGCAAAGTCTGCACAACGCCTTGTTAGCAAGTCTATACATCGCCATAGCTCGCATGCAGAGTCTAGACAATCTTAACCAAGTCTGTACACTACCATCTTGCAGCACATCATAAGTCTATACACTGGTCCGTCTCACTGAGCGTCTCAAGTGGACACTAAGTCTATACACTAGACCGTCTCACTTAGCGTCTTTGTGTAAGTCACTCGCCACCAAGTCTATACATTATGGCACGCAAAGTCTGCACAACGCATTGTCTGCAAGTCTGCACATTGCTATAAGCACGCATGCAAAGTCTAGACAGCCATGGGCAAGTCTATACATCGCATTGCATGCACGCAGGTCTAAGTATGTACACTAGCTGCAGCATGCTCGCATAAAGTCTATACATTACATCTTAGCATGCTTGCACAGCACAAACAAAGTCTGTACATTCATATGTGCATTGTGCATTGCTCTTGGCAGAGTCTGTACATCGTTATGCTGCCTTGTGCCGTAGCAAGTCTATACATTCTCTATGCTCGAGATTTGACGCCCACCAGAAGTGGTGTCACTTCTGAAACAAACGCCTAAGTGTAAGGCGTCTTTTTGTTGAGCATCGCTTCATCAACTCTATACATTGTCTACTTGCATAACGTTGAGTCTGTACATCACTTGAACACTCATTGCACTCTAACTCTATACATTACTTCATGTATTCCACTCATAACTCTATACACTGCTTCACTCATTGCACGAAGTCTGCACATTGTGTTGCTTTGTTCATACTTTGTTTTGCTAAGTTTACACATTGATGCACGTTTACTTCTGCATATTTGAAGTCTATACATGGCATAAGCTCTGCATATATGGAGTCTATACATGGCATAAGTCCTTCATATAGGAAGTCTGTACATGGCATAGTCTTGCATATTTGAAGTCTATACAGGCTATAGCACTGCATTTACTAAGTCTGTACAACGCCATGGGTCTGCATACATAGAGTCTGAACACTGAATAGCTTCGCATTCACAATGTCTGTACATTGCTTCAGCAGTGCCTTCATATAGTCTGTACATCGCTTAAACCTTAAACTGACAATTCTATTTCGACTGTCTGACAGGGATTCTTTGCAGAGACTGATGACTGGGCACGTGATCCGAGGATAAAGGGAGTGACCAGATTATGACACGTGTACTGAAAGCCTGTTGGATGCTGCCACGTGGTCCAAGCCATTGGGCGGGAGATGTGGAGAGCACACGCCCTTCCTGCTGCTGGTATATATATGGAGTTTCTTCCTTCAGAAGAAGCTGATCGAAAAGAAGCAGCCAGAGCTAAGAGAAAAGAACAGAGAGTGAGCGCCTGCACGATCCACAGAGAAGAAGAAAAACAGAGAAGAAGATTCAGAGAGAAGAAGAAAAAGAGAGAAGAAGATTCAGAGAGAAGAAGAGAAAGAGAGAAGACAAGATTGAGAGAGTCTTTTCGAAGTCTTGTAAATCAGTCTCTTGGTTCAGATACTAGAGCTGATACTGCTCAATTGAGCTTCATTCGTTTTGGTTTTCCATTTCGTTTGTTTCTGTCTTTACTGTTTTCGAAACTCTTTTGTTATCAAGCTGTGAGCCAGCAATTGCAGTGGAGGTTTCCACTGGACAGGTGAAGCTGTAATCCTCAGCAGGCGAGACCAGGTCTCGGACGGCTAAGCTGTATCGCCCAGCGGTTGCAGAGGATTTGTTCCTCTGGTCGGCAAGCTGTAAAGCCCAGCGAAGCTGTGTATCAGCGGTCTGTTGGCAAGCTGTGAAGCCCAGCTGTTCAAGCTGTGAGTCAGCAGGATCCACATTCCAGGTGGAGTGTGGGGTGGACGTAGATCTCTTGATTGAGATCGAACAACCTTAAAGATCGGTGTCTACTGTGTGATTGCCTGTGGTTTGTGTGATTTCATAGTGTTCCTTCTATCGTTCAACAGTTGCTTGTTTTAATTCCGCATTAGAGTTCAACTGTGTTCTAAAATTAGACATTAGATCTATTCACCCCCCTCTAGATCCACTCTCAGTGGTAATAGACTGCGTCCATCTAACATAACACAATTTGAGGTCTATTTCATGGGTCATGTCTGTAATGTCCCGGATCTTTCGGATCCTTCGTTATGGGTCCTGGATCTGGTTTGTCAGGGTGTTCGACCCTGTTGTGTCCGAAATTTCATTTCGGACATCTTTCGTGTTCGGATCGACGCGATCCGGAGTCGTTTCGGAGGCCCGGAGTGTGTCCGCGGCTTTTCCGTGCGCGTTTTCCGATTTCCGCGTACGGGTTTCGGCGAATCCTTCGGAACCCTATAGCGGGTGAACTGGGTCGTTCACCAGCCCGCGAGTGGTACCGTTGTGATCTGCGCGTCGAGACGGTCGAGGAGGCGTATTTTTCTATTTTTTGATATTTTTCTGATTTTCCGGATTATATATATATATCAATTCTTTTTCTTTTTTTTTCCTTTTACCTTTTTCTTTTCTTCTTCTTCCTCCTTCCTTCACCGTAAGAGCTCCCCCTCCCCCGCGGCCGATCTTCTCCTCCCCGGGCGACCGAGACGCGGCCCCCCTCACTCCGGCAACGGCGTGGTAGCGGCGGCGGCGGCAAGGCGGTCCCGGTGGCGTGCTTTTCGCGGCGAGAGGCGGGGCGTTCGTGGGAGTAAAAGCTTCATCCTTGATTTCGGCGGTGATTCGGTGGATTTCGAGCTTCCTTGAGGTAGGGGGACGAATCCTTACCCTCTTTCTAGCATTCCCCGTGATTTATAGGCCGTGGAGAGGCCGAGAGGGACTAGATTCATGCCGGGAGAGTTATTTCCATGTTTGGGGTTTGAGCGCCGGATCCGTCGATTCGTGAGGTTTTTGATCGATTTGGGGGTCCTAATGCTAGGGTGTTGTGGGGTGATTCCCCATTGTTTTCCCTTCACCAGGAGTGGTGAATGGGCGTGGATCTACGTTTTTGGGCGTGTTTCGCGAAATCGGGCTCGGCCCGTTGTCGCGCTATAGTCCAGTGGCGCGTTCTTGATGAACGCGCCATGTCGTCCGAGCGTGTCCGTCTGAGAAGATGAACAGTAAGGCGGTGGGGAACGCGCCTGGTTCGGGTAGCGCGATGTCCAGATCGCGCTACCCAAAACTAGCGCGTTCAGGTGTGAACGCGCTGGCTTTAGGCAGCGCGACATGGAAGATCGCGCTAGCCTTAGCTAGCGCGTTCTTCGGTGTCGCGCTAGGTATTAGGGATACCTAGCGCGACCATCCCCTCCCCCGAACCGTGTTTTTGCGGGTAGCGTGACCTCCGGTTGGGTGAGTTGCGGACCCGGTTGTGGCGTGTGGCCCTAGGGATGCCGTGGGCACCCAGTGAGAGCCACAGGGGCGCCCGGGGTTCCCCGGAGAGTCAGTTACCTCGGTAGGGGTGCCGCGTGACTTGAGGGACGGTTGGACCTCATGCGTGTCCCCGGCATCTATGCCTATCGTATGATCATCGTGAGTCTGTGCTAGTGTTTGGTCGGTGGTTTCCGTGGATTAGTCCTTACTTCCAGTGACCTGTCCACTAGTCGTAGCTTTCTGCGCACGCGTGTGCGGACCCACCTGGGAGTGGTGGAGAGCGAGACCCAGTGTGACGCGGTTTTTAGGCTGGTTACCGTAGGGCCCCTTGCCTTTGCCACCAGAGTCCGGTGGGGGGGAAAACCAGCTAGAGGACCCGACCTAGAGCAGATGGTCTGTGTGTGCACACGTAGTTGGGGGCTTAGGGCACGCACTGACGAGTGCGACCCCAGCTAGTCCTTGTTGTGTTACTTGTTGCGTGTCTGAGTCTCACGCCCGGGGCGTTGTAGCTAGACACTTGTGATGCGGTGTAAGACGTCAGGGGACGCATCCGGTCGTTCTTCTTGTGGATGGTGCTCCTGTTCACTGGCAGGCGTGGACTCGTGTTTTGTTGGACCGAGGTTCCGTACTACGGTACCGTTATAGTAGATGACTTTTTCATTTATTTACTTTAGCTTATCGGTTCTACCGTACTCTCGTTTGGTAGGGTTATCTTCTTCTTCCTCATTTTCCGTGCGAGGTGGGGATTCGCGGGATCCCTACTGGGCCAATGAGATGAGGCTCACCCCTGCTCTTCAGGTGAGGCGGGGTCGGCGGGAGGCGCGGCCGAGTTTCAGCGTGGGTCTTCCAGCCAGGGTTAGTTGCCAGTCTGCCAGAGCCGGGGGATGCCCCGCGTAGTTGTACTCCGGGGGATGCCCCGTGTTGTTGTACGCCAGGGGATGCCCCGTGTAGTTGTATTTTCTTTCCTGTTGACTGTACTTTCTTTGGACATGAGACACTGTGGACCTTGTAGCAGTTTGATTTATTTATTATTATGTGCATTTCCTTTTGATTATTGTGCTATCTCTGTGGACGTTGCAGCTTCTCTTATACCCCACACCACTCCTTTCTACCCTTCCGAGTCTTCGGGCTCGTGGGTTGGCGGGCCGAGATTCGAGACGCACCGGTTCCTTTCCGATACTCGGATCCTCAGGTCGTCACAATGTCTCCTTGGTTGGATCTGGTTCCTTACCTTTTTCCACTGGATGAAGCTTAGCAAACTTTCATTTCATTTTGTGCTCTATTGTCTCTAACGGTCCTTTGATGGCGCGTTACAATCCTATAATGCATCTACCTTGGTCCGTTACATCATGCCAGAGTCCTTAAGTCAGAGGCTTCTTTCAAGCTTATCTTTTAAGCCTATCTGTTGAGTGTGACGGTTTATCGTGCGGCCGTTACATTCATTGTGACGCGTCCATCCTTGACCGTTACATTCATCTAGAGTCCTGTGTTCGAAAACTTCGCCCGTTGGTCTTATCTGTTCATGGATAAGGTTTTGTGACGGTCCATCCCTGGGGTGTTACATCTCTGTGGCGGTCTATCGTGCGACCGTTACATCCATCAGAAGTGTTCCAGCAGAACTGCTCTTTCTCTGCTACTCCGTGGTCGAATTAAGAGTTTGATTCCTTGATTTCTCTTTCAAATCTGATCCTTAGAACCTTCTGTTTATTTTTATGGACTCTTGGGAGTATTATCTTCAAGAGTTTGCTAAGAAACATCTTACTTTCTAGCTGGTTTATCTCCAATCCAACCCAAGAGTTTGGGGGTCTATAAATAGAACCCTTGACTTCATGGCTTAAAGAAGGGGGAGATTTCTGGAATTCGCGATGAAGTGCTGCCGCATCCTAGAGCTAGAACCAATCAAGGAAGGCTGCATCCCATGCCCATCGTCGTCTTAAGTCCAGGGAGTATTAGCTTCAAGGGGCTAATTCAGTCTAGTTCAAGTTTAATTAGTTTTTCCCTCTTCCATCATCCATGGCATGTTCCCTCTTCTTCTTCCACATTCTTCCTCTTCTTGCATGCATCTAAATCCTCCTCCCATCTTTTAAACACCCCAGAGGGGTTAAAAAAAAAACAACCGCCCCGGTATTCTCCCCTTCCTTTTGCATGTTCTTCAATTCTTGTGATTTATAGTTACTACACTTGGCAAAGGCTAATCTGGGTGTTTTCTTTCTCTTCTACACTCTTTTGCAGGTTTTCCAAAGTTAAGGCACGAGGCCCAAGCTTCCTGGCCGGCTGGGAAGGTTGGAGATCAAAGATTTCAAAATTCCTTTTCTGTAGATCTCTGACGGATCAGGGGAGACGCGTTACAGCATTCTGGCGCATCAGTCCTAGTCCGTTATGCTTCACAGAGTTGCAGATCACAGCTTCTAGTTTTCTCTCTCCTACGGGCGGGTGCTTCATCCATCTATTCTAAGGTACATTCCAAGTCCTTGGCTTATTATTTACCTTAGTGACGATCACGTTCCTTCTTAGTTGGGCAATAGCTCTCTCTCTCTTTCACATCTTTTCCTTTAATTACTTGCTTGTTCCACCCCTAGCGGTGTGTTTTCTATTCCTCTTGCTCCACGCTCGGCGTGTGTTTTTATTTCCTCTTTAGTTTAGTTACTTGATTGAGATTGCTTGCCCATGCTTAGAGGTCATGATGGTTGCACATGTGTATGTTGTGCATGCTTATTGGTAGATTGGTTACATTCATATCTGCATAATTGATCACATCATCTTGCAATAAAGGGATCATCACAATCACAAATAACAACCAACACCCCCGACTCCCCGACACGCGGTGACGAGCCACCTTCTTTATAGCCATCGAGCCAACTCGGGACTGCATACTAAACTGTCATATAGCATGGCATACCATGTCAAGGCTGGGCTTTCACGCCCAAAATGCCTTCATTCAGTGACTACGAGCTGCCAACCCCCACTACCATGCCATATGCAAACTATGGGGCCCGTTAGCCGTGCCTTTCGACAGCCCATGGAGTGTGAGGACCACTCTCAAACACCGTGTGGACGACATTGACTCCACCCGGCCTTGGGCGCCTCGACTTCAGCCTCACACCCCAAGGAATAAGGTTGTACTACACGACACCCCAAAAAGGCAAAGACTGGGCCCCAGGGGCCCACCCCACAGCAGCAGCCAGCCCCGAGGGGGGACCCGCTACGCGCCCGTGTCCTGGGGTGCGCTCCCTGAGATCAAGGTCCCAAACCCAATCACAGAGTGCATTTTCCTCAATGTAAGGGTGAGCTGACTCACTAGTCTAGAAAAGTTCGTGGAGTCCGTGGAAACAACGCATGACTATGAACAAGCACCACCACACAAAGGATGGTACGAAGTAACCTCGATCAACGTGCCAGCCAACCAAGCCCATATCCTCCACGTGTCCAGTTCACACTGAGTCAAAGTGGGTCCCAAATGGGCTATCACGTGGATTTTATAGCCATGCTCTCTCCCTCTCTTTTGGACCACCAAGGTGGTCCACATAAACCCCCCTGGGGGGGGCTTACGTGGACTAGGATGCCCCCCCAACTTGGCCTGCATAAACCCCAAAGGGGGGAGGGGGTTTACAAGGAGTAGGCTAGCCCCCCCAACATGGTCTGCATAAAGCCTCTTCTCCCTCTAAAAAATAAAAAAAAGAAAGGAAAGAGAGGAAGGTGACCCGTGTAAAGCCCGGGGGGTTTTATGCGGACTAGGCTGCCCCCCCCCCAGCTTGACCCGTGTAAACCCAAAGGGGGGGTTTACGCGGACCAGGTTGGCCCCCTAGCATGGTCCGCATAAAGCCCCTTCTCTCTCCCAGAAAATTAAAAAAAAATAAGAAAAGAAAAAAGGACCATCAAACTAGTCCGCATAAACCCCCCGGGGGGTTTATGTGGACCAGGTTGGCCCCCCAGCTTGGTCTGCGTAAACCATGTCAAATTGAAAAAAAAAAATCTTTTTCTCTGCACCCCTCAACCTAGGCCGCGTACGTACCAGGATGACCCCCATCAACCCAGTCCGCGTAAACCCCCTTCACCGCCTTTACACGTACCAACATGACCCTTTTCCCTTCCCCCGCCAACTTTCTTTATAAATTCCCCCCTTAGGGAATGCCAAGGGGCATATAGGCAGACACACAAGGCACATACATCCAATGGAGATCCAACAGCAGCAAAAGCGGGCGAGGAAGGCTTTGTTGGTTGGCTTGTTCGGCTAAACATACACTGAGGGTATGTCACATCAACACCCTCCATATGGTGTTTAGCCGATTCACACAAGCCCCCCAGATACATATGATGCGTCATGCTAACGGTGAATATACCCCCATGTCGGGTCCACCTACACGTGATGCGTAACACTAACGGTGGAGATACCTGCATGCCAAATCCTATCGCACATTGGGATCGCTCATCGACTGCTCTTTCCGGGCCAACAACCGACTGTCCCACCCGCTGGTCAAAGTTAGCCTTGAAAGCCCTGGTCGGAGTTAGTCTGGCTAACTCTTTGAAGACCATACCTGCATGATATATCTCTTACATGCAGGTGCCCCCAGATACGCTAACTTTCGGCCAAAAATCGGTGCCCAACTACTCATCTCAAGTCAGGCCCGATCGATACTCCCGCCAATCAGTGCCAGCACCCCTGCAGCCTTGATTGCTCCACCATGCCCGCAGTCCCTCCAGGGACCCTTTGTAAAACATCGGAGAACCCACGCGCTCTTTCATGCAATGACCCATGGACTAACAAGGGAAGAATTATCCCGTGGCTTACATCTATTGTACTTGGGCCTTTAATGCCCCTATGTAATGCCTTTAACGACACCCTCTAATGAAGTGTACTCGAAAAACTTAATTCCTCACTTTTTTCGACTCACCTTCAGGCCTTGCCTACCATCTCCTATCTTGCCCAGTTCTCGAGCTAGTACCTACCCGCTCCTTGTTGAGCCAATGTCAGTTGCTCATTCTTTTGGGCCAATACCTACCAGCTCCTAGCCGAGCTAATGTCCGCAGCCCTCCTCCCGAGCTAATGTCTCGCCTAGTCAAACCTAGAAACTAGTTTCTCCATTCCCTGTCTGCTAGGCTTAATAGTTGTATTATGGCGACGGCGTGAACTAAGCCCTCCTGACGTCACGGCTTTCAAGGTACCCAGTCCTCTTTCAGTAGTAGAAACAAAGGTGTTCGGACGCTGTCCGATGTAAAATAAACATCGATCGCTTACGGTTGGTGGGGAAGACGTTCTATACGCGACCCCCATATCACCTCACTCGTACCTACGGAACCCCCATTCTATCCACGTGTCGCCCACTATTCTATGCCCATGTGTCGTATCTTGGAGACACATCTCCCCTGTTGAAATCTAGTTTCATAGGGGATTGTCGAGTTATCAACTGGCACGCCCACACTATACCCAGTTATCACTAAACCAGTAATTTTTACACGTCACTATCACCCTGTCAAGCCATCTCGCGTGTGTCGTGTGTACCTAGAATGACTGCCCATCTGCAGTTCATTTATGCGTGTCTCTTTTGTCCTCTTACATTTCTCCTGCTAATACTCCCGGACCCACGTGCCAGATCGACCTATCTCGACCATTCGAAGGCAAGTGTGAGTCGGAACGTAAATAGTTAAATATAATAACTTTTTGACTGTACTTCATCTAGTTTCACTAAATGAAAAAACTATAATAAAGCACTTATGCAAACACTTAACCGCTACTGTGCCATGCAGCATAGATGATATTCTTACCTTCCAAATTGCATAAAATACTTAAACGTTATAAAACTCTAGACTATGCATGTCTTCACAAAATTAATGGCACTTACCACTTGATCAGCTATATACATGTCGCATTAAATGCCATGCATCCGTTTGGGTAATCGTAATCTCTAGATGTATTATATAAAATACAGTGTACTCAATATACTTTATCACTTTCTATCCATGAGATACACTTTATTCGTGCACCTAAAATTAGTCTATTCATGTATTCAAATGCTAAGGTGCATATTTCAAATTTTACTGCTTTATCTCGCGTCACTATAACATCTATATATGATGAAAATATTGTTAGTGTATTTGTAGATATATAGGCTGCAGCGACCAAGACGTAACACACCAATAGAAAGATTTTCCAATAGATATATATGTGGCAGAGATCTGACTCACCTACCACCTAGATCAACATGTACCCACATAAAAGAGGTGGAGTTCCAAGGATGAATCAGAGCTGTCGAATATTGCGATTGGGGATCAAATAGTTGAAGGCAAGATGTATCTAACGAATAAAAGAACCAGGATAAATATCTCAAAGATCCAAGAAGAAGAGCAATCTTTTGGCTGAGCATTCAATGCCAAAAAAAACACTTGTAATCAAAGTGATTCTTGAGCAATGTCGAGCTTCCTTAACATCTATATCTAACTGAAAGACTTCGCCACATTCAAAGTAAGACTATCGAAGTCTCTGACTCTGGGAAGCAATCAAGAAGAGGCTATTACGCTTCAACGACATTCTTCGTCATCCTACTATCTGTCAATTAGTTTTCATTTATTGCATTGTAAAGTCCATATACGCTCATCAAGGAGAACTTGTGGAACTATAATCTATCTGCTGACAGTGAGAGCATTTATTGCTCTAGGTTATTAGCATACGGGTGTGCTAGGTTGGTTTGTTGATACTGTGAATGTTAAAAAAAATAAAAACGATAAAATAATAGAAGTAATGAGAATAATGTTATGAGGAATAGAAAAACATGATCGCCAGAGATTGAAGATCTCAAAAGAAATAAAATAAAGAGATGACCACGCAATGAGGAATACCTTTTGGATGGGGGAGATATGTGGATTATAGCATTCTCTTCCAATCGGCCGGTGAACATAGTCTTCGTCTTCTTATTTGATTACCCTTAAAAAAGACAAACAAACACCAAACAATATGGATTAGAACATGTGAAGTGTAGTATCAATTCCAGAGATAAAAATATGATGAAAATAATGAAGTGATATACACCTTGTTGGTATTGTTTTAAACCCCTTAATATAAAGGGTAGGAAAATATGATGTGATGAAAAATTGAGTGTGAAAGGGTTGCACTAAAGGAGGTTATGCTAGAGTGGACAAGTGAAGGATCTCAATATGATTGAGATATAAATCAAAATGATAGATCAAGAGGGAAAGTGTGATACATGCAACTAGTAATTCAATAAATGCATAAACTAGAAAAAAATAATAGAGATAGAAAGGCTCATTGATGAGAGGATGAGCTTCCAAGACTCCCAAAGAGTATGAAAATTCGTGCATGGGGAGGGGCTCCTTCCTTAAAGGCTCCTCCTTCAAATTCTCCAAGAATTTCAACTTTGTTCCGATCTTTTTAACCCTTCCAAATGGTGCACTATTAATAGGAGATGAAATTTGCAGCCAATATTCAAGTAAAATTAGGAATAGAAATTCCAACTTTGTTAAGAGGAGTAAAAAGTTCCGTAAGTCTCATTTTAAACTACGAATTTCATAAAAATATTTTCCCAAACGAATATAAAAGCCAAATTAAGGAAATTTCACGATTGGGCCTGGAATGGGCCTTCTGGAAGGCGAACGCTTGAATGTGGTCGCCCGATCAACTGCGACTTGAAACGCATCGGGGCGGAGCACTGCGAATTAATGAAGAATGTGTTCATGATAGAGATCGTGTTTTGCATCATGAAATAGTGATGCGAATAAAAATGATTATTTTGGAAGTAAAAATCTACCAAAATGGATAAATATGAAAGATGTCACAGTTGTACAATGCAAATTAAGTGATTTGTGCCCTCCTATTTCGGCGCAATTCAGATAATTCCCTGTTCTAATAAAATTTGAAATTCAAATAATGGCAGGTTAAGGATGAAAGACAACTATTGGGTTGACGTGAATTAGAAAAATTAAATAAAGAAAGCCCAAATTCGGAAGGTAGGAATCTAAAAGCTAACTTCAGAAGGTAGGAATCTAAAAGGCATCATGGTAGTGTGACACAATTTGGAGAATCTCATCCTCCTGAGCTAGCGCAAATTAGGAGAATCGCATCACATTAACATGACACGGTTTGGAGATGAACGCGGTCGGGGAGGCGACACTGACTTTGAGTGAATCGCGTCCAGAGAAAGTGATGCGTTAAAATCACGTTTCGGATGAGGGACGCGTTCAAAGAAAAATATCAAAAAAATAAGAAGAAAATCAGAAAAAAATAAAAAAAGATAATAATCGATAAAAAAGAGAAAATCACTCAAATAAGTCAATTTTGAGAGCCACTTTAGGGCATTATGGTCACTGTTTTAAAACTCGGCCCAACCTGGCCGGTCTGGTCTCAAAATCAGATCTAAAATCTGGTCAAACTCGGTTAACTCAGCCCAACCCAGTTAACCCGGCCTAACCCAGTAAAACCAATGTGACCCAATCAGGTTCGAGACATATTTCACATTTTCTAAGTTTCTATCATTAGGTTAGGTTTTAATTTAGCATGTAAATAAATATGGAAGATGAGGTGTCATCTTTGAAATTGTATCTTTTATGGCCTTAACATTTAATGGTATTAACACAAGTTTTATAAGTTGAAAAGATCTTGATTCTAAATCGCTTTTTCCTTACGTGTAGAAATAAACAAAGAAAACCTAAGAGTTTAAGATTAAATTTAGTGAACTCCCATCATGACTCTGTCCCCCGAGACAACCTACAGGGCATGAAGGAGAAAGGAAAACTATAAAGTGCAAAAAATAAAATGTGTCTTTCATATTTCTAAGTTACTACTTAAGGTAGATTAAAATTTTATGGGTATGCAATATTGATGTGAGTAGTTCTAGTCTTACGGGTCACGGGTCAACCTGAATGGTTAAACCATTGACCCATGACCCACTAGCCTCTCTGGGTCAAGGTCCGGGTCGGGTTTTAAAACATTGATTATGTTGTGATATGAGATTTACTCAATATGATGTCAAAAATAGTGTGTTTACAGCTGTCCCGCCTTAGCATATACTTTGTAGGAGAGTAAGACAGAGTGAAATAGAATGAAATAAAATGAAGTGGAATGTAATGGAGTAAAATGGAACGAAGTGAAAACGAATTGAAAAGTAGATGCCAAAATGTAATGCGACACACTCTCAACACCACACGATTGGAATTTTTTCAGAGCTTTCAATGAAGCAACCTTGAGAAGGTTCTCTGAAATCAACAATTATTTAAATGGAGGAATAAGCAAAGGGATAAATATGCATGAGGTGCACGAAAGAGAGGGAAATAGATATATCAACTTCTAGCATCGAGGAAGTACCTCAGGTCACAAACCTGTAGGTTTCACTATTGGAGAGTAGTTACTAGTCATGTGGATGTACTGCAGCCAAGGTGGATCCAAGAGAGTAAGGATGAATGTCTAGTCATGTGGATGTACCTGCAGCCAAGGTTTGTTGAAAAACACATGCAACTTTTATGATTTTTTAAATATGTAAATTTTTATAGAGATTTTGGAAATATTTAAATTGTTATTAGATTTTGAAATATTTGAATTTTTATGGAGTTTTTGAATTATACAGTTTTGGTAGAGTTTTGAGAATATTTTATTTTTTTGGATTATGTGAATATGCCATTTTCTAGATTTTTGAATATTTAACCAGACCATGCTAACTGCAATATTAAAGGTAGTTCCAACCATTAGGTAAGGGTTCTTGTTCCTTTCTCTTTTGCTTAAGAATTACCCAAAACTTGGCGTGCATTTAGTGTAACACCCGAATTCGTCTGAAACTTAAAGATAGTTAAATATCTTATAGTTAGTCCATATAAATTTTATGTTACCTTAATTAAAGTCTAATACCTTGAACGGTATTATTTAACGAACCTTATTAAGTAAATTAAATAGCTATCTCACTTTAATAATGTATAACTTTTCATAAGAATGTCATAATAGTGTCAATATTAGACACATTGGAAAGAGAACTCAAACACCTACAAGTTTCATGTTGAGCATATTTTCAAATTTTGAGGTTTGATAGGTCAAAAATAGGATAGAGTGAACTAATTCTTAGAAATTATATTATTGTTAACTTTTTTGAGATTTTCATATAAAAATACAAAACAAAACAAATAATAATAATAAAACCTAAAATATTCCCCCTCCCCCCACGTAAGCCCCCTTACCCTTCACTCCTCTCCTTATCACCTTCCCCACTTAACCCCTCCCTCCTCCAACCCTTCCCCCCTTATCACCTCCCCCACTTAATCCCTCCCTCCTCCAAAATATCTCCCCCTACCACCCACGTGTCTCCTCCTCCTCCTCCTTAACCCCCCCTTCCTTACCTATATAAAGCCCATCACCCCTCCTCTTTCTCTCCCACGAACACCTCTCCTCTCCCCCCCTCCACCCCTCATAACACACTTCCCCATCTCTCTCTCTCTCTCTCTCTCTCTCACTCTCTCTCTCTCACACACACACACACACATAATTTCTATCACTCTCTTTCTTTTTTTTTCTTCTTCTCTCTCTCTCTCATCTCTCTCTCTAATCTATCTCTTTCCCCTTTCCCTCTCATCTCTCTCTATTTTCGCTCTCTAGTTTCTCTCTCATCTCTCTTCCCACTCTCATTCTCTTACTAATAAACGGAGAAGATAATAGAACATCAGAATAATATAAATATTTGACAAAAGTTTGGACGGAGGATTTGAAACTTATTTGGATAATTTCACCATTCTTTACGTATCTGGGACGTGAAAATTATCTTTTCCTATGTAAAGACTTTTATGAGAGCTCGGGTGAGATACTAAAGTCAATTCGGAAGTCTATTCTAAAGGTAGGCATGATAAACCGAGTGTATGTTATTTGTTATTTATATTTCTTTGATTTGATTTAGTTTGAAATGTAATTTAAGTTATTGATTTATTTAACCCAATGATCTATGATTAGAATCAATTATTTATTTAGTTACCATTCTGTTAAAATATTATTTTTCTCTCTAATCTCTCTCTAATCTCTTTCTACTTTCTCCCTCTACTTTCTCTCTCTACTCTAATCTCTTCGAATGTTATATAATAGTAATTTATTTAGTTAATAAATTTGACCCACTACTCTATGATTAAAATCTAATTCCTGATATTAAAATACGATCCAGTTATTTTGTAAAGTTCAATGACAAGTTTGAAGTATTGAGACGACTATGTAATAAGCATCATAATAAGAATAAAAATTTGATTAAGCATATGGACTGTGTCACTTTAAGGAGGTGTGGGGCGACAAACCGTAGTTAGCTTCCGCTACGGGATTAGGTCCATTTCCGAGGACAAACGGACTTCTGAAAAATTTGGAATCCAGAATAAGAAAATTATCTGGGGAATGGTGGAGTATTAACTCCCGATCCTGCGTGGTTGATCAAGGCCGATAGGCTCCAGCGTTTAGACCATTTATCTTTATGTCGACGTATGGATGCCTAGGTATGTGTTTGTTACTACTTTTAGTGACGGGATGCCTGTCTAATATATGCTGCCAAATAATATGAAGTTCAGATTTGATATATGACTTTGATATGATCTGAAAATAAGTTCATCTATATAAGTTCTGATTTAGCTAAGATATGTACTATGCTATATATATATAAGTCAGATAAGATTTGTTATACGCATTTGCTTATAAGAAGAAAAATTATTCTACTCTACTAGTTTTCCTTCGCATTCATAGTATATGTACAATCTAATGAAATTATGATTAGTTGTATCTATATATCATGGATTTGCACAGTTTAGTATATGATAAGCATGTGATTGGTTTTAATGCCTACTGAGTTTTTGGACTCATATCTGTTGCCTAACTATTTCAGGAAATTGACCAGTGTGCGTCTTGACTCCTTCGGGCAGTAGGTCAGAAGTTGATCCCGGGTTTAATTTAGATTCCGCTGCGTAGAATAAATAGATTTAATTTTCTTTTGAATAATAAATGTAAATATGACTTTTGAGTAGAGATATGTAGTACTCTGTATACGATGTAAATTATGAGTGTTTATCTTATGGAAATGGTATGGTTATGTTTCTTTTGGAATATGTGATGGTTTGGCTTTTAGCGCCTTGCAAATATTCAGCCCACAACACTTCCGTATTTCCGCTGTGACGTCCCCGGACACGATACGGGATCGCGGGAAGGGGGCGCCACAGAGAGTGGTATCAGAGCAAAATTGTGAGGCTTGAAATTATTTGCAGCCATCTGAATTTATATACCATACCACAAGATCGTAGGAATTTATTTTAGAATTTGATGTCAAACCTAGAATCATACTAATTCAGATTAGTTCTCCCTCGCAGGAGATGTCAGTGAGTGATAGGGTTAAGGTTAATACTTCTCCCGAGGAGTCTGCACCCTTAAATGGGACATCACAAGGAGTTGTCGGGGAACAATTCATGGCAAGCTTGCTCCCGGTGGGCAAGGCGCGTTACCTATTTAGGGTGTGTCAGATTTAGGAGGGTTCACACAAGCTTTTCAAGGGTTAGTGCAGACTATGCAGTTACATGCCCAAACTCAGGCAATGATGCAAGCCCAATTACAAAACTGTGTGCAAGAACAACCGAATAAGGCAGCAGACGCTACCCTGATGGAAAAATTCAGACATATGAGTCCTCCTTCTTTTAAGGGGGAGAGTCACCCGGAGATTGTGGAAAACTGGGTGAGAGAAATTGAGAAGATTTTCATGGCCATTAGATGTACAGAGCAGGATAAGGTGACATTAGCTACATTTATGTTGAAGGACCGTGTGGACGAGTGGTGGAGGTCTGCACTTAGAACCACTTTTAGAGATAGAGAGATTGAGATTGGCTGGAACGAATTTCTTGATGTCTTCCATGCAAAATTTCTCCCTCAGCATGTGAAGGACAAGAAAGATGTTGAATTTTTAAATCTGACTCAAGGAGGTATGTCAGTTGCCGATTATGAAGTAAAATTTACTGAATTGGAAAAGTATGCCCCTCATATTTGTTCAGATGAGCTTAGAAGGGTGAAAAAAATTGTTAGAGATTTGAGAGGTAACATTAGAAGTAGAGTTGCAATCCTTGAGCCTCAGACTATGGCAATAGCTTTGAGGACTACTTTTATTGCAGAAACTAAATATGAGGAATTCTTAATAGAAAGACAAAGGGATAATGCAAAAAGGGGTAATCTTGGTTCAATTGTGAGGAAAGATAAGAAGCCGAAGATGACTTTTCCAGAGAGAGTTCAACCAGTTAAAAGAGATAATATGCCAGCTTGTCAACAATGCGGGATGCAGCATAGAGGTAATGAATGTTGGCGGGCTGCAGGTAAATATTTTTCATGTGGTCAGACAGGGCATATGATAAGAGATTGTCCCAAAAGGCCCAGGCGAGATCAGCAACCACAACAGCAGCGGAGAGTTCAAGCCAGAGTATATGCACTAATAAGGGAAGACACCCGAGATGCCAATGCAATAGCTGAAGGTATTCTTCTTATCGATGCTATGCATGCTAGAGTTTTATTTGATCCGGGTGCTACACATTCCTTTATTTCTTTGAGATTTGCTTAATTGTTGAAAGATAAACAAAGTGTGAACACTGATGAGATGTCCATTAACACACCAACTGGGGAGATAGCTAGAACGACTTCTGTTATTCATAACATTAATGTAGTGCTTCAGGGGAGGATTATGCCAGCATGTGTGTATCTGCTAGAAATGAATGATTTTGATATCATCTTGGGAATGGATTGGTTAGATAGAAATTTTGCCCTTCTAGATTGTCACGGAAAGAAGGTGATTTTTCAGAAACCTGGAGAGCAGATATTTCACTACCAATGTCTAAGGCACCGTTCTAGTAAAACACTAGTTTCATCCTTTAAGGCTTTTAAATAGCTCAGAAGTGGATGTCAATGTTATTTGGCTAGCGTAGTGGCTATTCCTTCTAATGAAAATAAGAAAACCCCCTCAAATATTGATGTTGTCAAAGAATTTTCAGATGTATTCCCCGATGAACTTCCGAGTTTGCCACCACATCGAGAGGTGGAGTTCACTATTGAGCTCTCACCGGGTACTTTACCCATTTCCATCCCTCCCTACAGAATGGCACCCGCTGAATTAGTAGAATTAAAGAAACAATTGCAGGAACTGCTAGATAAGGGGTTTATTCGACCAAGTGTATCCCCTTGGGGTGCACCTGTTCTGTTTGTTAGAAAGAAAGATGGGTCGCTTAGACTATGCATTGACTATAGGAAGTTAAATCAAGTGACCATTAAGAATAAATACCCTTTGCCAAGAATTGATGATTTATTTGATCAGCTACGAACTGTCACAGTATTTTCAAAGATTGATCTCAGATCTGGATACCACCAATTAAGGATAAGGAAAGAAGATATTTCAAAAATTGCTTTCAAAACACGGTATGGGCATTATGAATTTTTGGTTATTCCATTTGGGTTAACTAATGCACCAGCAGCATTTATGGATTTGATGAACAGAGTTTTTCAACCATATCTGTATACATTTATAGTGGTGTTTATTGATGATGTGTTGATCTATTCTCCTACTGTTGAAACTCATCAAGAACATTTGAGAATTGTGTTGGAAACTTTAAGGAAACATCAACTCTATGCGAAATTTAGTAAATGTGAATTCTGGTTGGATAAGGTCCAATTCTTAGGGCATATCATTTCTGGTGATGCAGTGTCTGTTGATCCAGCTAAGGTTGAGGCAGTTTTACATTGGGAAAGGCCGAAGAATGTCAGTGAGATTAGGAGCTTTTTGGGTCTTGCAGGTTACTATCGCATGTTTATTGAAGGTTTTTCTTCTATTGCAGCTCCTATGACCAAATTGACCAAGAAAGGAATTCCTTTTGAATGGTCAGATAAATGTGAAATGAGTTTTCTGGAATTAAAAATAAGGTTAACTACAGCCCCAGTACTTACTTTACCTTGTGGGTCAGGAGGATTTGTGATATATACAGATGCCTCTAGAAAAGGACTAGGATGTGTCCTGATGCAGAATGGCAAAGTAGTAACTTATGCATCCAGACAATTAAAGACCCATGAGATGAATTATCCAACACATGATTTGAAGTTGGCAGCGGTGGTACATGCTCTAAAATTTTGGCGACATTATTTGTATGGTGAACAATTTGAAGTGTTTACAGACCATCAGAGTTTAAAATATATTTTCTCTCAGAAAGAATTAAATTTAAGGCAAAGACGGTGGATTGAATTTTTGAAGGATTATGATTTCACCTTGAATTACCACCCAGGAAAAGTAAATGTGGTAGCAGATGCACTCAGCAGGAAGAGGCTAATGGCAATCCAGTTGCGCCAAACTTGGAGAATGACATCTGATGTAGTGGAGTATTCTCCGATATGCAAAGGGAGAAACTTATTTCTGGCCCAACTAATTATTCAGTCTGCAATGGTTGAGCGAATTGTGCAAGCACAATTGAATGATCAGCAGTTACAAAAATTGATTGGCACACCGAGATTTACTCAAAGTGCAGACGGGGCAATCAGGTTTCAGGGAAGGTTGTGTGTACCTCAGAATGAAGAAATTAAGAAAGACTTATTAACTGAGGCTCATAAATCACAATATTCTATTCACCCAGGCAGTACAAAAATGTACAAAAATATGAAAAGACAGTTTTGGTGGATTGACATGAAGAAAGATATAGCAGACTTTGTCAGCAAATGTCTTACTTGTCAACAAGTAAAGGCGGAGCATCAAAGGCCAGCGGGACCATTACAATTGATGGAAATTCCACAGTGGAAATGGGAACATATCACTATGGATTTTGTGATGGGGTTACCAATGACTAGGAGAAAACATGATTCTATTTGGGTAATTGTTGACAGACTTACTAAGTCAGCTCATTTTCTGGCAACCACAAAGACACAATCATTAGAGGATTTAGCCCATTTGTATATTAGAGAAATTGTGAGACTTCATGGAGTGCCTGTGTCTATTATTTCAGATAGGGATGCAAGGTTTACTGCAAAATTTTGGAGGAGTTTACAGACAGCATTGGGTACACAATTGAAATTTAGTTCAGCTTTTCACCCTCAAACAGATGGACAATCAGATAGAACCATTCAAACATTAGAAGATATGTTGAGAGCATGTAGTTTAGACTGGAAAGGCAGTTGGGATGAACATTTACCTTTGATTGAGTTTGCATATAACAACAGCCATCATGCAAGCATAGGAATGGCACCATATGAATCATTATATGGTAGACCATGTAGATCACCTGTTTGTTGGGATGAGGTTGGTGAGCGGAGATTGATTGGGCCACAGATTGTACATGATTGTATAGAAAATGTTGATTTGATTAGAAAAAGATTACTTACAGCTCAGAGTAGACAGAAAAGTTATGCTGATCATAGAAGGAGAAATCTACAATTTACTATCGGGGATCACGTATTTCTGAAAGTTTCGCCTACTAGGGGAGTAATGAGATTTGGCAAGAAAGGTAAACTTAGTCCGAGGTATGTTGGACCATTTGAAATCTTAAGAAGGATTGGTGAGGTGGCATATCAACTGGCTTTACCACCATCATTGTCAGGAGGTCATGATATATTCCATGTGTCCATGTTAAGAAAATACATGCCAGACTCATCGCACATTATAGAGCATGAGCAGTTAGAAATTCAGCCAGATCTTACATATGAGGAGAAGCCAGTTCACATTCTCGATCGGAAAGAACAAGTGCTGAGAACGAAGACAATTCCATTGGTGAAGGTATTGTGGAAAAGTACCTCAACAGAAGAAGCCACTTGGGAGATGGAAGATGATATGAGGAAGAAATATCCACAGCTATTCGGTACGTATTGAGTAAATTTTTAAATTTCGAGGACGAAATATGTTTAAGGGGGAGAGATTTGTAACACCCGAATTCGTCTGAAACTTAAAGATAGTTAAATATCTTATCGTTAGTCCATATAAATTTTATGTTACCTTAATTAAAGTCTAATACCTTGAACGGTATTATTTAACGAACATTATTAAGTAAATTAAATAGCTATCTCACTTTAATAATGTATACCTTTTCATAGGAATGTCAGAATAGGGTCAATATTAGACCCATTGGAAAGAGAACAAAAACATCTACAAGTTTCATGTTGAGCATATTTTTAAATTTTGAGGTTTGATAGGTCAAAAATAGGATAGAGTGAACTAATTCTTAAAAATTATGTTGTTGTTAACTTTTTTGAGGTTTTCATGTAAAAATACAAAACAAAATGAAAAAAAATAATAAAACCTAAAATATTCCCCCTCCCCCCACATAACCCCCCTTACCCTTCCCTCCTTATCACCTTCCCCACTTAACCCCTCCCTCCTCCAACCCTTCCCCCCTTATCACCTCCCCCACTTAATCCCTCCCTCCTCCAAAATATCTCCCCCCACCACCCACGTGTCTCCTCCTTCTCCTCCTTAACCCCCACATCCTTTCCTATATAAAGCCCATCACCCCTCCTCTTTCTCTCCCACGAACACCTCTCCTCTCCCCCCCTCCACCACTTAATTCCCCCCCTCCACCCCTCATAACACACTTCCTCATCTCCCTTTCTCATTCTCTCTCTCTCTCTCTCTCTCTCTCTCTCTCTCTCTCTCTCACACACACACACACACACACATAATTTTCTCTCTCTCTCTCTCTCTCTCTCTCTCTCTCTCACACACACACACACACATAATTTCTATCACTCTCTCTTTCTTTTTTTTCTTCTTCTCTTTCTCTCTCATCTCTCTCTAATCTATCTCTTTCCCCTTTCCCTCTCATCTCTCTCTCTATTTTCGCTCTCTAGTTTCTCTCTCTAGTTTCTCTCTCATCTCTCTTCTCACTCTCATTCTCTTATTAATAAACGGAGAAGATAATAGAACATCAGAATAATATAAATATTTGACAAAAGCTTGAACGGAGGATTTGAAACTTATTTGGACAATTTCACCCTTCTTTACGTATCTGGGACGGGAAAATTATCTTTTCCTATGCAAAGACGTTTACGGGAGCTCGGGTGAGATACTAAAGTCAATTCGGAAGTCCATTCTAAAGGTAGGCATGATAAACCGAGTGCATGTTATTTGTTATTTATATTTCTTTGATTTGATTTGGTTTGAAATGTAATTTAAGTTATTGATTTATTTAACCCAATGATCTATGATTAGAATCAGTTATTTATTTAGTTACCATTCTGTTAAAATATTATTTTTCTCTCTAATCTCTCTCTAATCTCTTTCTACTTTCTCCCTCTACTTTCTCTCTCTACTCTAATCTCTTCGAATGTTATATAATAGTAATTTATTTAGTTAATAAATTTGACCCACTACTCTATGATTAAAATCTAATTCCTGATATTAAAATACGATCCAGTTAGTTTGTAAAGTTCAATGACAAGTTTGAACTATTGAGACGACTATGTAATAAGCATCATAATAAGAATAAAAATTTGATTAAGCATATGGACTGTGTCACTTTAAGGAGGTGTGGGACGACAAACCGTAGTTAGCTTCCGCTACGGGATAAGGCCCATTTCCGAGGACAAACGGACTTTTGAAAAATTCGGAACCCAGAATAAGAAAATTATCTCGGGAATGGTGGAGTATTAACTCCCGATCCTGCGTGATTGATCAAGGCCGACAGGCTCCAGCGTTTGGACCATTTATCTTTATGTCGACGTATGGATGCCTAGATATGTGTTTGCTACTGCTTTTAGTGACGGGATGCATGTCCAATATATGCTGCCAAATAATATGAAGTTCAGATTTGATATATGACTTTGATATGATCTGAAAATAAGTTCATCTGTATAAGTTCAGATTTAGCTAAGATATGTACTGTGCTATATATATATAAGTCAGATAAGATTTGTTATACGCATTTGCTTATAAGAAGAAAAATTATTCTGCTCTACTAGTTTTCCTTCGCATTCATAGTATATGTACAATCTAATGAAATTGTGATTAGCTGTATCTATATATCATGGATTTACACAGTTTAGTATATGATAAGCATGTGATTGGTTTTAATGCCTACTGAGTCTTTGGACTCATATCTGTTGCCTAACCATTTCAGGAAATTGACCAGTGTGCGTCTTGACTCCTTCGGACAGTAGGTCGGAAGTTGATCCCGGGTTTAATTTAGATTCCGCTGCGTAGAATAAATAGATTTAATTTTCTTTTGAATAATAAATGTAAATATGACTTTTGAGTAGAGATATGTAGTACTCTGTATACGATGTAAATTATGAGTGTTTATCTTATGAAAATGGTATGGTTATGTTTCTTTTGGAATATGTGATGGTTTGGCTTTTAGCGCCTTGCAAATATTCAGCCCACAACACTTCTGTATTTTCGCTGTGACGTCCCCGGACACGATACGGGATCGCGGGAAGGGGGCGCCACATTTAGAGTGGTGCCATATAGCCGGTTGCCCTTGATTAACGGTGTCCCTACCAAAGTCATACCTGAGAAACGACTCGATCTTAGAGGGAGAAATAAAAGAAAATTTGGGGATAAGCCTGATATAAGTTTAGAGGTACGTTGTTGTGTTTAACTTCCTCCCATAATGCAACTCCTAGAGATTCGGTCTGTTGTACTTTTTGTCTTTCTTTTTTGGACCTTTCTCATTTAGGCACGCATAGGACTGGACTCATCACATCTCGTGAAAAACTGTAATGTCACTCTTGCTATGTCTTTTCTTTTATTTTTTGCATTCTTTCACACATTTTTATGACTGATTTGGATTGATATTGAATGACATTGATTTGCAAGGTCTCATTGGACTGCCTTATTTAAGACATCCTCTCGTCAAAGAGTGCTTAGGTTGGTTTTCTTGCCCAGACTACCTCTGCCCCCATATTTCGGTCGAGTAGAGAAGAGAAAAGACTTTCGTGCATCCCGAGTATGGCCTAAGTAGGAATGATATTTTTCAAGGAAGACAGGAAAGGTTGCCATGGAATGTGTATATAGACCGTGCTTAGGGTCACCCTTAATGACCGAGGAGAGAATTTTGACTCCCAGTGTAGAGATATCATAGCCTATGCACTGTAGAAGCAAACCAAGATGAAGGCTGTTTGACATTGACCTAGGTCAAGACTCCTAAACTACCACTCCTAATCATGTTAAGAAGCACCTCGTTTGAAACCATGCACAAAGATGAATGAAGTAAGGAATGAAGCATATGTTTACGTGAATAGAAGTACCTTGTAACCCTTTGTTATAGAAGCAGTTGCCTGAAGCGCCTTTGCTCAATATGAGACTCACATTTCTCGCTTGACAAGATCAGATAGAGGGATAGGGAGGCAAAGATTTGAAGTGGCTCAACATGAAGGAGTAATGACAAGACTAGACTCAGACGAAAAGGAAAAAGAAAAAGAGGTGAAGACTTGAACTCTCTCGGGAGGGTGTAAAAATCTGAGTACATCAAAAGTCTACAAAAGATGAAGGAAATCAAGGGAAAATGTGAGGTCTAAAGCCCCAAAAATAGTGGGAGAAGGGACATATGCCCTGAGCAAATGGCTGAGAAGGAATTGGGTTGGGCCCAAGATTAGGAGTTAAGGGGAGGAATTGGTAGAAGAGGACGTTTCAAAGGGAAAATGGGATCAGATTCAAAAGGGTCTGGAAGTTCTGGAGGAAGAGGATTAAATGATGGTAGATCCAGAGGTTCTAGAGGAAAAGATAGATTGGACAAAGATTGATATTCAAAACAATTCAGAGGGTCCGAAAGAAGAGAATGATTGGAGAAGAATCTAGAGGGTCCAGAAGAGGGGATAGATTAAATTATTTAAAAAAAGTGGAATTTTTGAAATCCAAAAAGAAAGGATGATAAAATTTAGATGATGGTTTGGATTGGAAAGGATCCAGAGGTTCTAGAGGAAAAAAGGGATGAGACAATGGTTTGGAAGAATCTGAAGGTTTCGGATCATGAGGGAGATGGGGGTCCAGAGACCCGAGAGAAGAGGATGAATTCAAATGCCCAGAGTTAAAAGATGAAAGTTTCCTTCTCACCCAATGGATGGCCCATATAAAGAGATTGATAATCAATAGAAGTAGAGATGGAATGGAATCAGAAGTGGGTGGGCTAATGGATGACCCCTCAACAAGAGACCCTCTGCCCTTTTGTCTTGATTTATATATATCTTCCTCTCTTCTTAGTAAATATCCTTTTGCAATGCGGCCGCTTGACCCTAATTGTGATAGCTTGGTCTCATGACTTCGCATGCCCTCTCCAATGGCGTGCCCATGCAGATGGTTTCGTTTTACTTGGCTCAACTAGTTCAATCAGTGTAGTTATTGTCCATAGGCTCTCATTTGACAAATCTTTAGTAGAATTTCTTAATCATTCAAGAATAAATGACAACTCTCTAGGCAAATAGACTGAGCAAATATTTGAGAGTTCCGCTTGTAAAGTGGGAATCTCGACATGGTGTGACTTCTTTGGAAATAGCTCCCTTGATGAGTAAACAATGCTAATCCATGGAGGCTCATCTTTTGGCAAGAGAATCTTTAAATTTGGCACTTTCTTCTGGCAGTCAAGCATTAAGACTGGCTCCCTTGACAGATGAAGATGAAGAATCCTTGAGAGATCCTGTAGCACTAATATGGCTAATTGACTGACAGGTTGAGGCAAATTGCAAAAGACTATTGGAATAAGTGAGATTGATGGCATGAAAATTTGCCTGGCCTTGAATGTGCTTGATAACATGACCATATGCCCCTTGCATGGAAGTTGAGAGAAAGTATTCATGATATGAAGAGCTTCCAACAAAGATTGCCCTGACTCACCCTTGAGCCTAGAATCCATTTAGTTTTAACAACAGAATGTGTCATCATTATATATGAGAACTCCTCCTTTTGATTAGTCATTTGAACCATAATTGAGCGATGAGTGATGAGAGCTTTAATGGTAACTTTGCCAATGAGCAGGGTAACTTCTACTGTCCTTGCCTTTGATATGCTCAACATTAACTCTTAAGACCCCTTCTTAATGGCCATTGTTGGAAGTGGAGGTTTAGTCTTCTCAAACATGCCCAGTATAAGAAAATGGACTGGCATTCAGTAGATATAATTATTGAGCTTGAGATGCATGCCTAGCACCAGGTCTTTCTTATTTAGTTTGTTTCACCCTTGAGAATTAGACTTGAGATACACTTTTGAAGGCACACACGCGCTCCGTTGGGTGGTAAGGGTTTGTGAAATGGAGGTGGCAAGTTCAGTGGACAATAACAGTTCAATGGGTACGATAGGCGTTGGTAAATGGATGATGGGAATGATAGGTTCATGTGTGGTAGGTTCTTTTTCCGACTCGGGAGCGGACGAAGTTTGTTTAAGAGTAGGTACAGGTGGAGCTTTCTCAAGCTCAGACACAGGTGGAGGTACAGGTGATGGGTAAGAAGATTTATGAATTGGTAGACTAGGTATAGTGGGCATTAGGATAGCAATAGCGATTGGCTTAGCAATGGAGAGCTTAGATGGTAGTGATGTGGCATTTGGTGATGTGATAATTGGAGGGATATGAATAGTGATGGGTTGAGGGGTTTTAGTGAGGGGTTTATTTGGTGGAAGGTTAATGGAAGTGGATGGTGCAGAGGATAGATGATGGATGATGAGGGGTTTGGCATTTGGTGAAGGGTTAATAGGAGTGGAGGACAAAGGAGAGGGTCGTGATGGTGGTGTTTGAATGGAAATAGGGGTAGTAGGGATGTTGTTTGATGGTGGTGGTGGAGAAGGCTGTAATGAGGATCGACAATGTGCCAATATGAGACGTTGCGGTAACGGCTCATCATCATAGCACTAGGTGGTTTTGGAAATTGGGGTGATGTTGATGGCACTGGCTTGAGCAAGGGGTTGGGGTTATTGTAGGGTTGTTTTTGTTGTAGAGGCAATGGTTGTGGTTATAATGGAGGCAATGGTTGTTGTGACAATGGAGCGTGTGCAACATTTGGCATAGGAGCATTTGTGTGCCTAGGTGGATGATAATAAGCTCGTTGTGGGACAAGTGGATGCCAAAGTGGGTGAGTGTTGGATGGTGGATTTTGGTAATATGGAGGAATGGGTTGGTTTTATGGAAGTGGTGGTTGCGAATATGAAGAAGATGCGTAATGGTTAAGATTTTGGCTAGGTGGGTGGAGGACGACATCCACTTGCTCATTTGTTGTCGGAAGAACTTGTTCAAATATCTCCATTATGGGAGAGTCCATTAAACATGCTCAAAGAGTTCATCCATTGTGTTGAGCCTATTCATGGCCAAGATGTGTCTGAACCAGGGAGTAGTATTGGAGATTATCAATTTGACCTGCTCAGACTCTGAGATAATATCTTTTAACCTATCGGCCATGGACCTCCACCTATTGGCAACCTGAATAAATTCCTCGTCAGGTTTCATCTTCTCGACCACTAAATCCATCGTGGAAAGAGAAGGGCCAACCGATCCCTATATTTTTTAATGAATTTCATTCGTACAACACTAAAGTCTCCGGTCTCACTTGGTTCTAATGAATAAAATCATTCTAATGTAGGGCCATTGATGATTTTCTAAACAAATAAGTCAGGGCTCTCTTGTCATTTGGCCAGAAGGAGGACTCATACAGGTAATCTTTGACATGAATGAAAGGGTTGCATGTGCCATTATACATGCAGTACCTGGGCATCTCCAAAGGAGATAAATGAAATGACGGGAGAGCCGATACGGAGACTTGTGGGGTGCCCTTTGAATCTACCATCTTCGTCATCTCTTTAATTTGTTCCTCCATTTGATTCACGTTGTTGAGGATGGTTTGATGGAGTGGGTTAGGAGCTTGTCATTGAGTGGGAGAGGGACTTTGAGAGGTTTGAGAAAAAGACCTTGGATGTGAGTGATATTGAGGCTTGCCCATATGATGGCCCGATTGGACTGGGATATGAGGAATGGCAGGGCTTTGAGGTCATGAGGGAGGATGACATGGAGGTGGTTGTTGACCCACCGAGTTCTTAGGAGGAGAAGTATGGGGACCACCCATGGTATGATGTAGATCTTGGGGGGAAGGAGAAGTAGATCGCCCCTTAATGACAGCCTAGATGGCTTGTAGTTGTTGAGGGGTGACATGGGTGACTAGGGCACCCAAGGCAGAGGATATCATGTGAGGGGGATGCTTCTCGAGTAGTGACTTGCATTTGATGTGAGGGATCATGAATTTGATTGGTGCCCACGGTGTGGACATAATCACAAGAAGTGGAATGATATCTCTTGTAAGAAGTGTGGTGAGAATCATGGACTTGAGGGTCATAAGATGAGTCAAATTGACCATCCTCACAGTCATCATAAGTATAGTTAGATGTGTTAATTTTTTAATCAAAATGTAACATCATGGCAAAGATTAAACAATATGCAATCAATCAACTTTGAAAAGATTAACAAACGATTGGATGTTTATGTTGGTTTAGACTTTTATTGTATGAGTTAGCGTTATTTAGCAAGTTTTTCAAATTCACTCAATCAAGGTAGGATCTTAGTTCCAATATGATTTAGACTCTGATGCCAACTAGGATTTCACTTTCCTCATCACGTTTAGGTCAACTAACCCAGAGAACATTAAGGTACAACTAGCCTAGTGATCGAAGAGGGAATCCTTCGATGTTGGAGACTTATGGAGATTTTGGTGAAAGAGATTCCAAACCGATGAGAGGAATACTCAATCGAAGGGTCCTTCCTTCACCAAGAAGGGGTGATAATCTCCTAAATGCGTGGGGAGAGGAGGTCTCCCTGGCCAAGGATACCCTAGAAATGCAATGCTAATGCAAAAGAAAAGAAAAATCAAGAATATTAACAGTGCTATAATAAAAGGAAAACAAGAATATGAGGAGATGAACAATACTGCGAAATCTGAGCAAAATGCGTCTGAACAGGGTGACGCAAATCAAAGAAACGCGTTCCCTGGAAAAGACGCTAATCAACCAACATAACCTGAGAACATGGTCGCCAAGTAGGCCACAACTTAGAGTGAATCGTGATGTACCACCTGGACACGTTTTGAATGCATCCTCCTCTGGGTGGGCCTCATTTATGAACCTATGAACAAAAAACAAATTGTGACTCTCAAAAAATCTGATGGAATAAAAGGCTCGAAATCCACACAAGGTAATCAACTTAAGCAATATGAGCACACCTTAAAAATCTATTTTTTTAGAATACACCACAATTAACAAAACACTTAGGGATTAAGGGAGAGTGCACATAGTGCATGAGAGATAAAAATAATAAAAAAAGAGTAAGTGCTACATGGAGCACAAGAGAGGTGCACACGTGAGTGCAATAGGAAGAGGCATACGTGGGTGTCGAAGGGAGATGATAATCAAAAAGAAAACGATATAAGTCTGATGGGAATCAACACCGAACACTAACATTTTATTTTTACATTTGTATCCTTTTGTTTACATTTATATCCTTTGTTAATTGGGTTTGTAATTGTAAGGCATTATAAGCTAATTTGTTAGTCTTTAAGAATCTTTGGGTTTCTATGTAAAATGCCAGTAGATCTAGTAGGGTCCCCCACCCTCTTTTCCATTGGTCCACCTAGGATCATGGGCCATGTGGGGATGGTTCAAAGTCTAAGATTAGACTTGGACCAAGGAGACAAGAAGGAGGAAAATTCAAAATTCTCCTCCCATTTTCAAAGGGACGCCCCCCCCTTTAATATTGTTTATTCATGTTGTATTTTTTTTGGTCAATTGACCACATGGGGATTAATTATCATATCCTTTGTTTACCCCTCCCTAACCCTAGATCTAGGGATAGCTTAGGTCTTTTATACATTTCTATATAAACCTTGCATTTCCATATTTAATGAATTAATGAAGAATTAATGCATTTGGCACAAGAAGCCCTTGGGCGCCCCCTCTCTCTCCTCTCCCCTTGCAGCTGTGAAGGTTGTCCGTTTCTAGGGTGTGAAGCCCTAATCTTGGTGTGACTCCAAGATCTACCACCTCTGTTGGATGCGACTTCCAGCCACCACCGCCGCCGCCTCCGTTCGTGCCGCCATCGCACCACCACAGCCACTTCGTCGGAAGTCTGTCCACCTCTGGACAGAAGCTTGAAGACCTGATTTTATCTCTAAATCAGGAGATCTGTTCGAGC
This sequence comes from Amorphophallus konjac, assembly GCA_022559845.1. NCBI lineage: Eukaryota > Viridiplantae > Streptophyta > Magnoliopsida > Alismatales > Araceae > Amorphophallus > Amorphophallus konjac. The sequence goes on along the minus strand of CM040125.1, from coordinate 337,329,175 downwards.
TCCAATTTTGAGGGTTTGTTCCCCTTATCATCCCCCATCCCCAGTTCAAATTTCGTGTCATTCCGCCTTCATTTGCTATTTTTCATAGTAATTAAGTTTTCCCCTCAGCAATCTGCCAGTTTGCATATCTGCGAGATAGTGTCTTGTTACTGTATTTTTCCCCCCCACTTAGCCATCTTCAAAAATTTTCAAAAAAATCATATGTGTTCTTCACATCCCCCTCTTCCACCTATAAGTTTTCCAGAGTCTAGATCCGTCGTTTTTATGTCGGTCAAAATTTATTTTCAGGCAGATCATGTTCTGTCATGACTGTATGTAGTCCGAGCCAGTAGAAAAACTTTGGGAATAATCATTTTCATTTCTAATCCGTCTACTGGATGGACCTGAAATAATTATATGGTGTAGCCCTTTGAGTCCTCTATCCAACGGCATTGATCTCGCCTCGATCCGACATCGGATCTGGGCACAAAAATTCTTTTTGCCGAGGCGCGCAATCCTGTCCCGAGAATAGGCCAGCAAAGCAGTCACCGGGTAATTCCAGCAAAAATACGTCGGGGTACCTTCGGCGACCGCCGCTCCCGGAGATCGATCGGCAACCCCCCTGCAGCATCCCAGCCAGCCGCCGCAGCAAGGAGATGCCTGGGACACCGTCGTCCCAACAGCCGGGCCCGCCTGTTGTCCAGCGGGCCCCGCAAACCGTGCCGGACCAACAGCCCGTCTCCGGCCTGAGAGCCTTCCGACTTGTTGCCCGTCAACCCGAGTTCGCTACTCCCGGGTCTCACGTGTAGCCCTTTACCTCCCTACGTAGAGTGGGCAATTAAATTCATTGTTGTAATTATTTATTTACTGTACACTGGGAGTACGAGTTTCGTCCGGGGTCGTCTTCCCCACGCCCGGAGCGTGGAGGTACACTCACCACCCTCCTACTTTGGCATTTTGCTTATCTCGTATATTTTCATATGCCGCTGCATGAGTGATAGGAATGTAGCTCGTTATAATTTTATCACCGCTGCGAGAGTGAGTGAGTGGAACCTGTCCCGTGACTCGATCCGAGCACGCGGAAAAGCCGATACCCTCCACTCATTGCCGGTTCCTCAACCGCGCACATCCACATGCTTCCCTCGCTTAGGGGCGTCTGCGAGCTAGAGTCCCAGGTTCGCGTCCCATCCCGCATCAAATTGGTATCAGATCTAAGTCGAGTCTAGGGTAGTCAGTTAGTCGGTCCAAGGTATCACATTGCATTCCTATACCTGGTATTTCAAAAGGTGTTCCCGGAATGATAGGTTACGCCTATCGGGAAAGTAGCACACTTGCGTGAGTGCGATCTTCGGATTAAATCTCCGCCACGTACCGGATATTGATTGAGTCTAGGTTTATAGTCGAGTCTACATTCCAACTTTGCATTATTATTTTAGGGTCGTGTCTAGTGTCTTGTCACCAAGTGTCGGCATGGCCATCCTATAGCTCCCCGTGTCCCATGGATCCCCAAAAGTCCACATCATATGAATGGTGGCGGCACACCCAAGGATGGGGAGCCCAACCCCACAACCTCTATAGGCCCGAAGCCTCGGACTTCTATGGCTCTAAAGTTCCGAGCGACTACCTAGAGTGGGAAGCCGCTATGGACAAATACTTTGAGTGTTACATTATGTCCGATGCCATGCAAGTCGACTTTGCCACAAGGCAACTTTTTTACGAAGCCATCGCAAAATGGAGGGACATAGAATTCTTGAGGGAAATTAGGAGGCAATGGCCTATAGAGTCATGGCGTGAGATGAAGGGCGAGCTTAGAAGGGTCTACCTACCCGGCCCAGTCACCTCCAACCGACCGACCCAATCACCTCCAACCAAGTGGGTCATAATCGGAGGCAAGAAGCCCCACATGTAGACGAGCCTAAGCCCAATACTAGGCCGAGTGATTATGGGCGAGTCCATCATGATACCCCTACGCCAAATCCCACCATTGCCGAACTCTTCAAAACCATTTCAGATCGGTTGGATAGGATGTGTACCCAGATTGACGGACTCATGCCCGAGTATAGGGAGGTCGTAGCCGGTAGCCTCAACCCGGTGCCACCCCAAGAACCTCTTCCCTTCAAGTAGGACATTCCTTCTCCACCCGTGAGAGCTCCTTTACCCCCACCCTCACCTTCTGATCTTTATTCGGAGCCACCTCATTTGGAGCCGCCTCAGCCAGAGCCACCCATGCTTCTATCGGGGAAGCTAATCATCGACGAGCCACTTCTTAGCTGGCTCAAGCAAGGCTTGATCCCTAAAGCCTTTTTCTACCCATCCATGGACCCCGCACTACAAATAGTGCCCGTCAACTCATTCCACACAACTTTCCGGTCTTGTCACCATGTGGATACATTGGATGACCTTATTAAGGGATTAGACTGGCAATGGAAGTTGGCGAACATGTTGACCCCAGGCTTCAACCAACTTAATAGTCGTAGCTTCACACATCCGGCATTGGGGTCCGTTACCTCCGTGTGCACCGTGGGTCATGTCACTAGACTCACCATGAAGATGCTTTTGCTCCTCCTCATTCCTGATGAGCCTAATTTCATTTCACTTTTCCCGAGGGAGGAACCATACCTTCTACACGAGACCACCGTCCCATCTACCCTAGTGCATGAAGGTGACCATTTACACCTTCAATTCCAAACATGGGACCGTGACATGTGGGAACCTAGCTCAAGGGGTAACACCTTCTTTGATCCTTTCGACCCCTTCTCTAGTGAACCCCTTGACCCACCATATCTACTCCACTTCTTTAGGGGAGTTCACTATCACACCCCTTCCCCATAGGCCAGTCCACTTACACTCCACAAGGAGCCCGTTCATTGGGGTAATGAAGGAGGTGAATTTGATTCTCCTGGCCCACCCAAATCACCCAAACCTCCCAAATCCAAAAGGTCGTCAGTGCATGAGTGTTGCATAGTGGGATGTCTAGGATTCCATGATGCCACCTACATTTGGTTGCGTCTTGTGTATGCATGGCGCACCGGATGTCCTGGTCCACCATTGCATATGTATGGGTCGGTCTAACAGTAGGTTTGTTTAGGGTCTTGTGTGAGTCTGTGTTTTTCTTTATTTGTTCAAAGTCTATACATACATGTGTCGAGCATATTAGGAGTCGCATAGTCGGTCTCATATTAGCTCGTGTTGTCAGTCCCTTTCGAGTGTGAGGCAAGTCGGATCTCATGCGTACGTTGTAGACTTGCCGGAATTTGGGATCGGCTCTACCTCAATATCTCGGATCTAGTCACATATAGGGACTCCGCGGTGATTCCTAGTGAGTCATTGAGCCGTCTCCTTCCTTTGAGAGTGACACCACCCTGGAGTATCCACCACTAGCCTCATTCCCACAGTAGCATGTGCATATCGAATATATATGGGATGAGCAGGTGACGATTACTTGGAGTGGAGCGTACTCCGCGCTACCTAGTATGGTGATAGATCCGTAGGAGCCACACGAGAAGCTGCACCCCTTACTCGACGGGGTCGAGTTCTTCCCACACGGGGAAAATTGATGGGAATCAACACCGAGCACTAACATTTTATTTTTATATTTATATCCTTTTGTTTGCATTTATATCCTTGGTTAATTGGGTTTACAATTGTAAGGCATTATAAGCCAATTTGTTAGTCTTTAGGAATCTTTGGGTTTCTATGTAAAATGCCAGTAGGTCCAGTGGGGTCCCCTACCCTCTTTCCCATTAGTCCACCTAGGATCATAGGCCATGTGGGGTTGGTTCAAAGTCCAAGATTGGACTTGGACCAAGGAGACAAGAAGGAGGTAAATTCAACATTCTCCTCCCATTTTCGAAGGGGCGCCCCCCTTTAATATTGTTTATTCATGTTGTATTTTTTTTATTTTGGTCATTTGACCACATGGGAATTAATTATCCTATCCTTTGTTTACCCCTCCCTAACCCTAGATCTAGGGATAGCTTAGGTCTTTTATACCTTATATTTCCACATTTAATGAATTAATGAAGAATTAATACATTTGGCACAAGAAGCCCTTGGGCGCCCCCTCTCTCTCCTCTCCCCTTTGCAGCTGTGAAGGTTGCCCCTTTCTAGGGTGTGAAGCCCTAATCTTGGTGTGACTCCAAAATCTACCACCTCTGCTGGATGCGACTTCCAGCCACCGCCGCCGCCGCCTCCGTTCGTGTCGCCATCGCACCACCACTGCCACTTTGTCGAAAGTCTGTCCACCTCTGGACAGAAGCTTGAAGTCTGAATTTTATCTCTAAATCAGGAGATCTGTTCGAGCTCCAATTGTGAGAGTTTGTTCCCCTTATCATCCCCCATCTCCAGTTCAAATTTTGTGTCATTCCACCTTCATTTGCTATTTTTCCTAGTAATTAAGTTTCCCCCCAGCAATCTACCAGTTTGCAGATCTGCGAGATAGTGTCTTGTTGTTGTATTTTTTTCGCCCTCGTAGCCATCTCCAAAAATTCCTAAAAAATCATACGTGTTCCTCACATCCCCCACTTCCACCCATAATTTTCCCAGAGTCTAGATCCGTCATTTTTATGTCAGTTAAAATTCATTTTCAGGCAGATCATGTTCTATCTTGACTGTCTGTAGTCCGAGCCAGCAGAAAAACTTTGGGAACAATCGTTTTCATTTCTAATCCGTATACTGGATGGACCTGAAATAATTATATATTGTAGCCCTTTGAGTTCTCTATCCAACGGCGCCGATCTCATCTCGATCCAACATCGGATCTGGGCACAGAAATTCTTTTCGCCGAGGCGCGCAATCTTGTCCCGAGAACAGGCCAGCAAAGCAGTCACCGGATAATTCCAGCAAAAATACGCCGGGGTACCTTCGGCGACCGCCGCTCCCGGAGATCGATCGGCAACCCCCCTACAACGTCCCAACCAGCCTCTGTAGCAAGGAGACGCCGGGACACCACCGTCCTAGAATCCGGACCCGCCTGTTGTCCCGCGGGCCCCGCAGAATCGAGCCGGACCAACAGCCCGTCTCCGGTCCGAGAGCCTTCCAGCTTGCTGCCCGACAACCCAAGTTCGCTACTCCCGGGTCCCACGTGTAGCCCTTTACCTTCCTGCGTAGAGTGGGCAATTAAATTCACTGTTGTAATTATTTATTTACTGTACACTGGGAGTACGAGTTTCGGCCGGGGTCGTCTTCCCCACGCCCGGATCGTGGAGGTACACTCACCACCCTCCTACTTTGGCATTTTGCTTATCTCGTATATTTTCATATGCCGCTGCATGAGTGATAGGAATGTAACTCGTTATAATTTTATCACCGCTGCGAGAGTGAGTGAGTGGAACCCGTCCCGTGACTCGATCCGAGTACGCGGAAAAGCCGATACCCTCGACTCATTGCCGGTTACTCAACTGCGCACATCCGCATGCTTCCCTCGCTTAGGGGCGTCCGCGAGCTACAGTCCCAGGTTCGCGTTCCGTCCCGCATCAAAGTCTCACCATGATCTCCAATTTGTGGATGTTACAAAAAATAAATAAGATCAAATAATAGAAGCGATGAGAATAATGCTATGAGGAATAGGAAAATGTGATTGTCAAAGATCGAGGACCTTAAAGGAAATAAAATAAAGAGATGATCGCACAACGAGGAATACCTTTTGGATGCGGGGAGATTTGTATATTCTAACCTTCTCTTCCAATCAACCGGCTAATAAAAAGACTATTCTTCTTTGATTACCCTTAAAAAAACACAAACAAACACCAAACAATATGGATTAGAACATGTGAAGTGTAGTATCAATTCTAGAGAGATAAAAATATGATGAAAATAATGAAGTGATACACACTTTGTTGATGTTATTTTAAACCCCTTAATGTAAAAGGTAGAAAAATATGATGTGATGAAAAATGAAGTGTGCAAGAGTTGCACTAAAAGGAGGCTGTGCTAGAGTGCATAAGTGATGGATCTCAATGTGATCGAGAAATAAATCAAAATAATAGATCAAGGGGGAAATATCTCAATGCATAAACTATAAAAATAATAATAGAGATATAAAGACTTACTAACGAGAGGATGAGCTTCCAAGACTCCCCAAGAGTATGCGAATTCGTGCATGGGGAGGGGCTCCTTCCTTAAAGGCTCCTTCTTCAAATTCTCCAAGAATTTCAGTCTTGTTCCAATCTGTTTAACCCTTCCGAGGGGTGCACTATTTATAGGAGATTAAATTTACAACCAATATTCAAGTAAAATTAGAAATAAGAATTCCAACTTTGTTAAGAGGAGTAAAAACTTCCATAAGTCTCATTTTAAATTAGGAATAGCATAGAAATTCTTTCCCAAATAAATATAAAGGTCAAATCAAGGGAATTTCATAATTGGGCTCGGAATGGGCCTTTTAGAAGGCGGAGGCTTGAACACGGTTGCCCAACCAACTCTGACTTAAAATGTGTCGGGGCGAAGCACCGCGAATTAATGATGAATGCATGCATGGCAGAGACTGCATTCTGAATGGCATCATGAAATAGTAACGCGAATAAAAATGATTATTTTGGAAGGAAAAATCTGCCAAACTGAAAAAATATGAAAGACACCAAAGTTGTACGATATAAATTAAGTGATTTGTGCCCTCCCACTTCGGCGTAATTCAGATAATTCCATGTTTTATGTAATTCAAAATTCAAAGAATAACAAGTTGGGGATGAAAGGCGTCTATTGGGTTGACATGAATTAAAAAAATTTAATAAAGGAAGCTCAAATTCAGAAGGTAGAAATCTGAAAGGTGTCACGGTAGTGTGACACAATTTAGAGAATCATGTCCTCTTGAGGCGACGCAAATTAAGAAAATCATGTCACGTTAACATGACACAGTTTGGAGATGAGTGAATCACATCCAGGGAAAGTGACGCATTAAAATCGTGTCCAGGATGAAGGACGCATTTAAAGAAAAATCTAAAAAAATAGAAAATAAGAAAAATAATAATAATCTAGAAAAAAAGAGAAAAATCACTCAAGTAAATCAATTTTGAGAGCCACTTCCAATTATTATAGTGTGATATGAGATTTACTCAATATGGTGTCAAAAGTAGCGTGTCTACTGATACCGTGTAAATCAACTGGCCGTTAGTTCCTAGAAAACTAGCCAGGTGTGAAATCACACGCAGAAAAACTAAGTCATTTGAGATGACTAGACGGTTTGTTGAAGCATGATCAAAAATCGGTTGGGAACTAGTTTTTCGAAAATTAGTAAAAAGATTTGCTAAGACCAATAAGATTAGTTAAGGAGCTGAGCCCTAGAAAATCTAGGGTTGGAATCTGGATTAGTTAACATAGTGAAATATCTTGCGAGTTGCAAGATAACTGGACGTAAGTCTGCATAGGAGGGCGGACTTAACTAGGATAAAGTCTCTTGTCCCGTGTGTTTGTTGCGTTTAACGTTTACACATTTAATAAGCAATTATTTTAACAAGACACATTTATTCACCTCTTTTTTCGGTGTGTCCAATTACTAACACATATCTAAATCATTTACTTCTTTGATCTTGCATGTTTACATCCTAAATGTGTTATTAGATAGTAATGCAAAATAAAGCTCTTACCACATGGTTCTTATCTTCTTCGCTTAACATCATTTATCTATTTTCATTTATTACCGCTGATAGAGTCTCAATAAATATTTCCCCTTTCTTCTCTCCTCTCGTAACCTACAACCTTATGACACATGCCAACAACACATCAATAAAGAAAACTTTACCCCTCCAAGTGCCGTTTGGTTATCCTCAAGAGATTATATGCAGTAGAACATAGGATTAGGCCCATTAATAGATTATAAAGTTTTATTCAATGATCTTTTGCAAAAAAAAATCACACTTACAAGCTTATTTATAAAATTATCTATCTATATTATGTTCAATAGCATTCATATATTAAAATAGTACCAAAAATATTTCTGCAATTAACATTATTTCAAGATACAAAGAATATTCTATTTTTGTCCATAAAATTGAATTCTTGGATCGCTGAAAATACTCTAATAAAAAAGAGTCTTCTAATTGACTCATTGTGCCCAAAAGAGAAAGAGATATATAGATATATAGAGAGAAAGAGTTTTAAAAAGATTGACAATATTTTGGGCTTTTTTCAAATCTGGTTGAAGGTTGACTAAGGTTAACAAAGAGACATGCGGTGATGATGGGGCATTTTTGCAAATATTGCAATGCAATGATATCACTGGCAAAATATGAAAGTAAGATAAAATATTTTATAAATAAACTTGTACATGAAGTATTTTTTATAAAGGTCTCTTTATTTAAAATTTGCTACTTTCTTAGTTAAAAATATTGCAATGTAAGGAGATCACTAAAAGCAATATGAAAACAAGATAAACAATTCTATAAATAACATGTAAAGAGAGTATTTTTTGTGAAAGTCTCTTTATTTAAAGTTTGTTGTTTTCTTAGTCGCTACATTCATATATATATTAAAAAATGCTCAATAAAAAAAATACCCTTGTGAGTAGGGCAGTTCATAATTCGGTTAAAATCGAAACGTTCGATTCGGATCGATTTGATTCGATTTGAAGTCGAATTCAGTTTGGTTAGATTTCATAATGGGTGAAACTGAACTAAATTGAATAAATTAAATTTATTATTTATATATATATTTATTCATATTATATAATATAAATATATAAAAATTAAAAATTTAATTATGTACATATAAAAGCATACAAAATATAACTATGTTTATTTTTATTTTTATTTTATTTACATATAAATCATTAAATATATATATTATAATAAAATATGAAAATTCGGTTTGAAATCGAATCAAACTGAATTTTTTCGATTTGATTCGATTTGACCTGATAGACAAATTCGATTTGGTTCGATTTAAAAAAAATGATCTCAAATCAAATCAAATCGAACCATGTTCACCTCTATTTATGAACTTTTCTATTAATAATGTATAGTATTCATTTACATAGTTGATTGAATGCATACTTCTCAAAACCCACTCAAACGACATTTGGTAACACAGTGAGTGGAGATTTCAATTGTTGACATTTTCAAAACTAGTTCATCCATTCCAAATGTCTCCAATCATGTATTGCCTTCCATGCAACATAAATTCTTAGAGGAGAGAGACGTTAGCACAAAATTCTTTTCCTTCTCGAATCCTTCGAAATGCCCGAGATCAAGCTTCTTGCAATTCAATCATCACTGATAATCCTTGACATATTTGTGGTGAGTACAAAAAGAAGATTTTTTTTTAATCAAGGCATTAAGGTTGCGTCACTAAACACGGTCTTAGTCAAGTATGAACAAAAATATTTGACAAAAAATTAATCCTATATTATGTGGATCTAAGATAGACGAAGAACTTACACTATGGGATAATATCAGCATCTTGATCATAGTTGGGCCTTTACTCACACTTTATTTGATTAAGAAGATGTTTGATTATAATAGGAAAAATATATGAATTGTTTAATCAAGTAAGAAGAAAATTTCACTGCTTATGTTTCAAGACCATTCTTTGGATTATCAATCCCTATAATCCTACCCCATTTCGAATATATCTATATTTTTTAAATATAATTCTGTAACATTAAACACGCACTGTCAATCTAAAATAAGCGTAATTCACATATGTTTCAAAAAATATGATGCTATAAAATATTTTTTTCTTAATGAAATGACCACATTATCCTTTATGTTATGCCCCTCTCTCTCTCCACCCACCCACCGTGACTTTGTTGGTGCCAGAGGATATGCTCCAAATTAGCGTTTCCTCTAAATGGAGTCATATTAACATTATGCTACTCCACTACTAAAAAAGTTAATGGAAAAGCTTATTTTGGATTAGTGATATATTTTAAGGACTTATTTAGTCATATTAACATTACAGGATATTTTAAATAATGCAAAATTACAAGGATTGAATTGTAAAAATCTTTTTCATTATATTCCTAAGTGGGTATGTATCCTAACAAAATACTTCTAGAAATGACAAGTTAATAAACATCCATATATATCAAAATTACATGTATTATATATTATAAAAAAATTTACATGAAAATCATTGTTAGGAGTGAATTTGAAAAAAAAAATCATTAGCAAGTATGTCTCTGTGTTAATTCTAATAGTGTATGAATATTATTTAAGTGTAATTTTTTTATAATTTTTTGATAAAAAGAAATGATACACTTACAAATAAATATGACATTTTTTTACAATTCAAGTTTACACAGTGATATGTCTGTTAATATATTTTTAAAAATATTTTTTTAAATTTTATGTTTAACAGTGATTTTCATGCCAAAACCTACTTATTTTATAAATTTTACTAGTAAAAACAAAGTTGAAATATCTAAAGTTAAAATTTAAAAAATGTCTGATTCTCCTCTATCTGTTGTTAATGGGGCCATCATGGAACTACGTTAGGTCATTAATCTCAATGTAAACTAAAAGATTAGTCTCTCTTTCATGGAATGTCTTTTCCATTCAAGAGGCCTTAACTAAAAAAAATGTGTTCAAGAGGTAATCCCATTGCAGAATGGATTCCACGTCATTGTACCACACTCGACATTATGAGTTTGATTTTGAGTCAAATTTTATGTACCTAGTGGATAGGAAAGTTCCCACCCCATCCTCTCGGGGTTTACTAGGCAACTAAGTTCATAAATAAACAAGGGAAAAGGGACTCAATTAGCATTTAGAATAGAAATTTTTGCATGTAAATCATTGGTCAAAGTGAATCGATAAAAATATCATTTTTAAAAATATATTAACAGATATATCATTAATTTTAACAAAATATTGCAACAATATCATCACGATTAACTTATAACGATGAGAAGGTGAATATTTCACAAAGATTCGAATATTTCCACTATTATGTCATTGAACGACTAAAGTGTCCCTCTTAAAATCTCAAATTTCCTACTCTTACAAGAGAGAGATGAGAGAGACCTACATACATGGGAGGAAGAGAGAGAGAGAGAGAGAGAGAGAGAGAGACATTGGAAGGGACTTCCCCCCTGACATTGGCCTCGTCTATGCTATGATCCACCTCTTGTCGTCTCACCGTTGCTAAAGACTGTACTGTGCTAGCCACTACTGGACCACTCTCCAATGTCAATGGATGTCTATGGTTGCATCGTCCACTCTCTCTCTTTCTCTTTGTTTTCTCGCTCTCTCTTTCTTCCTCAATTGCCAATGCTGCTGCCCCTCCTACCCAATTGAGCATCGCCTCAACTCATTGTCATCGCCGTTGGCTGCCCTACCCCTCCCCCCTTTCTCCTCTCTCTTAATTTTATCAAATTAGGGCCGTTGCCTTCGACATCAACATCTTCAACGACCGACCAGCCGTAGCTAGACCTCCCCTCTGTAGCCCTTACGATGCCAGCCACCTAACTCTGCTGCCACCTCATTGTTAGCAACAGCACCACGTGAGTACAACACCCACCACTGACGGCAACCCCCGTCCCTTTGTAATCTACCGTGAACCCCAATCCATCCCTTCCGATTTGTATTTCTCGCTTCCCTCTCTCCCTTTCTGCTATCCCCCCTCTTATGGGTCTCCTCCCCTCCTTGATCACCACTCAACGATAGCATTCACTATTGGAGTCTACCATCCACGTTGGCACGGCCTCTATGTGACTAAAGCATAGCACTCCTCTTAGCTCCTCACTCTGAACTAATCCCATTGGCTCATATGAACTCGTGAAACATGCCGTCACGTGGAGGTGATATCCGAACTAATCTTAGTTGTAAGATGTAAGAGAGAGCCAGATATCACACTAAACCTAGTGGTAATTCCTCAATTACTTCGTCATCCCCTACTTCCACTTGGAGGGGTTCACGTCTCCTCTATTTAATCATTGTGTGGGACTCGGAAAGCTCAAAAGAACTTATCTAAGTTGCTTATTACAAGATTGTTCGTCAAATTGACGAGTGGTTGGTCCCTGTCCACTTAAATCATCAGGCCCATTAGAGTTCGTCCCTGATCACACTGTACAGCCCATGTCACTAGTTGAGGCCTTCAAATGACCACATAATAGCTCATAAACCTAGCATAGAAAATCGCACTGCTTTATTACTTGCACCACAAGGCACACACAGGGAATCAGGTAAAAACTCCTACTCTGTTACTCGCCACGGTATTATAAAAGCACGGCGCTGCCCTCCCCCATCACTCGTGTCTTCCATTTATGAGCCATTCAGGTTGAAACAAAATAAAAGAACACCCTTCTATAAATGTCTCGAGTTGTTTCACAACATCTTAGGACACACCTTGACGAACAATAACTCAATACCATAAAACAACTATCGGTTCACAAATCAAACATGACGATGATGATATAGACCTCTCTGCGCACAGACCAGAATTTTCGCTCGCTTGCTTCGAGAACAGCTAATCCTGGGTTGATAGATTTTACTAAAATTATCAGTTAGTTTAAAACTAATCAATCCAAATGTATCCTTTCCATTAAAATTCAATCTCCGCGGTAGCATAATTTGATGCCGCATCATATCGGTACCGCTTCACTTGAGATACCTACTAGTAAAGGGCCGGCAAATATAGGTCTTAAATTAAAATTAGTACATATGCTCGGAAGAAGACTGCCGCACACCACTACACAATACAATGGTTTAAGTTTGATTACCAGTTTGAATTTGAAAGAGATCCCCCTATCTACAAGGCAATTATCCATCTCAGGATTTTAAAAGAGAAATAAATAACGAAGCTACGCCATCATGCATACAATTAAGGATCATCAAGGAACTTTTTCTCCCTCTTTTACAAGTCCAAAGTGCCCAGACAATTAAATAAATAACACGGAGAACACAATATCATCCCTTACCTTTCTTCCCCCTCTAAACTTAAAAAAGAAAAAAAAGGAAACAAATGTTAAGAGGAAATAGACCAAACAATCACCACAGAAGCAGTTGAGACTTGGTTCCCACCAATCTCGAGCCGAATCAATTCCCAAAATAATAACTCAATGACAGATAGAAATGTTAGGGGAAAAAGATCATTTCGCATGATATATATATTAAAAATAATTAAAGAAAACCTGCAAGAGCAAATTAGGAATATTTTTTTATTCTTCGTAGACCTGCCAAGCTATACAAAACGTATAAACTAGGTCATAGAAAGACTTATAGATGACAATGGAATTCTCTCCGGTGGCTGCAGCAAATGCTGCCCATGGTGGAGAAACCCAAAATTCAAAACACCTGCAATTCTCCATCATAAGAGTGTCAAGGATAGAACAAGCAAAAAGAGAACACCATCAGGGGGCATATATCGCATTTACCATACAAAAAAAAAACTAGGATCCGGGCACAGTGGCAGAACTCTATCCAATTAATAAATCAGACACTCGGCACTGACCTGCCCATGCAGTGAGATTACATTCCCACCCACCCACTAAAATGAGTTTGAATTGGTTTAAATCTTGAACAATTTTAATAAGCTAATTACTGCACCCAACCTCTAAAAACTTTTGTGAGATTTTTCGCTTCAGGCCTAACCCCAACAATAATAAAACCTTGATTCTAACACAGTGGTAGTAACACCCTAGACCGTATACACGATCTGAAAACTGTCAACTTGGGAGGGGGTCATCGAATGGCGAGGGAACCTGAAGATTTACGTTTGCATGACATGCACATAACCCAAATTTCATGGTAGCTCTCAAACAACGAAAGAAAAATGTCCAAACAGAAAGGGGAAACAAGAGATCGTGTGAATAAGGTCGAACTTCAGGCAAACTTAAGCTTATAAAGAAACACAGTGCTTCAAACTGACAGGTAACCTACGACATGTTGCGTCCTACAGAGGCAACAATGCTCAAACTAAAACCTACAAGCTACCACAAGACGGAACCAGAGCAATAAACATGGAAAATTAAGATTTAAGATACAGGATCTCGAGTTCACGACGTCACCCAACGTACTTCCGAACACAAGTTTTGATGGCAGCAAAAGCACCTCAAAAAAAAAAACTCAGCCTGGGAAGAAATGACAATAACTGGAAGGTCTAGAGGATTTGTGACAATTATCTTCTCCAGAAGACATCGTCCTAAATATAAATTCCAAGGTAGGCCATTTATGTCTCAAATGCTGTTCATCTGGTCTTCTGGTTTAGGCTTCAGGCTTCGTCAAAGGAGGCTTTAGGCGGGCTCCAGGCTTCATAGATCTCAGCTGTTTTTATAGGAAGGGAAGGCAACAAAGGTTAAAAAAGAGGCACATTAGACATCACAATATAGGTTGGCCAGCCAGGTTAAGAGATTAATATTGAACCATGTTTAAGAAACAAAGTACTTTCACGAGAATTAGATTATGAGTGCTCTCCTAAGGATAGGAAAATATAAAGTGGAAGGTTTGAGGTAAATGTTCTACCTGCAGTTCCTAATCACTGAATACTAATACCCATGATGTTTACCATGGGCAACAGGGTTTGGACCAGATAACCTGATAAAAGAAACCTTGGGTCAGGGATGTCAAGTAAATGAACAACCTTCACAAAAACTAGAAACGAAGGACTTCAAGTGCAAATGATTTCAGAAGTGATCGCAATAGTGCAAGCCTCCCTTTGTTTTTGGCAATCAAAATTATAATAGCCTCATCAATAGGGCTGTCAATGGGCCGGCCCAGCCCAACAGGCCCGCGAGCCTGACCCAATTTCGGGCCAAGCCGCAAAGCCTTTCCAACCCGTGAGCTCTTAGCCGGGCCTAAAAACCCAACCAGACTAGGTCCACGGGCCAGACTCGGACTTTAAATTCGGCCCGCGGGCCAGCCCGACCCGTTCTCTTCTTTTTTTCTTCTTTCAAATTTTAAAAAATACTTAGTTAAAATTATAATATTTTATTTAATTAAAAAATTTAAAACTCTATTTTCATACAAATTATGTAATTAATATCAAAATTTTAATTAATTTAATGAGATTATGAGTTTTATATTATTAAATGTATTAATTTTTCTTAATTTTTATTTTTTATTTAAGTTGTCGGGCCAGACCGAACCTTAGTCGGACTTTACAATTTTTTAATAATATCGGGCCCGACCCGACCCAACATAACTCGGGCCCAGGCCGGGCTCAGACCTTAATATTGATAAGTCGGGCCCGAGCCGGGCCGACCTAAGCCCAGCCCGGGCCCGGCCCATTGACAGCCCTACTCATCAATCATTCAGTTAAGAACACTCTAAAAATCAATGAACATAACAGAGAGAAAGAAAAGGAACTCCTTACCCAGTGCTACCAGGTCTCCCAGAGGAGTATGCACCATATGTCCCATAACTGCTCCCACCAGCCTAACATGGTAATGAAAGAAAGGAATGCTCACTATATTGACCAAATACTTTGCTCGAAACGAGTAACACTGAACAGAGACATGGAAAACTGTGAGACTGATGAACACATGAAAAATTACCTGTGAGGCACCATAGCCTGAATAAGGCTCTGAAGGCAAATCAGCTGATGTCCCATATCCACTGGAGTAGGAAGAATACCCACGTCCATGCAATTTGCTGTCTCTGCCTCCGTATTTCAGAACATCTGAAGTATCACTAGCAATAGGAATGTAGGAGACAGGCGGCAGAAGGGCAGACAAAGCACCCTCCCTTTCGAAGAAATTGGCTTTCAGACGAGTGGTTACTTGTATAAGAGCATTTCTAGCAACATCGAGGTCACCACTAATCTGCATAAAAGTGAAATAGAAACATAAAAATTCTCAATTATACATCAATCCAAATCAAATCTAAAATATGTTAACCAATGAGAGACTTTAGACTGAAATGCGATGCCATTTTACCTGCACCATTTCATCATCTTCTGCTGCAACCTTAGGAAGATTTTCCTTTGAAAGTATGCGTATGTTAGCACGAGTGCTTCTTCTCATTTCAGAGATGATGGATCCACCTTTCCCAATCAAACATCCAATCCTCGATGTTGGCACAAGCAAGCGAGTGGTATATGAAGGCTCGCCAGACTCCCTCTCTGTTTTCTCACTGCATCTTGGCTGCAAACGGACTGCAGCATCAATGGTTGGAGACATTGGGTCTTCAAATACCTGGCAAAATGTGCTTTTCATGTGAGATTAAATAACAAAATTATATAGGAATGACAATACAGTTAAAGATAGATGATGTCAATGACCTCTTTTGCAGAGATAGCTATTATACAGTCATCTTCGGCGGAAGAACTGTCAACTTTAATGGCTGCTCCAGACTCCAGCCTAATTTGTTTGATGATGGCACCACCTTTGCCAATCACCCCTCCAATAAGGCCTGAAGCACAGACCAAACGCAGAGAGAACTCCTTAGAGGAACTTTCATCCCTTGGAGCAGGGTAAAAGGAGGGCCAATCAGTGCCACTTTCACCCTTGTATCCTCCATAGGGAGTCACCACAGGGCCCATGACTGGGCCACCAGCAGCAGGACCACCAAGTTGACCGACTGCCGGAAACATATTGTTGGTAGAAGTGAGGAGATGCTGTGACCGAGAGGGATTCTCATGGAGGCGATTTGAAATTTGAAATAGAGCTCTCTTTACTACTGCAGCTTCCCCAGTTATCTGAAACAATCACAATAAGAAATCAGGCAATGATATGGATGCATTAAAAAAGTTAGCAATGCAGTTAAAAAGACAATAAATAAAACTACATTTCACTGAATAAGCAATATGAAGTATAGATGAGCTAACTTTAATCAACGGATCACTTACATCCAACAAATGATGATAGGACTTAAAAAAAAAACTACTGGTCAATAGTAGCAGAAATGTTTTAGAATAAACTGTATAACAAAAGGTACAAAATTTAATGAAGTGGAGTACCTGGAGAAGTTCATCACCACTAATGGCACATGGAGGAATATCATTCTTCAGAATACGAATTTGTGCACCGGTTTCACTACGGATGCCCTGGATAATTTGACCACCTTTTCCGATTATGCACCCAATCTGATCTGATGGCACAAGAAGGCGAACCGTAACCTGTGCGGCTTCAGCATCAGGATCTTCCTCAGTTGAAGCCTCATCTGCAACCAGCCTCTCATGAACCTTAAAAAGAGCATCTTGTGCAGGACAGATAGAATCTCCAGTGTCCCCAAAAGTATTTGTTTTTCGGCTTGAGCTGAAAATAGTTATAACCCGATACTCACAGCCTGGAATAGTCTCACCAATCCTGATCTTAGACTGACTCTCAGCTCTTAGCTGCTTCACAATTTCACCTCCTCTCCCAATGATGCTTCCTATCTTGCCCCCTGGGCACAAGTATCGATAGACGGTATCATCTGGTCCAGGAGCATATGAATCTCTATCATCGCCTGGATTTCTTCTCTTACTCCCCCCATTCTCAGCATAGTCAGCCTGGGAGTGTGAACGCTTTCCATAGCTATTTCTCTGTCCCGCCATTATGCTAACTTGGCACTAAAGTTGCTTATAAAGCAACCACCTTCAGATAAAAGTGCAAATAAGCAATTAAGGGCATGAAACAAAGAAATAACAACCAAGGAAGGATATATTTCAGATACTCAGAACATGAATGTGCATATATTTCAAGTCACATTTATGTTATCCTAGAAAATGATCATCTCAAATAACCAGTTTCCTATAACTCTCACTTTCTGAGCTTTTTTTTTTAATTTCTGGACATCAAAAGTTAATGTTGTTAGATTAACTGAATCAAGACTTCATGAAACTATTCTAACAAAGCATTCTTTAAATAAAGAGAGTACGTGGCAACACATGCGAAAATCTACCCTGTTTCTGCAAATTCGCACCATCTGCATTTGCCTTGCAAGAGAGCCTTCTAAAGAATAAATTTCTTATTCCAATAAGAGGTAAAGCGAAAACAGCCTAGACATAAACTTGAGTCGCTGTAGAATAACATGGGAATTTATCCAGCAGCTTATTGTACTACAAGCTGATTGCAAATTATTACTTTCCAGGGTCATTCCTAGAATCTCATAGGCACCAGAACAAAATCGTGTGTCAGATTCAAGAAAAGAGAAGCCACATGACCTAAAAGCCCCAGCCAGAAGGAGGTCACAGATCATCAGAGACTTATAAATCATGGAAGAGATTTATCATATTGTTGCAGTTCTTCCTCCTTACATGATCAACACGGAAAGAATAGAAAAGGTAGCAAACTCCTGAGTCCTGCTGTCAGCGAACACCTAGAAAATCTGCACCCAAGTGGAAAGACGACAAGAAATTTTCCTATTTTAGCCTACTGCTTCCCCAGATTTGGCGGAAGACGCATGGAAACTTTGGCCTTCCGGTCAGAACTAAGGTTAGTGCACGGCTTGAGATTGGATCTAACACATGGTAACTGAAATCAGCCAATGCACCAAAGAGATCGATGCTACCGACCAACAAGTTTAACACAAATCCTCCACAAATATTACGGCAAAATTATCACCCAAGCACGCGACATCGAGAAACCAACAATCACCCTTTCTGAGAACGACAAGGTCTTAACTTCGAAAAATACGCCAAGCCCTAGATTCGCGCTCAGATCAAACAACGATCGAGGAAAGGGGGAAAAGAAAACAACTTGGAACGCACCAACTCGGAACAGATGCACGCAGTCAGTTAATCGGAGGAAAGAAGACAAGAACAACCACCGGGGGAAATCCACACAGATGAAGAGATCTACGAAACCCCAAAAGATAACACAGCGCCAGGAAGAGAATCCAAAAAGGACGTACCTTTTCGATGAGGGTAGGAGCAAGGGCTTCTGCCGCTTCCTTGGAGCAGAAACCCTAACACGAGAAAGGGGAGAACAGCGTAGGCGAAGATCTCTTCTGTCTCTCCCTGCCTCCACGGGGTTTACTTATAACAGAAGGTGGAAAAAGGAGGAGGCAAAGGTCGGCGATTAAGGGGCCAGATATTTCTTCCCCCGGTTCGTGAAGGGTTAGGGTTTTTGTATGCCCGAACGAGCGTCGGATCCCTGGGTGACTTGATATGCCCCCTTGCGGTGCCAATGGGCCGGGTCGACCCAACATGTTTGCGGACTCGACTCAATTTTGAATCTAGTTGTAAGATCTTTCCTAACCGTGGGTCTTTAATTATGCTTAAAAGTTGATACGATTAATCTCATAGGTTCTACTCCAACTTTGAGTGAGACTCTCGGGTCGACTTGACTCATCTTTTTTTACTCTCTTTAAAATTTAAAAATTATTTAATTAAAATTTTATTAGTATATTTAATTAAAAAAATAAAATTATTTTAAATTAAATTTATAAATAATATTAAAATTTTTAATTAATTTAATGAGATTATAACTTTTATATTGATAAATATATTATTTTTTATTATTTTTATTCTTTATTAAAATTTTTGAATCGAGTCCAATTAGATCTTAGACAGACTTTACACTTTTTTAATAGCGTCGAGTTCGACCCAGCCTGACATAACTCGGGGCCAAGTTAAATTCAAGCTTTAATATTTATGATTTAGGTCAGGATCAAGTTATTGACTAAAATCTGACTCAAGCTCAGCCCATTTACATCCCTAATAGCCTCCTCACATTTCCTAATTCTAAAGACATCCTGGTTCCTTTTTTTGTTATGGGTTAATTTTATATATCATTGTTACGTACAAAATATCAAAAATATCATCATTATCTATAATATCGTATATATCACTTTTATAAGGTCAAATATTCGTATTTGTCATGCTCATTACTCTTTGTTTCAAAAATTAAATTGGATGTTTCGGTAATTAAACTAGAGGGCTACCATCATCGTTAAAAAGAGGAGAGACTATCGACATCATAATAATGGGAATAAGTATTAGTATTTTTCCTTATGTTTAGTGTCGAGGGGAGGAGAGGGACTTACTAACACTTGTTTAAATTAGTATGATTTTTTTCTTTTCCATAAAACACCTCTATATGGCCCTAAACTAATTCACCTATTACTGAAGTTTACTTAGGGCCGCTTTGCAATTCGGTTGGGATACCGTGTTCAATCTCATAGGGTCGAATACGATGCCCGACCCCGATTAAAATAAATGTGTGTGAGGGGAGAGTGTGGGCTCTTCACATTTCTCTCTCATCGAGTGAAAAATTCGCAGGTGATATTCCGATCACAAAGCGGGCCTTAAGGAATAATTGGTAAGTCTTTTTGGGTGTTAAAGTAATATGTCATCCAACTCATAAATTTTAAGCAGTAAATGTAGTAGACTCAATCTAACATTCATATTTTATTTCTAGGACACTTTTTTGTACCATGTACATTACAAGTTTTTTCCACTGGTGTACATTCATGAGTTAGCCTTTACATTCCATATGATTGACTGAGGCAAGCCCTAGGGACTATACATATACTTCTATATGATTGCTATGAGGCAGGACTTAGAACCTCCATAGTGTTTAGTTTGGGTCTAAGGAGGGTTAGCGAAATGAAACATTCAATCAAAGGGGTGGGTCAGACTTTAAACCCCTTGTCAGTGAACTATACATCTAACTAGGACATGCATTCCCTCCCACGGGGATATACATTTTCTACTAAAGCTTAAATCAAAGAATTTTGAGATACTAAGTTCATAGATCGGAGAGGTAAGAATTCAATTCCTTCTCATTTGGACATCTTCTTTGAAAGAAATCTACGTTCACTAAACAATGATTTGAATTCATGGATCTCACTTAACTCACTGACACAATAATTTGACTCCCAAGCAAAACTCAACCAAAATTAAGTGAAAGACATTCATTACTTGAAGCACAATTTACATGATGAATTCAATTATACACCTCAGTAACCTGCCTCAAGTATGGGCAAAATCAAATAATTAGTGGTAGAGTCTACTTGTGTGGATAAGCTTGGGGTGCATATCCTATGACAAAAGAGATTGCAGAGCCAGTCTTCTGTTCATTTATTAAATTTCATAAGATGGACTAGGCATAAGATCCACAGTTTGTGAGTTAACAGGGAGTGTACCCAACCTAGGAGAGTTTGGTAGAGTGGGTGTGATCGACTGTTATTTAGCATTAATAGGATAAAATAAGATGGGTTATGATGAGTTATTTGTGGATGGATGTTCAAATTTGAAAGTTAGAATACACTATTCTGTGTCGAATAGGGTTAAGACATTTAATTCAGAGTTAACTCATTTCATTTTTCTTACCCGAATATCTTACCCGACCGAATAGATAATAAATTAAAAATATAAAAATCTAAGAATAACGTATCTCGGACCCACCCGAATTAATATACCCTAAACTACTATCAAATTGACCCTTAATATTGTATGTAGGGTGAGAAGGATCACTAGCCAGACACAGGTGGCTGTCCACTTCAGCCTGTTGCGACTGTGAGTTTGACTAATCTACACTTGGGAGATAGTTATACCATATATTATAGAACAGAACAATGAATAAACGAGACAATAAAATGGGCAAGTTGGAGGAGAGGGAGGTAATTATATGGGATAGTTATATATATACTAATAAATGTTGGTATATTATAACTATATCCTATACTTTCTTATTGTCGTGTATATCTCATAATAAATTGTATTCCATCATATATGCCCCTGTCATCATATGTTGTTTGTTTAACTTAATCTGAGGTATATTGAGGCAAAAACAAGACTAATCTACACTTGATTAATCTCCTTGTACAAGTAGAATGATGGCATATATACTTTAGAATCTTCCATATTCTCTTGTATACCCCTACAAAATCTTATGCTTTTTATGATCAATAGAATAGTCTATTAACTCTGAGCCTCACTTTGGTAGGAAGTTTGGGTTGAGTTAAGTTACTTAGGTTAGTCCAAAATTAGTCTATTTTTGATTTGATAGTAATAGTATTAATCTAGAAGTAAGTAGGTGGACTAACTTAGTTTCAATCTATTGTGATTTGATAGATAGTGGGTTAACCCAATAATATTTATAAATAAAATATCATATTTATCTCTCATTTTACAATTTTAAATATCTCTCTCTTTCTCTCTCTCTCTCCCCCTCCCATCTCTCTCACGTCACTCTTTCTCTCCATACTACACTCATTAGTTATCATTTTTAAAATTATTTTATTATTATAGCATTAGATTTATTAATTATTTTTTATGCTTTTTATCAGTATTATAATTATTTTATTATTATACTATTATATTTATTAATTATTATTATTTTTATAGAGAGAGAGTATTATTATGGGTGTGTGAGAGAGAGAGGGTACATTTATTGAGCATTGATTGTTAGGTTAACTCACCTTAACCCACCTCTGGAGGTGAATTTCGAAGTATAAGATTACTCTGGGTTTAATACTCACCCTCCAGATTTAGTCCAGGTTTAAGTATCAAAATAATTTAAATTTAAAAAAGAGTTAATCCTAGATTAAATGATGACTAATCCAGATTTAACTATATATCAAAACGAGGCCGGTGGTATTGGAATATGAGGGGTATATCTGAAGTATTATTATTTAACATGTGGGTATATATGATAATGTAAATAACATAATGATATAAAATAGAAACATAAGATTTTGAGAAAATATATGTAATTCTCCTTAATTACATTTCATTGCTTTTCCACAT
The DNA here is from genome assembly GCA_022559845.1 of Amorphophallus konjac. Classification (NCBI taxonomy): domain Eukaryota; kingdom Viridiplantae; phylum Streptophyta; class Magnoliopsida; order Alismatales; family Araceae; genus Amorphophallus; species Amorphophallus konjac. Next base: position 337,306,648 of record CM040125.1, on the reverse strand, counting down.
GCCTATTAACACTTGTCTTTTGAAGTTGGACTTGTAAACTCAAAACTCTTCTTCCTCTTGTAAGTTTTAGCTTATGGGGTCTTTTGAGAGCACTTTCTCTTTTGAGGCTATTTCTATGTCAAAATTTAATTCATTTATGATTTTGTTTATATATTTTTAAAGCTGCCGTACATCGATCGGTCGATGGCCTGTTTAGAATAATTTAATTTTAAAAAAAATATGTAGGTCTCTTTGGCACAAAACTCCTGAACCATGAATTCAAATGTTAACTCCATTTGTTCTTAACATAAAAGGAAGACTTGTGGAGAGATGGAGGTGTGGCAATCTTGCAAAATCTACAAACTCAACAGACGGAAAAACTACAAGAAGACATCGGTATGGGTTTTGCATTTGTGCTTGATTAATGTAATTTCACTACATAAATGTACGTGTAAAAATGTCCTTGGTGTAGCTTAATGTAACAGTAACTAAGTCAAGTTAAAACCTAGCTAGAGTTACAAATAATTACAAAATCTTGACTGATTAATACAAAAAATAACCTTATCGGATAAGCACATGTCAAGATAATTATGTTGCATAAACATGTGCAAACATACCCTTCTATTTATGTGCCATCAAATAGTTTTTATGATAGTTAATTGTAGGAATATTTATGCACTTATCTCTACGTAGTAAATTTAGTATAATTAATATAAGAGTGATACTTTTATAAGTTTTCATATAAAAAAATATTTTTACAAAATCTTTTTTTCCTGAAAAAGTTAATTTTGAAAGTCTCCAACTCCTCATTTTTAAATGAGAGAGAGAGAGGGTTCTAAACAGGATTATGGTCTCATTTTCTCTCTAAAATGAAGTGAGGGAGAAGAAAAACCTAAAAAACATAAATAAAAACTCTATATTATTTGTCATTTTTACGCCAACACGAAAAATCATCACAAATTTGTGTTCTTCTTCTTCTAGCACGGATCATGGGCCATTACAATTGGGCCATCGAATCTGGCGGCCCAGTTTATCAATCATGCAAAGTTGTGTCAATCGAACAGATGAGAGGTGGTTTTACATTGTGCAACCCATCAGGTGAGGAACACATCACGATAGGCCTTTCATGTGATCATATGGGTTTCTTTCCCCTCCACCCTCCCACCACATCATAAACTAAAAGATCATTTTAAGACGTCTGATTGTATAAATTTGATTGAATGGTTAAGAAAATGTTAATCCGATCTTTTCCCAGTCTAGTGGTTTTAAAAAAAAAATCGTAATGTGTAAGAAATCACTAGCTAAGTTAGGAGCCCTACAGACAATGGTAGAATGGCCTTTAAATTAGGAGTGCGGATTCTCTATGGTATTGAATAGATTAGACTTAGAATTAATCTATTTATGGTCAAAGAGGTTGATGGTGCTACCTGTCACCATTGCTGGACTTCTCTCACTATCTCTCCCCCTTCGAATTTTGGGCACCATGGGGAAGGAGGGGGGAGAGTTGGTAAAGAGAAGGCAGACGGTGGCAAATGATATTAATTTGGTGGCGAGAAGAGTTTAATGACAATAGTTGACGGCAGTGGCAGCACTTTTGTTTGTCAATACATTTAGCTTGTTCCATCAAACCCCATTAGCCCTGTTTGTTTGAAAAATTGGATAAATGTTAATTTGGATAGTGTAATATCTCGGACCTTTTGGATCTTTCTTCGTGGGTCTCGGATCTGGTTTCTCGGAGTGCCCAACTTTATTGTGTCTGAAATTTCATTTCGGACATCTTCCGTGTTCGGATCTGCACGATCTGGAGTTATTTCGGAGGCCCGGGAGCGTTCCGCGACTTTTCCGCGTGTGTTTTCCGATTCCCGGTGTGTGTTTCGGTAATTCCTTCGGAATCTCGTTGCAGGTGAACCGGGTCGTTCACCTAGGCGAGAGTGGTACCGTTGCGATCAGCGCGTTCCGAGGATCGCGAAAATGTAATTTTCAATTTTTTGATATTTTCCAGAAATTCCAGATTTTCTATTAATACCCATATTTTTCTTTTCTTCTTCTTCTTCTTCCTTTCTTCCCCTTCCTCCCTTACGACCGTGGCCCTCTCTCTCTCTCTCCCTCCCGTTCGAGCGCGGCGACCTCCGTTCTGGCTGCAGACGGCGACGGTGCGACGGCGCGAGGACGTGGGTGACGATGAGGCGATCGTGCGGGCGTGCGGCAAGCGTGGTAAGGCGAGGTTCTAACGGCGTTCTTCGTGGGTTTGAACTTGGATCGACGCGCCTCGTCGCGGACCGGAGGTAGGGTGACGTTCCTTGGCCTCTTGTCTTCCTTCCCCACGAGTTTTAGCTCGAGACGAGGTCGAGAGGGGTCAATTTCGCGTCGGGAAGGGCCGTTCATGCTGCAGGGAGAGTTCGTCCGATCCGTCGTTTTGAGCCCTGATTCCGTGGTTCACGGGCGTAGGAGCATGCTAGAGGGCTTAGGGGTCCTTCTCTCACCGTTTCCCCCTTCGTGGGGCTTGTTTGGGGTTGGAATGGGCGATTCCGGCGAGGTTCACCGTTTTCGCGCCAGTGAGCGATGTGCGGTCGAACCAGTGGCCGCTTAACTCTTGTGCGGCGCTGTTCTAGCCGTTCATCGGCTCGGCACGCTGTGGCTGGGCTCGACGCGCAGTGGGCTTGTGCGGCCTGTCATGGGACCGCATATCCTAAGGTGCGGCCCCACAACGACCGCACAACCCTGGGGTTTTCAACCGTTGAATTTTACCGTTGTACAGTGCACCGGGGTGTGCGGCCAGGAGCTAGCCGAATAACCCTTCGTGCGGCCAGGGGCTGGACGTACGTCGTCTGGTGCTGTTGCCTGGGTGTGCGGCCAGATCTAAACCGCACAACCCTTGAACAGTTAAACCATAGCCGCTCATCCTTAGTGCGGCTACGGCCTAACCGTTTAGTTTTATTACCGTTGGGAGACGAACGGCCATGGGCTGACCGTTCTTCACCCTCGTACGGCCAGAAGCTGGCCGCACATCCGTTGAATGGGCCCTTGTTGTCCGTTCTTCAGTCTATTTGGGCCTGGGTAGAACGGTCCTGTCCTGGTCGTTTAACCCTTGGTGCGGTCCTTGTGCGACCGCACATCCCTGAGCGGCCCCGTGTGGACCGTTCAAGGGGACAGATCGTGTCGGCGGATCTCCCTCCATACCGAGAGGTACTGGGAGATGTCGTTGTCGGCTTCTGTTACCATGCGATGGTATTGATGCGAGGGGTGTCCCTTGTACCGTCCGATTGTGTCACTACTTTCCGCTGACTTGAGAGTCTACTCCGTAGTGACCCTCCACTAGTCGTAGCCTGCTTACACGCGTGTGGTCCCACCGGGGAGTGGTGGAGAGGCTACCCTTAGAGACGGTTTGTGGACCAATTTTCGTCGGGCCCCACGTCTTGCAGCCAGAGTCCGGCTGAGGGGAAAACCGGTCAGAGGGCCAGACTAGGGACGCGCGGTCTGTGTGTGCACACGTGGTTGGGGACGGTTGGACCCACGCTGACGAGCGTGACCCCAGCTAGTCACTCGTTTGTAGTTCTTGTGTGGTGTCCGTGCCTTTGGTAGGAGCTACCATGTCAGGCAGTTCACCTGCGGTGCGGTGTAAGACGTCAGGGGACGCTACCGGCTGTGCTTCTAGTGGGTGGTACTCCTGTCGAGTCGGGAGTGTCTGACTGTCAGTCTTTGCGACTCCGGCCTTCGGGTTTGTTGCGTTGACCGTGGTGTTCCGGTCGTTTCACCGTGGCACGTGTGTCGGCTTTCGTGCCGTGAGAGCAGTGTTTTGTAGATTACAGGGCTTCCCTTTTCGAGGTACTCGCTTACTGCTAGCGTAGCGGTTTCTCTATTTGCGAGGTAGGGTTCGAGTGATCCATACTGAGTCTTGTTCCGAGACTCATTCCATGCGTGTTTTCACCGTGTTTCAGGTGAGTCGCGGCCTCAGGGGAGCGCGTCTGAGGCTCATCGTGGTTCAGGTGCCCAGCGTTAGTGCAGGAGGTCAGAGCCGGGATATGCCCCGTGTAGCTGTGCTTTTCTTTCTTGTCTCTGTACTAGTTGTGGACTACCGCTGTTGTTATTTTATTGTTATCTTGTGGACCATGTATCATGTAAACTATTAATTTATTTTTTGTTTAATAATATAACTGTTCATTTCTGTAATTATTTGTGATACTTGTGTAGTCTCCACACCATTCCTTTAACCCTTCCGAGTCTTCGGACTCGTGGGTGGCGGTACGAGTCTCGGGTTATCGGGCCTTCCCGGTAACCGGATTCTCGGGTCGTTACAGAGTGGTATCAGAGCAGCAGTTGTGGGATTATACAAGAATCATAAGTAATTGTGGTGGTCCACTAGTCCACAGCGATGATGTACGGTTGACACTGGCATCGGGCATCGTGCATTTTTATTGACCTTGCTGCTTCCGTGTTTTCTGTCTTTTGCTTCAGGAGCGAGTATGGCGCCAAGGCGGAGCACTCACTCTCAGCAGGGGCAGTCGGCTGGAGGTCAAGAGATCTAGTAGGGGGTTCGGCGAGATCAGGAGGAGCATAGTAGAGAGCCACCGGGGGCCACCGAGGTAGTGGATACTACGAGGCTTCCGGGGGTCGAGGATTTCTTTCGTGGCATGTACCAGCTTATGTCGCAGCAGTTCGGCGGAGAGGCTGGTGAGGGCTCATCGACCAGGGGTTGGCCAGGCCGAGCAGTGAGGGATTTCATGTAGTTTCATCCACCTTACTTCGGCGGTCAGCCAGACCCTGATACGGCTCGGAGTTGGCTCGACGAGATGGAGCGGGTGTTCAGTTCCGCGCGGAGTACTACGGAGGACAGAGTGATGTTGGCCTCCAACCAGTTGCAGGGTACGGCTCGGGAGTGGTGGTCTTTCGAGTGGAAGATGTCTTTCCAGCTTCGTCCACTTGAGCAGATTGCGTGGGGTGACTTTGTCAGTGCTTTCGAGTGTACCTACTGTCCAGAGTTTATTGCTACGCAGCGGATGCGTGAGTTTCTGGAGCTAGATCAGGGCGATATGTCCGTGTTGCAGTACAAGCCCCGATTTGTTGAGCTGGGTCGGTATGCACCCCATATCATGGAGCATGAGAGGGTGAAGACCGCACAGTTCGTGCAGGGCTTGAGGCAGGAGCTGAGGCACCATTTGATCGCGAATGCGACCACTGATCTGGAGACAGCGTCTCGTGTCGCGGCTTCTTTGGAGAGGATATTGTAATGCCCCGGATTTTTCGGATCTTTCTTCTCGGGTCTCGGATCTGTGTTTCTGGTGTATCTGGCTCTGTTGTGTCTGAAATTTCGTTTCAGACATCATTCGTGTTCGGATCGGCGCGATCCGGAGTTGTTTCGGAGGCCCGGAAGCGTTCCGCGATTTTTCCGCGTGTATTTTCCGATTCCCGGTGTGTGTTTCGGTAATTCCTTCGGAACCTCGGTACGGGTGAACCAGGTCGTTCACCTGGGCGCGAGTGGTACCGTTGCGATCGGTGCGTTCCGAGGATCGCGGAAACGTGATTTTCTATTTTTTGATATTTTCCAGAATTTCCGGATTTTCCTATATAAACTCCCTTTCTCTCTCTTCCCTCTCATTTCTCAGTCACTCCCCTCTCTCTTCTCTTACGCTCTCTTTCTCCCCTCTCTTCTCCGGCCGCCAACAGACCTAGGCGGGGGCGAGGTGGAGGCGGCGCGGGTGAGGATACGGGCGAGGATGGGTGAGGATCGAGGCGGTTGCGGGCGCGATCCCTCGGTGGATTCCGAGATGGCGTCGTTCGCATTCCGGGTAGTTTTCGGCGTGGATTAGTCGCTTCGGCGTGCGGTTTCTTCGGTGGAGGTAGGGTGATGGAACACTGCTGCGTTCTGCTCATTTTCTATGCCATTGCACATCGTTCGGCGCAGAAACGGCTGTGTTTGGGTCCGTTCTAGCGAAACCATGGTTTTGTAGGTTTCGTAGGGTCGGTCCGGAAACGGTGACGGTTTCCAGATTGGTTACTGTCAATGGATTCCTTGGGGTGAGAGCGTTCTTTTCCCCTTGATTTCGTCCCGATTGGTGGTCCCGTTGGACCGGTAGAGCTCCGGGAAGCTCGGTAACCCTTTTTGGGTAACTTCGGTAGAATCGCTCATTTCTCGCGATTCGTGCGTCGTTTTGACTCCGGTCGGAGTCCATGTGATTGCCAGGGTGGTTGTGGTTGTATCCCTTTCGTTTCGGCACGAACGGGGCGTGGAAAGGCCACGATCGGGCGACCCCCTGGGTTTACCCGCCGTGATGGTTGGGCGGTCGAACCGGGCCCGTCCATCGCTTGGGCGGCTGCCTTTGGCCCGTTCATCTTCTCTTGGTTTTGGGGTTGTGCTGTAATACCCCAAATTCTTCTATATACTTAATTAGAAATTTATTTGAATTTAATTAGAAATTATTTGAATTTATTTGAATTTGTGGGAATTAATTCAAAATTAATTAGATTAATTCTTTAATAAATAGAATAAGTCACATTTCGACTATTTTATAAAAATCCATAAAAATCATATTCTTGTAGAATCAATTACGTTTAACAATTTTATCTTCTATGACTAAGCCTAATAAAATCATTAACTAGGCCGAATCAGTGGGATTAGTCAAATTTTCACACTTACCTAACCAAATTCGTGCTCAATAGTAACCACCACCTTAAAACATCAAATTCGAGCTCATTTCTCAACCAAATGAGGTGATTCTATGGGCAAATGAAAGGTATTAAAGAGAGGATCATTTCCCCTCTCATAATGCCACGAAATTTTGAGCTTATGGGGAGCATTTGATCGCGCATGGGCTAGGTCAACTTTGGCGGCGGCGGTTTGAACACGCCACTTCAAGGGACGATTTCTCCCTTCCTGGAAGGATCCATAATGAGTATAACATATTAAAAGAAATCATCATGTGTCTATTTTCATTTGGTAGCAGTGGTGTTCGCAGAGGATTCCGATCTAGTGAGATCTCTCGCGTTTATTGGAGGAGTATCCGAGTTCGTGGGTTTTTCTTAGGCCCTCTTTCTTCCTTCTATTGAGGTAGGTAATCTTGGCCAAAACATGCAAGTAGATATACCATTTTGTTCCTCTCTTCGTTAGCTTTCCATTGGTAGTAAAATCCCCAAATTTTATTAGGTGTGGAGGGAGATCTCGTGGAAATAGTGAAGGGCTGTCAAACGGGCGTTCTTCATTCTAACTTCTAAATCTCTCTTCGATTCAGGTAGATGATAACAGACCCAACTCTAATTAATGTATATGGTTGTAATCATCAGCATGTTATCTATCATTTGGTGTAGAAAGCCCCAATTTTTATAGACCATGCTCAGAGAATTTCGTGTTTGATTAGAAGCATGCTAAAACTAGGTTTTTAAGTGTTCTTCCTAGATGGGTTGTGATTTCGATTGATTTTTCAGTGAATTTCGTGTTCCAAGCCCTTGTATAATGACCCTAATATGTCCATCAAGAACCCAGGGGCATGGGGTTAACATCTCAGTCCAATTAGACCCCAATTGGGTGAGATTTGTTGGTTTCCGGAAGTCACGTTCGCATCTGCGAGCGCAGGGGTCGACCCATGGGGCCGACCCATACACAAACTAGAATCTGTCTACCCGAGGGTCGACCCAGACAGTAGCCGTGCGGGGGTCGACCCATGGGGTCGACCCAAACAGCAGGCGTGCGAGGGGGTCGACCCATTCAACAAACAGCAGTCTATTTGTGCAGGGGTCGACCCCAGGGGTCGACCCCAGGGGTCGACCCACACACAGACAGACCCCTGGTTTTCCAAGGGTCGACCCATATGCTGCCAAACCCGATAGGCGTGTTTTCGACCCGAGGATCGATCCGGACCATGAGGGGATCGACCCATTCAACCTAGTCCAATTGAAAACCATATTTTGAGAAACCAATGACCCATACATGCAACCCTATGATCTCAAAATTAAGTCCGGTGTTCCTCAATCCAAAATTGAAGAAATGGTCCAAGTGTATAAATCATTTCGATTATCATCTCCACTTCAACGCACACAATGGTTAATTAGAAACCCATATAATAAAATGGTAATTGTGAAAGTAAATTGCTGTAATGTATTACTGTCTATTGTCATTATTGGCTTGTTCTAGTATCTTGAGTTACCATCTTGTAATTAACTTATCTCTTGAAATTGAGATTTCATAATAATTCATGAATCAAGGTATCTTGAAATGGCTGTTAGGAATCAATTAAAAGTCCTTATACCCCAGTAGATTGGACTAATAGCACACTAACAATCTTTATGGTATTACGGTCATTAAGCTTAAATTGCTATCCCTTTGTGCGATTCTACCCGGACACACTATCCAGCGAGTTAGAATCCGCCATTTTGAGACCCGTATGACCCGGCTACAACCTGGAAATTCGTGACCAAATCGCTGTGGTCCGTATAAGTATCGTAATTGTGTCTTAAGGTCACGTATTGCTTACTTACCTGAACGGCACACTGTCAACCGTTCATTCTTGACCTCGTGGACTGAGTTTGGTCCAGTTCTTATAATGCGGCTAGTAGTAGCCGTATGTCCTGTCAAACGGCCCATAAGTGACCGTATACCGAGTTTTTAAGATAATGAATCCAAGGACATGTTAGTCCTTAAATCTCGTACTTTTGACAGAAATTCCTCTGATTAATTGGCCATTAAATTTGATTAAATGTCTAGACAAAACTTGGGATCTGGGATCCAACAAATCAATGCCAACGCATCATAAGGGCCCGGTCTGGTCCTGGGGAGAGCACCCGAAAAGTACTTGTGCCCATGGGAGTTTGTAATGACATGGTGAGGTATTGCACCGAGTGCATGATCAGTGTGACGTCTACGACAGAAAATCTCTTGTTACTTTATCGTGCTTGACTTGATGTTTAAAATACTTGCTTGTTGGCCAATTCTATATTTCAATTTCCTATTGAGCATTCTTGTACTTGATATCCTTGTTAAATTCTTGTCATCATGTATTTCTTGACCTTGCAAGATCTTATATTACGATGTTTTATCGTCTCGTCAGTTATTTCTTTTCTTGTCATTGCATATGAAAATGTAACTAATTGGTTAATCATGTAAACTTGCCTATTATTATCTACTGAGCGTTAGCTCATATAATTATTTTCCCCCTTTCCAGGCTATTCAGGTGACGATGCGCATACTGAAGGGGAGGGACAGGAGTGATACCCTTGAGTGTACCTGTTAGTAGATGCCGAGTTGGCATAGTTGTTTACATTAGTTACTCCTTAGTGTTGTGTTAGCACTTTATTTACATTTTGGAGTCAGTTATTGTATTAGAATAAGTTTGGAAGTTATGGTTGATCGTGTTTAGGCATTGATGGTTATTGTAATAAAACTTGGAGTTTTTCTTGATCAATAGAAGTACTTCTTTCCATAGCACCTGTACGATTGGTTAGTTTAGCATATTAATATTATCTCTAGCTAGTTTCTAACTATACGTCCCGATTTTCCGCGTTGGGCCGTGACATGTGCGGTCGCACGATAGACAGCACATGTGATGTGCGGCCGGGTGAGAACCGCATGTTTCCCCCTGGGGCGGCTGGTACCCAGCCGTCTGTCCTTCCGTGGGCTTGTGCGGCCAGGAGCTGACCGCATATCCCAGTTGACCCTTGGTCAACAGTTTAGTGTCGGTTGGGTTGTGCGGTTTGGTCAAAATCGTTTTGACCGGCACTGGAGTAGGTCGGTTGGGTTGTGCGGACGATCCTTGACCGCACATCCCCTTGGGCAGTCCAGCCCTAATTGTCCATCCTCCGTTTGGGTTAGTCCGATTAGAGCCTTGTGCGGCTCTTGCCTGACCGCATGTCTCTTGAGCAGCTGTGCCCCAGCCGCACATCCCTTGAGCGGCCCAGAGTGAACCGCACATGTGCCAGTCTAACCCAATGTTTCTGTTTTGATCGATTCGAGTCCCGGGTGTGTGGTTCTTGAACCACGTGCCGACCCGTGGCCTGACGGATGCTGTGCACGTCGTCGGGGCCAGGTGTCGTGGTACGTTGTAGTCCCGGGTGTAGCGTTCTCGACTCGTGTCACCGTGTATTGGCGTGCGTCGTCGGTTTCTCTGGAAAGTGATTCCCGAGTAGGTCCTGTGGGAGGCCTTGGGCTGTGAGCCCAGTTGTCCAGTCTGGGGCTGGAGACTTCCCTCTTCTCCTTGAGTTGGGCTGCAGCTTGACGGTGTGCAAGTTGCCTTGGGAATCATGCTTCAGTGCTTTCCGCGTGGGCCGTGTGTGTGGCCTTAGTCCTGTGAGTTCCCTTCCTGAGGGAATGGTCTCTGCGGCTCGTGAGCTACCTCGGTACACGTGCTACCGTGGTTTTAGACCTAGAGATTGGACTAGATTGACGGCCTTGTGTTGTTGCATGCGACGATCTTGACCCGAGTCTTCTAACTCAAGGACCGTTGGCTGTAGTGCGTCTAGAGGACTGCCCAGAGTCCAGTGGCTTAGCGTCACTTGGGTTTTCTCGACTCTCGCGTAGGGTGCGTGCGTAGCCATGAGCTGCGAGTCCCGTTCCTTCTCCGACCGTGGTCGCCGTGCGACGGTACCGGTACGTGGGATGGTCCCCGTACGTCGTCGGATTCAGACGTTGTTTTTCATTGACTCGAGAGTCTACTCCTCCAGTGACCCTCCACTAGTCGTAGCATGCTTACACGCGTGTGGTCCCACCAGGGAGTGGTGGAGAGGCTACCCTTAGAGACGGTTTTGGACTGGTTTCCGTCAGGCCCCTCGTCGTTAGCCAGACTCCGGCTACGGGGGAAAACCGGTCAGAGGGCCAGACCTGGTCTGTGTGTGCACACGTGGTTGGGGGCGGTTGAACCCACGCCGACGGGCGTGACCCCTACTAGTCACTCGTTGTGGTTCTTGTTCGGTGTCCGTGCCTCTGGTAGGCGCTACCATGCTAGGCAGTTCACCTGCGGTGCGGTGTAAGTCGTCAGGGGACGCAACCGGCCTTGCTTCTAGTTGGGAGGTACTCCTGTCGAGTCGAGAGTGGCAGACTGTCGGTCCTGTGACGTCGACCTACGAGTTTAGTCGTGTTGACCGTTGAGTTTTGGTAGTCTCGCGGTGGCGCGTGTGTCGGTTCTCGTGCCATGAGACTAGTGCCCATAGCTTTACCGAGGTTACGTCTTGCTGTGCGGTACTCGTGACCACGCGGTCGGGGTTGCACTTCAGACAGCGTGTCCAGCTTGGCCGTGTCCTGGGAGACAGGCCTCTGCGGTGCGATTACCGTGGGCTTTTGCTTCGGTAGGTGGTTCTGGTGTGGTTCGGTGACCTCGGCTGCGAGCTCGAGGTGTGTCTTCTGGTACAGTAGGAGTAGTTGTAGTGCCGTGTTTCGACCGGCCACCGGGTTTACTGTTCCTGCTGTTACTGTTGCTCTCGTAGTTACAGCTTTCTGTGCCGCCGTCAGGTTCTTGGTAGGGTTCCGCGGGATCCCTGCTGAGTCTCTGTTTTGGAGACTCACTCCCTACCTTTCAGGTGTGGCGGTTCTTCCTCGAGGTTCGAGGTTGCTGTTCGGAGGTTCTCAGTTGCCAGCTCGCTGGGCCGAGTGTTCACTCGGCATGCGGTACGTTTTTACTACTTTTGACTGTACTTTCTATTGGACTGGACTCTATTGTAGCGGTAGTTGTTCTTTCTTTCAGCTAGTTGTTGTTGGTTGTCCTGCTTTATTTCTTATTTCTTTGTACCTCCACACTCCTTTTAGCCCTTCCGAGCCTCCCGGCTCGTGGGCGGCGGTTCGAGTCTCGGGTTATCGGGCCTTCCCGGTAATCGGATTCTCGGGTCGTTACAGCTGGTATCAGAGCGGTGGTTGTGGATGTACATAGGAATTCGAAATGTTGCAGTGATCAGAGTCCATAAGGTCCAGTACAGTCGGCAGCTGGCTTAGGGTTTTGTGCTTATTTTTCCGCTCTGCTTCTCGCTTGAGAGCTTGAGTGCGCTATGTGGCGCTGTGAGGGTGGTGGTTGTCCGCGGCTTTCGTGCCAGCATGGGGTCTAAGGATCTAGGTCGAGAGCCTTCTCCCTCATCGGTGGTGACCCTGGTTGCGCTGCGTTGGGCAGAGGTTGCTGGCAGGCGTGAGCTCGCGGTGCTGTGTTCGAGGAATCTGCTGCGTGGTCAAGTGGCGGGAGAGGATTGTTCGTGGTTAAGTGGCTATAAACGTGCTTCGAGGGAGCTGCTGTCGATTTTGACCACTCCAGCTTGGGGTTTGTCCAGCTCCTGAGGTGTTCTAGTCGAGAAGTGTGCTCGGGTGAGCGGAGGATCTTCTCGGTGGGCTGCTGTTTCGTCGAGCCTGATGTTCTTGTCGTGCTCTATAGCGTCAGAAATGACGTGTCGGCCCCGATTGTTCTGCGGACTCCGAGGTAGGATTTGGCAGAGATGTCCCGGTAAGTCATTACTCCTGTGCTCTTGTGTGCGAATGAGTTGTGTTCACCCTGGAGTTGGCATGAGATGTGAAGGCTCCACGGTGAGCTCGGGACTCGAGGATGAGCGTCGACGGTTATCATTGTGGCTCGTGTTGCGGCTCTTGGCGTGGTGTGTTGCAGTTTGAGGAATTACAGCGGTGGTGCATCGAGAGATGTTGTGTTCGCAGTCCGACGTGACACTCACCGAGTGTGTCGAAGGCACTGACCTGACGGGAGCGATGGTTTTTCCTTGGTGCTGGATGGTTCTATTTCCGACGTGCGCGAGGTTTGAGGTCAGGACGGGCATGGAGTTCTTCCGTTGGTCAGAAGTGCGTTTGGTTTCTCCTTTGGTTGGAGAGAGTGTGTTTGGCTGAGGCTCGTCGTCATGCTTGGTGTGCCCGGATTGGTTGGCCTTGTGTGCCATGAAGTCCATGTGAGACGTGCTCCTTGTCTTGGCAAGATGGTTGCCTATGTGAAGCCGTGCCCATTCCCTTGTCATGTGAGGGTGTGCTTGCGCTGTTCTGGAAGGACGAGTGCCAGTTGAGCGGTGTTTACTTTCTCGGCTGTGCGCGCGTGGATCAGAGTGCTCAGCGGAAGCGTGGTGGGCCCATAACCCACTGGTTCAGGATCGTAGCGTTGGTTGCTGCGGGCGAATTTCCTGAGTTTCGTTGAGCATTAGAGGATTGGCTCCTCTGTGTGAAACGTGTTGTTGCCGTGCCGTTGCTTTAGGATGTCGTCTGACGATGGTCGAGGACGTGTTGGTCAGAGTCGGTGGCTTGGTGCCTGACTTGTGTTCCCAGTCGTGTCCTCGGATGAGATCATTTTTGGAGAAATGATCTCTGGCAGGCTGTGGGTTCCTGTTGGTAGCTGCGAGTGACTGGTAAGGGTAGTCTCGTAGTCGAACACGGTGAGATGTATGTCGCTTGGTGTAATGCCCTGGATTTTGGGATCCTTGTTCGTGGGTCTCGGATCTGGTTTCTCGGAGCGTCCGACTCCGTTGTGTCTGAAATTTTGTTTCGGACATCTTTCATGTTCGGATCGGCGCGATCCGGAGTTATTTCGGAGGCCCAGAAGCGTTCCGCGGCTTTTCCGCATGTGTTTTTCGATTCCCGGTGTGTGTTTCGGTAATTCCTTCAAAACCTTGTTGCGGGTGAACCGAGCCGTTCACCAGGGCGCGAGTGGTACCATTGCGATCGGTGCATTCCGAGGATCGTAGAAACGTGATTTTCCTATTTTTGGTATTTTCTGAAATTTTCGGAATTTCCTATATCTATAACCCTTTTCTCTCTCTCCCCTCTCATTTCTCTCTTCTCTCCCTCTCTCTTCTCACGCTCTCTCCTCTCTCCCTCTCTCTCCGAAGGCCGACGGGGTGGAGCGTGGGCGAGGTGGGGACGGCGCGGGCGAGGCACGGGCGAGGATGGGTGAGGATCGAGGCGGTGGAGGCGCGGTGAAGCTCGGCCGTGGGTTCGTAGAACGGCGAGGCTTCAACGGCGTTTTCTTCGTGGATCGGCGTCCACAGTGCGTCGAATCTTCGGTGGAGGTAAGGAGATGGACCCTCAACCCGCGTACTTCATTTCCCGTGAGTGTTGTAGGCTGTGGCGAGCCGAGCAGGTTGGTTTGGGCGTTTTGGGAAAAATCCATGTTTTGGGGTGTGTGCGCCGAATCTTGTGTTTTGATTGTGTTTTTGGGGTTTAAATGGGTCCTCTCGGTGCTGGAGAGGTTGGGGAATGTTTTCCCTTTTATTTTCCCTTCACCTGGGGGTGAATGGGGCGTGGAATGGATTTCTCACCGTTTTCCCGTTCTTCCGGTTTCGGACTGAGAACGCGCTAGTCTTAGGTAGCGCATTCTTGAAGGTCGCGCCGCCCCGATAGGGCACGTTCATCGGAGAAGATGAACAGTTAGGCGGTTCCTGTCGCGCTATAGGGTCCTAGCGCATTCTGCCTTGTCGCGCTAGGGGTTCCTAGTGCGATCTGCTTAGTCGCGCTAGGGGATCCTAGCGCGTTCTTCCTTGTCGCGCTAGGGGTTCCTAGCGCGATCTATCTTGTCACGCTAAGTGATCCTAGCGCGATCTGTCCTGTTGTCCCGTGCTCCCCTTGGGCCGTGTGTGTCCCAGACACCCCGTGGAGTTCTGTGACCGTGTCTTTGGGTGTTCGGAGGTTCTGTTTACCTTGATTAGCGTGCCCATCGATTTAAGGGTCCGGGTGACCTTCTAGTGTTCCGATTGTATTGTGTTGATCACCGGTCGACCCGGTTGTGACCCAGTGGTCGACCTTTGGCTTGTGAGTGTCCCGGGCACCCCGTGGATTTCGTTACCGTGTTTTTGGGGTGTCAGGAGGTACCGTGTTACCTCGATAAGCATGCCAATGGGCTTGGTGGGTCCGGGTGACCCCAGGTGTTCCGGGCTTCCGTGTTCTTACTAGATCGAGTCACCGTGTATCGGTGTGAGTGCGGTGAGGTTTCCCCGCAAGTCGTTGCTTCTCTGGAAGGTGGCTTCCGAGTGGGCCAAGCGTGTGGCCTTGGACGGTGAGTCCAGTCTCCCAGCCTGAGGCTGGAGGTTTCTTAAGTTCCCTCCTCGAGGGATGGGTCTCGGCGGTTGTGAACTGCCTCGTGAGTTATCGCATTGTGGTTTTGGACCTAGGGATTAGGCCAGATTGACAACCCAGTGCTGTCATGTGTAATGGTCTTGACCTCGAGTCTTGTGACTCAAAGGCAGTTGGGTTTCATAGGTCTAGTGGACCATCTAGAGTCTGGTGGCGTCGTGCCACCTATTACTCCGTGTTACTCACAATGAGTGCGTGCGTAGTTTTCAGTGTCCACGCTCTGTGACACGTCCACTAGTCGTAGTCTTCTTACGGCACGCATGTGCTGACCCACATGGGAGTGGTGGAGCGGCTGACCCGAGAGAGGCGATTTTTAGGCTGGTTACTGTAGGGCCCCTTGCCTTTGCCACCAGAGTCCGGTGGGGGGGGAAACCAGCTAGAGGACCCGACCTAGAGCAGATGGTCTGTGTGTACACACGAAGTTGGGGGCTTAGGACACGCGTTGACGAGCGTGACCCTAGCTAGTCCTTGTTGTGGTACTTGTTGCATGTCTGAGTCTCACGCCCGAGGCGTCGTAGCTAGACACTTGTGACGCGGTGTAAGACGTCAGGGGATGCATCTGGTCGTTCTTCTAGTGGGTGGTGCTCCTGTCACGTGATCTGAGTTGTCGTGTACCAGGTTCTGTTTCCGTCCGCGAGACTGGACTTCATGAGTGGTTTCGGGAATGTTCCTGGAGTCGAGGTCTGAGGTTTCTGGTGAGCATCACCGAGGGCCTTTCCCCAGACATCGTTGTGTTCACGACGATGAGGTCGTGACCGTCTTCCTTGACCGTGTGGTTTTGGCTCGGGCCTTTTTATGAGGACAGGCCTCCGTTACGGAGGTATCATGGCGTTTTTCCTAGTAGCGTGGCTAGGGCGGTTCGGGTCTGGTGGTCCCCGATCGTGGAATCGGGTGGTCGGGTGTGTGGCTTGGTTGTCTCCCGACGGGAGACTAGGTCGTGTTTTCTGGTACAGTAGGAGTAGTTGTAGAGCCGAGGTTTTGCCGGTCACCGTAGTTACTTTCCTGCTTGTGTGCCGCCATTGTTCTCAGTTGGGGTTCCGCGGGATCCCTACTGGGCCAGTGACAGGAGGCTCACCCCTGCGTTTCAGGTGCGGCGGTTCTGCCTCGAGGTTCAAGGGTGATGTGCGGAGGTTCTTAGTTGCCAGCTGTTAGTGTTGGTGTGCTACAGGCCAATTTCGGGTCGGGTAGGCCCAATACTTGTACGATCTTGTTCATTATTAATAAAGTGGTGTTTGAGCGTAAATATGCGATTGTGTTACTTTACGTCGTCCCTAGGATATGTGGTTGTAAAGTCAGCTCGAGATGGGATCTCGAACATGAGATTGACTTTACATGTACACATACCTTAAACTGTTCCTGATTGGAGGGTAATCACTCAGGGTTTTTGATTACCTATTAAACCAGTACACATGATGTGTTAGTGACTAGTCTCATGGTCATTGGTGCGGGGCACCAACACATATGTGTAGGTGTATGTCCTTGGAGGATGTACACTGAACTGATCCGCTATTGGATCTTCAGATGGTTGATTATACCTAATGTCAACTGAAGATCCAACTGTCTCAGTAGCATCGTTGGTTCTTTGACCTGAGACATTGATCGGATCTTACACGAGGACTGGAATGGTTTAATTACTTGGCTAAGTGACTTTAACCATAAGTCATGAGTTGCCGAGTCATTAACCACTCCAGGATACGTGTGAAGATCGTCAATGGTCAAGAGGGGATCGCTCACTGTCGGGTATATATCAAACAGTTAATGGGTCATGACATTGACGCTCCGTTAAATCCCTGGCCAGGGTTGTGTGAGTTCGTTTAGAATGGACGTCATACACTTTAAGGAGGTCATAGTCAAATGGCGCGATCATGGGGTTTGACAGGAACCATACCCTCGATCGTACCAGACTCATAGAAGGAGCGAGGGATTATATCGATGCGGTAGCTATGGACTTACAGGTACCAGACAGGCTGGTTTAAACCCGGCGTCCTCTAGGATCACGCGGATTTGCTTGACCCAACGTGATCAAAGGTTCGGAATGAATTAAACTATTATTCGGCTCTTGTAGAAGCCAATAATACGTTTAATTTACTTCTAATTAAGAATTAGAAGTTAATGGGTCTTAAACTAGAGTGACTATGGGCCTAGAGGATCACACACAATTGATTTTTGGGTGACAGATTATTATTATACGAATGTATGTATTATTTCCTTTTAATTCCTTTTGGAAAGGAGTGTAAATGGGGCTTAATACATATGTATAATAATGGAAAGGTCATATATACAATTTTGGTCCTTTGGAGGTCTTTAGAAAAGGGTCCAAATTCTATATATATGGCACCTATGTGAAGCTCATTCGAGCCTTCTTCTTCCAACCTCTTAGGCTAATCAAGCATTAAGCCTAAGAGGAGGATTAACCTCCCCCCTTTTTCTCCCTTGCTCTCTCTCTCTCCAGAAGGTGATAGAGTCGGGGAAACTTGCGCCGAGGAGGTACCGTCGCTGCGCAAGGGTCCGTGTAGATCAGCTCTAGAGGCCGTACAGTTGTGCGGCTCGATATTCTACATCGGGCATCGCGGACAGCGTCGTTCCGTGCAAGGTGAAACACATAACCCGTAATTAGGGTCTTTGAAACACCGATTAGAGCACAGATTAAGCTTTCCATAGCACCGGGATCGGGCAAATAATTTTTGTTATCCGCTGCGTCCCCCGTAGGTGCTGTACGAAACCTTACAGTGGTATCAGAGCCAGGTTCGCGCTCTGGTCGGTGTTTTTATCGCCGTTTAGAACCATGCTTTATGGGCATCTTAAATACTTCAATTGTTATTGCTAGAAGGGGATGTTGGACATCCCCGTTCTTCAAGGATGCTGGGCATCCTTGGAGCAAATTTTTTTTTAAAAAAATTTTTTTGCTGCCCCGGTTTGGGCACACTGCGCCCTGGGAGCGGTGCACCCAGGGCGCGGTGCGCCCGCCGCGTGCGCTGCGTGGGCGGCGCACGCGGCACTCGGGGTCAGCGCCCGCGGGCGCTGACCCGCGGGGGGCGGGCGCCGCGTGGAGGGCGGCGCCCGCACGGGGTTGGCGCCCGCACGCGGGCGGCGCCCCGTGGCAGGCGTGAGCGGGTGCGGGCGCGTCCTCCCACGCGTCGCGCGTGGGCGGCGCGCCCAGGGGCCTGCCGACATTTTTTTTAATTTAAAAAAAAGTATTTGCATTTTTATTTTAATTTATTGTGTGTTTGACTTGTGAATATATATATTAGATATATATATCAAAATGTACAGTAAATTAAATAGAATTTTATTTCATAAGTTAAATAGTGTTATCTCAATAGTAAATGTCGAATGGTAAATTTTATTTAACCAATTTGAATTTATTGTGGTGAGATAATTACTATTTACCTTGAGATAAAATGGTAATAATTGAAGTTACTTTAGTAAAATTTAAAGTTTTGAATTTTTATTTATTAGATAATTAAAAAATTCAAATTTTAAATTATATTGAAGTTAAATGTGAAAATTTTAATTATTTAAATTTTAATTATTAGATACTTGTTAAATTCAAATTTTGAATTTTAGAAAATTGCTAATTGAGGATAATTACATTATTTTAAATTTACTTTCAAACAAAATTATTGGATAATTAGTTTGAATTTAAATTTAATTTATTGACATGTTTAAATTTTGAATTTAAATTTGATTATTGGATAATTAAATTTAAATTTAAATTTAATTAATTATCTCAATTAGATGCCCCTGTAGAAAATGATGGTTCTTTACGTGCTTTACTTTATTTACCTTGTTTTAGCCTGCTTGTCTGTTTAGTTTTAGTTAATCATGCTTCGATTTTTAAAATTAAATAAAGCTGTCATGTTTTTGTTTGCACATCCCATTTTTAAATTCAAAAGTAAGGATTATTTTCAGAAAATAACCCTTGATTGATTTTATTTGAATGGGTTGGCAAGTGATCATGGACTTGGATTAATATAATTAATTGGGGTATGCGAACCTCCTTTCTCTCTCTGTTAAAATTCCAATGTACTTCTATCTTCCTCCGTTGTTGTACTCGCCCTAAGGGCTGCTGGAATTTGAGTCACATGTAATTTAATTTTTTCGGCCTGCGTGCCGTGTAAAAGTTGTAATTGATGCGGCGTCGGAGTTTGAAAGCGCGGAGCACACCTGACGAGGACGATCCAGCTGCTTCGGAAGCGGGCCGGATGTCTTAGTTATATTAGGGTTAAAGTCCATGATCACTTGCGTTTAATTTTACATTGGATGCATTTATTTTCTGCAAACTACTAGGTACGGTAAATATATTGGATATATTTATATTACCACCTAGGGTGAGATCAAGATAAAATTAAATTCCCTCGTGCTTAAATTTTAGATCTGGTAAGCGTGGCTCTAACAGTCGTCGTGGCCCTCCATCATTATGGAGTGAATGAACGTCTTCATTTCGTGGATTTGTTGTGCTTTCCACAAGGTCCATGAGTTTGGGGGCGGGATTAAACTCCAAGGCTCGACCTCAATGGGATGAGGAATTGAACTCAGCTTTGTTGTGCTTTCCACAAGGGTCGGGTCATGAACTCATTGCTATGAAGTAATGATGGTTAGATCTAACTGAAAATATCCTTTGTTGTACTTTCCACAAGGGGATGATTTGTGGAGGCCGAATATCAGATATTGCATTGGATGCAAGTGCCTGTTGACTACCCTTGAGATGGTATATGGCTTGTTGTGCTTTCCACAAAGTCGTACATCAGTCTCGTTGGGATTCCGACCCACTAGGTTGACCTCACTGATCTCCCGTTCTATATACTGAGGGTTATATAGTTTGATCAAAAAATAGTGGGACTAACTAAGATAGAAAATCACATCTAAGTTAGAATTTGAACGCATGCTAAGTTATCTTTTATTTCTTATCCAGATTACAATGTCGTCGTCCAACCCCCTCCGCGGCATCTTGGATGCAAATCGCTTAACTGGACAGAACTACTCGGATTGGCTACGTAATCTATGCATAGTCCTTACCGCCGAAAAGATTACGTACGTGTTGGACACGGTTCATTCTGAGCCAGCTCCTGATGCCGACGAGGGCGAGTTACTGGCTTATGTCAAGTGGTCTGAGGACTCCTCCCTTGTCTAATGTTACATGTTGGCCTCTATGGCTCCCGAGCTGTAGAGACAATTCGAAAAGATTGATTGTAGAAGTATACTTCTTAATCTACGCCAGCTCTTCGAGGAGCAGGGTAGGATTGAGAGGTATGACATCTCCAAAAGATATTTCAGGACACGGATGTCTGAGGGTTCATCAGTACAAGCCCATGTACTGAAAATGATGGAGTGGATTGAAAGACTCGATGCATTGGGGTTCAAGTTGGATCTTGAACTATGCATTGATCTTATACTCCAGTCATTGCCCGATTCCTTTTCTTCCTTCATCATGAACTTTAACATGAACAAGATTGAAGCAACTCTCCCAGAGCTGCTCAATATGTTAGAGAGTGCTGAAGGAACCATGCAGAAAGATAAACCATCTTTGTCTGTAATGATTGTTGGCCGGGCCAACAAGAAAAGGAAGGCCTCTCAAATATCCACCACGAGTAACAAAGGGAAAGGGAAAGAAAAAGGTCACGGGTAAGCAACTCGCCAAAGTTGACAAAGGGAAGGGCAAGAAGAATGAAAATGAAGACAAATATTTTCGATGCGGGGAAACTGGGCATTGGAAAAGGAATTGCAAGGTAATTCTAAATGAAGGTATTTTTGTCATAGATCTTAATTTGTCATATATGGAATCCACATCATGGGTATTGGATACTGGATGTGCATCTCATATCTACAATTCTGTGCAGGTGCTGGCAAATAGAAGGCGATTGGGCAAAAAGGAGATTGAACTGAGGATGGGTAATGGAGCTTTAGTTGCTGCCAAAGCTGTCGGGACTGCACGCCTCAGTTTACCTTCAAGAGTCATTCTGGAGCTGAATGACTGTTATTATGTTCCTAATATTATTAAGAATATTATTTCAATCTCTGGCCTGTATAATATTGGATATACATTGGCTTTTAATAGCACTGGGTGCTCTATAATGAATAATGGTTTGATTATAGCCAATGGTTCATTAGTGAATGGCCTTTATGTATTAAATACACGTTCTGATGTTATGCAAGTTTCCAATGCTGATGAAGTGAATTCTGCATATTTATGGCATTGCAGACTTGGTCATATAGGTGAGAAAAGAGTCTCTCACTTACACTCAAATGGGTATTTGAACTCGTTCGAATACAAGCCATTTGATACCTGTGAGTCGTGTCTCATAGGGAAAATGACCAAGGCTCCCTTTGGTGGACATGGTGAGAGGGCTGTTGACCTTCTCGAGCTCATACACTCGGATGTGTGTGGACCCATGTCCATAGAAGCAAAAGGAGGTTATCTCTATTTCATTTCTTTTATTGATGACTTCTCTAGATATGGCTATGTGTATTTAATGAGACATAAGTCACAAGCTTTGAGAAGTTTAAGGAATACAAGAATGAAGTAGAGAAACAGACAGGCAAAATTATTATGGCTCTTCGATCGGATCAGGAGGTGAATACTTAAGCCATGAATTCACTTCTTATCTTAAAGACCATGGAATAGTTTCTCAGTGGACTCCACCGTATACACCACAGCACAATGGTGTATCCGAGAGGAGAAACAGGACCTTGTTAGACATGGTCCGATCCATGATGTCTATGTCAGGACTACCCTTGTCTCTCTGGGGCTATGCATTAGAGACTGCATCATATTTATTGAATATGATCTCAAGTAAATCAGTTCCTTCTATACCATATGAGATATGAAAGGGCAGAAAACCAAATTTTAATCACATTAAAATGTGGAGGTGTCCTGCTCATGTAAAGAAGAACGAGAGTGATAAGCTTGAGTCGAGGACCGATAAGTGTAGGTTTGTGGGATATCCAAAGGAGACATTTGGATATTATTTCTATCACCCTTCTGAGCAAAGGGTCTTAGTGACCAAGAGATCTGTATTTCTGGAAAGAGAATATCTACTCCAGAAAAATAGTGGGAGCCAGATAGAATTGGACGAGGTCCAAGAACCACAACCCATCGACATAAACTCATTAGATGAGACTGTATCGGTTGATCATATTCAAAGTGAAACACTGACACTACGGAGATCTGGTAGACTACCGAGAGAACCTGAGAGATATGTTGGACATGTCTCAGAGGGGTCCTCTAAGGTATGTATCGATGAGGATGATGATCCTCAGTCGTACCAGGAGGCGATCCGTAGTATAGACTCCGAGAAATGGCAAGAGGCAATGGATTCAGAGATCCATTCCATGTACACCAACAAAGTTTAGAACTTAGTTGATGTACCCGAAGGGAAGGTCCCTATCGGCTACAAATGGATTTTCAAAAGAAAAATCGGTGCAGATGGATAGATTGACACATACAAGGCTAGTCTAGTGGCGAAAGGATATCGTCAAAAGCAAGGCATTGACTATGACGAGACTTTTTCGCCGGTGGCCATGGTTAAGTCAATTAGAATCCTCCTTGCCATTGCTGCATACCTGGATTATGAGATCTGGAAAATGGATGTAAAGATAACTTTTCTTAATAGAAATCTGTCAGAAGAGGTGTACATGGTACAGCCTGAAGGATTCACCTCCAAGCTACATCCTAATAAGGTATGCAAACTTCAAAGGTCCATTTATGGATTAAAGCAGGCATCTAGAAGCTAGAACTTAAGATTTGACGAGACTGTCAAATCTTTCAACTTCATTCGGAATGAAGATGAACCCTGTGTTTACAAGAAGGTCAGTGGGAGCTCTGTGACCTTCTTGGTCCTTTATGTTGATGGCATATTACTCATTGGGAATGATGTAGAGATGTTGACATCAACTAAGTCTTGGTTGTCCAAGACTTTCTCCATGAAGGATTTGGGAGAAGCATCATATGTGCTGGGCATAAGGATCTATCGAGATAGATGTAAAAGGATGCTACGATTATCCCAATCCATGTACATAGACACTATCCTCAAAAGGTTTAGGATGGAAAATTCCAAGAGAGGTCTCATTCCCATGAGACATGGAATTTGCCTATCCAAGGGGATGAGTCCTAAAACTTCTGAGGAGGTGGCACACATGAATAAGGTACCATATGCTTCGGCGATAGGGTCAATCATGTATGCAATGCTATGTACATGGCCTGATGTTGCCAATACTTTAAGCCACTACCAGAAAAAGCGGGATTTCAGACGGAATTTTCAGACGAAAATTTCAGACAGAAATTTCCGTCTGAAATTTGTGACGGATTTTTTTCCGTCGGAAATCCCGTCTGAAATTTGCAATTACACACCAAATTTCAGACGGAAATTGTGACGGAAAATATTTCGTCACAAATTTCAGACGGAATTTGGGACGGAAAATTTAATCTGTCAGAAATTTATGACCAAGAATTTGTGACGGCCACATTTGTGACGGATCCGTCTGACAATCCGTCACAAATGTGTCTTCTCACGAATTTTCAGATGGAAATTAATCCGTCACAAAATTTTTGCCCCCCCAATCCGTCGCAAATGTGCCTTTGCGACGGATTGGGGGCACAAATATTTTGTGACGGATTAATTTCCGTCTGAAAATCCGTGAGAAGACACATTTGTGACGGATTGTCAGATGGATCCGTCACAAATGTGACCGTCGTAAATTCTTGGTCATAAATTTCTGACAGATTAAATTTTCTGTCCCAAATTCTGTCTGAAATTTGTGACGGAATATTTTTCGTCACAATTTCCGTCTGAAATTCGGTGTGTAATTGTAAATTTCAGACGGGATTTCCGATGGAAAAAAATCCGTCACAAATTTCAGACGGAAATTTTCGTCTGAAAATTCCGTCTGAAATCCCGCTTTTTCTGGTAGTGAGCATTGTCAGTAGATATCAGGCAAATCTAGGCGAAGAGCATTGGAAGGCAGTAAAGGGGATTCTTAAGTACCTGCGAAGGGCTAAGGATCTTTTTCTACTTTATGGAGGAGATGACCTACATCTTAGAGCTTACACAGATTCTAGTTTTCAGTCAGATCCAGATGACTGCAAATCCATGTCTGGATTTGTATTCATGTTAAATGAAGGGGCAGTCAGTTGGAGAAGCTCCAAGCAAGATACGACTGCAAATTCGATGACGGGGCGGAATATATTGCTGCAGATGAAGCTGCTAAAGAAGTCATCTAGATGAAGAAATTCATCTTGGAACTTGGCGTAGTTCCCGAGATATCAGCTCCCATCCCATTATTTTGTGATAATAATGTGGCCATCGCCTAGGCGAAGGAACCGAGATCTCACCAAAGGTCAAAGCATGTTCTCATGCGCTTTCACCTTATTCGGGAGATTGTTGATCGTAGAGATGTAGCGGTAGAGCGTGTACCGTCAGAAGATAACATATCAGATCCACTGACTAAGCCTTTGACATAGACTGTATTTGAGCGCCATCGGGATAAGATGGGCCTCAAAGTTGTGGGCAATTGGCTGTAGTTCAAGTGGGAGATTGTTAGTGTTGGTGTGCTACAGGCCAATTTCGGGTCGGGTAGGCCCAATACTTGTACGATCTTGTTCATTATTAATAAAGTGGTGTTTGAGCGTAAATATGCGATTGTGTTACTTTACGTTGTCCCTGTCCCTTGGATATGTGGTTGTAAAGTCAGCTCGAGATGGGATCTCGAACATGAGATTGACTTTACATATACACATACCTTAAAGTGTTCCTGGTTGGAGGGTAATCACTCAGGGACTTTGATTACCTATTAAATCAGTACACATGATGTGTCAGTGACCAGTCTCATGGTCATTGGTGCGGGGCACCAACACATATGTGTAGGTGTATGTCCTTGGAGGATGTACACTGAACTGATCCGCTATTGGATCTTCAGATGGTTGATTATACCTAATGTCAACTGAAGATCCAACTGTCTCAATAGCATCGTTGGTCCTTTGACCTGAGACATTGATCGGATCTTACACGAGGACTGGAATGGTTTAATTACTTGACTAAGTGACTTTAACCATAAGTCATGAGTTGCCGAGTCATTAACCACTCCAGGATATGTGTGAAGATCGTCAATGGTCAAGAAGGGATCGCTCACTGTCGGGTATATATCAGACAGTTAATGGGTCATGACATTGACGCTCCGTTAAATCCCTGGCCAGGGTTGTGTGAGTTCGTTTAGAACGGACGTCATACACTTTAAGGAGGTCATAGTCAAATGGCACGATCATGGGGTTTGACAGGAACCATACCCTCGATCGTACCAGACTCATAGAATGAGCGAGGGATTATATCGATGCGGTAACTGTGGACTTACAGGTACCAGACATGCTGGTTTAAACCCGACGTCCTCTAGGATCACGCGGATTTACTTGACCCAACGTGATCGAAGGTTCAGAATGAATTAAACTATTATTCGGCTCTTGTAGAAGCCAATAATACGTTTAATTTACTTCTAATTAAGAATTAGAAGTTAATGGGCCTTAAACTAGAGTGACTATGGGCCTAGAGGATCACACACAATTGATTCTTGGGTGACGAATCATTATTATACAAATGTATGTATTATTTCCTTTTAATTCCTTTTGGAAAGGAGTGTAAATGTGACTTAATACATATGTATAATAATGGAAAGGTCATATATACAATTTTGGTCCTTTGGAGGTCTTTAGAAAAGGGTCCAAATTCTATATATATGGCACCTACGTGAAGCTCATTCGAGCCTTCTTCTTCCAACGTCTTAGGCTAATCAAGCATTAAGCCTAAGAGGAGGATTAGCCTACCCCCTTTTTCCCCCTTGCTCTCTCTCTCTCTCCAGAAGGTGATAGAGTCGGGGAAAGTTACGCCGGGGAGGTACCGTCGCTGCGCAAGGGTCCGTGTGGATCAGCTCTAGAGGCCGTACAGCTGTGCGGCTCGATATTCTGCATCGGGCATCGCAGACAGCGTCATTCCGTGCAAGGTGAAACACGCAACCCGTAATTAGGGTCTTTGAAACACCGATTAGAGCACAGATTAAGCTTTTCATAGCACCGGGATCGGGCAAATAATTTTTGTTATCCGCTGCGTCGTCCGTAGGTGCTGTACGAAACCTTACACCTGCTTGCCGGGCCGAGTGTTCACTTGGCATGTGGTACGTTTTACTGCTTTGGACTGTACTTTCTGTTGGACTGGACTCTGTTATAGTTGTTTATTTATTTCTGTTAATTGTTTATTTGTCCTGCCTTATTTCCTATCTCTTTGTACCTCCACACTCCTTTTAGCCCTTCCGAGCCCTCCCGGCTCGTGGGCGGCGGGTCGGGATTCGAATGGTATCGGGCTCCTCCCGGTATCCGGATCTCGGGTCGTTACAGTTGGTATCAGAGCGTGGTTGTGGACGTACATGGGAATTCGAGATATTGCAGTGATCAGAGTCCGTAAGGTCCAGTACAGTCGGCAGCTGGCATAGGGTTTCGTGCATGTTTTCTGCTTTGTTCCTCGCTTGAGAGCTTGAGTGCGCTGTGTGGTGCGGTGAGGGTGGTTGTTGTTCGCTACTTTCGTGCCGGCGTGGGGTCTGCGAATCGAGGTCGAGAGCTTTCTCCCTTGGGTGGTGGCCCCGATTATGTTGCGTTGGGCAGAGGTTACCGGCGGGTGCGTCGCTGCGGTGTTGCGTTCGAGGTGTTTGCAGCGAGGTCAGGTGGCTGGTGAGGATTGCTTGTGGTTAAGTGGCCGTGGGCGTGCCCCGAGGGAGTTGTTATTGGTGTTTGGCCACTCCAGCGTTGGTTTTACCCAGCCCCTGCGGTGTTGAGGTTGTGTTTTGAGGTGTTGGAGCGGGAGCTCTGGTCGAGGATTGTGCTCGGGTGAGCAGAAGGTTTTCTGTTGAGCTGCTGATTTGTAGAGCCCGATGTCCTTGTCATGCTCTGTGGCATCAGAAGTGACGTGTCGGTCCCGATTGATTTACAGATTTCGAGGCAGGATTGGGCTGTGGTGTCCTAGTAAGTTCTCGCTCCTGCGCTTCTGTGTGCGAATGGGTTGTGTTCACCCAGGATTTGGCTCGAGATGTGAAGGTTCCGTGGCAAGTTCGAGACTCGAGGATGAGCGTTGGTGGTTGCCGATTATGGCTCGTGTTGCGGCTCTTGGCGTGGCGTGTTGCAAATCAAGGAATTACAGCGGTGGTGCATCGAGAGATGTTGTGATCGTGGTCCGACGGGACAATTGGTAAGTGTTGTCGGAGGAGCTGACCTGACGGAAGTGATGGTTTTCTTGGTGCTGGAAGGTGCTGTTCCCAGCATGCGCGAGGCTCGAGGTCAGGTCGAGTGTGGAGTTTTCCTTCCGTTGGTCGGAGGTGTGATTGGTTTCTCCTTTGGTTGGAGAGAATCGTGTTTGGCTAAGGTTTGTCATCTTGCATTGTGCGTCCAGATTGGTTGGCCTTCGTGCGCCATGAAGTCCGTGCGAGACGCGTCCCGCGTTTTGGCAAGGTGGTTGCCTGTGAGAACCGTTGCACGTTCCCTGATGTGTAAGGGTGTTGGCGCTGTTCCAGAAGGACGAGTGCCGGCTGGGCGGTATTTTTTTTTAGGTATGCGGTTAGTGTCGCGGTTCCCGATGTGCGGGGGATCGGAGTCGGCGGGCTTGCAGATGGTTGTCAGGTTGGTGGATCTCGAGTTGTCGATGTGGTGGCTGTGCGTGTGGATCAGAGTGCGCGGATCGTAGCGTTGGTTGCAGCGGGTGGATTTCTGAGGAAGGGTAGAGCAGCGGAGGGTTGGTTCATCGGTGTGTGTTGTCTCCGGCGGCGTGAGACGTATTGTTGCCGTGCCGTTGCTTGAGATATTGTGGTTTATGGCACTGGCAGATGGAGAGTTGGGGAAGTATGCTGGCGAGGTTGCCGCATGAGTACCGTGTTCTTGCGTTGAAGGTTGCGTTCGTGGGTGAGATTGTGTTTTGGAAAAGTGTGTCGTGGATTGTAAGAGGTTGTGTGTCCCGTGGCTCTGTGATAAGAGCGGGAGTCGGGATTGGCAGGCGTCCTCTTGGATTAATTGAGATGGAGGTTTCGATGAGATAGGATTCGATGAGATAGAACGGTGGTCGATGCCCGTTGTAGACACGGCATTTTAGCACTATGCTGAGCAGATCCCATATTACACTAAGACGCCCAAAGTGGCTCGCACGATTAAGTTAGTCGAGTGACCTCCAATTTTTATCTGATAAACCTCAATTGTCGTTTCTTAATGAGACTCCTGCTAATGGACTTGTGGCTATCTCTTTCCTACACAAAATAAAAAAAAATGTTAATGGGCTTGCCCCATCTCTTAAACTCTAAAACAAATGGGGGAACAAATAAGGATTCTAATGGGCTTGGCCCATTCTTGTTCAAATAAAGTAAATCAATTTTTATGGGCTTGGCCCATTCTCCCCTATATATATAAATAACAAGAGAAAATAATAAAAAATATATGTTAAATAGGTGTGGCCCATCATTTATTCCTTACAAATAAATATATATATATATTGATAAAAATAATAAATGTTAATAATTTGGGCCCAACAGTTAATAAAAGAAAGAATAGAATAAATTTTTTTAAAAACTCCCCTATTAGCTACCCCCCTTTCTTTGGATCTTGTCCCCTCATTTCATTTAGCACCTCTCCCCACTTACGTAACTCACACCCCCCTTTTTTTTCATTAACACACTCATCATCACCCTCTCCCCACCACAACAACCCCATTCATGTAAACACTTCTCACCCCATCGCATGCATGCTCTCACTCCTCTGCAACCCACCTCCACCTCCCTCCTCTCTTTTTCTTTCTCCCACGAGAGCCACCTTCAGGAGCACACTGGTGAACCCCTCTCTCTTTCTCTCCTCTGCAGCCACCTCCACTTCCCACGACAGCCACCCCCCACTCAGGTAGCCACGACCACCTCCCTTCTCTCCCTCTACAGCCACCACCCAACCACCCACAGCCATCCTCCACTTCTCTCCTCCCCTTCTCTTTCTCCCCACGACAGTCACCTCCATCACCATCGCTCTCCCTCACTCTTTCTCCCAAAAGAAACACCCACACGATCACCGTCTCCCTCCTCATGCCGTGACCCCACGACAACTCCCACCGCCGACGTCACCGTTCCCCTCCGCACGTCACCACCACCGCTACCGTCGTCGACCGGACGCTCCCCACGCCGCATGCACGTCGTCTACTACCGCTGCTACACTTGCCGCTCGTCGCCGGGGCACTCCCGTCGCTGACACCGTCTCTCACCGTGTCGACCCCGGCCGTCTCCGGCATCGTCGCCACGTCGCTTCCAGCTTCACCTCACCGTTGCCGCCCACCACCGGGGGGCTCCTCCGACCTCACCACCGCGGAGCTCCACGACGCGGACTCCTCCCTCGCCGTTTCTCTCTCTAACCCTCTCTCTGTCCTCTCGCGTCCCCCCTCTCTCTCTCGCTCTCCTTCTCTCCCTCTCTCTCCACTGCTTCTCTCTTCCTCTCCCCCTCTCTCCCCTCCGTGATCACGTCTCTCTCTCCTCTCACTATTCCCCCCGTCCCTGTCTCCTCCCCTCTTTCTCCCGATCGCGATCTCCCTCTCTCCGTTTTCTCTCTCTCTCTCTCTCTCCCCCTCTCTCTCCCTCTGCCGTTCTCTCCCTCTGCCGTTCTCTCCCTCTCTATCTCTCTCTCTCTCTCTCTCTCTCTCTCTCTCTCTCTCTCTCTCTCTCTCTCTCTCTCTCTCTCTCTCTCTCTCTCTCTCCTTCGCTCTCCCTCCGTCTCTTGATCTCTCTCACTTCTTTTTATTTCTTTTTTTTCTTTCTTCCGCCGGTTTTCTCTCCCCCTCTCTCTCCCTCTTTCTCTCTCACCCCCCCTCTCTTCCTCTTTCTCTCAACCGCTCCCTCCCTCTTCCTCTTTCTCTCTCTCTCAACCGCTCCCTCTGTCACTCTCTCATCCTCTCTTCTCTCTCCCCCCGTCTCTGTCTTCTCTCCCCCCTCCATCGAACCCTCTCTCTCACTTTCTTTTCCTTTTTTTATTATTTCCCTTCCCCTCTCTCTCCCCCTCTCATCTCTCTGCTTCTCACCACCCCCCTCTCACTCTCTTTCTCTCACCCTCTCTCTCCCGTCTTCTCTCTCCCTCTCTCTTTCTCTCTTTCTCTCCCTCTCTCTGTAATATCCCGGACCTTCGGATCCTTCTTCGTGGGTCCCGGATCTAGTTTTCGGAACGTCTGGCTCTGTTGTGTCCGAAATTTCGTTTCGGACATCTTTCGTGTTCGGATCGGCGCGATCCGGAGTCGTTTCGGAGGCCCGGAGGTGTTCCGCGGCTTTTCCGCGTGTGTTTTCCGATTTCCGGTGTGGGATTCGGCTTTCTCTTCGGAAGCTCGCTGCAGGCGAATCGGGCGGTTCCCCCAGGCACGAGTGGTACCATTGTGATCGGTGCGTTCCGAGGATTCCGGAAATGTATTTTTCTATTTTTTGGTATTTTTCCGAAAATTCGGATTTTCTATATAGCCCTAATTCTTTTTCTTTTCCTCTTTCTCTTTCTTCTTCTTCTTTCTCCTTCCTTCCCCAACCGTGACCGCACCCCTCTCTCTCCCTCTCTCCCATTCGGGCGCGGCGGACCCCTCCCCGGCTGTTGACGGCGGCAGGGCGACGGCGCGGACGCGTGGGCGACGGCGAGGCGATCTCGTGGGTGTGCGGCGAGCGTGGGAAGCGTGGGGAGGCGAGGTTTCTAAAAGCGTTCTTCGTGGTTTGTGGGCGATTCGGCGGAGCATTCGCTCCATTGAGGTAGGGTGACGTTCCTTAGCCTCTTGCCGTTCATTCCCGTGATTTGTAGGCCGCGGGGAGGCCGAGAGGGGATCGTTTGAGCATTTTGAGGTTTTTCCATGATTTGGGGAGAGCTCGCCCGATCTATGGATTTGATGCTTGGATTCGTGTTTTGGTGGCCTAGAATCATGCTAGGGGTCCCCAGGGGTCTTCCCCTTTGATTTCCCCCTCTCCTGTGGAGGCATGGGGGCGTGGTTGGAATTTTTGGGCGTTTCTACCATTTTCGGGCGCGGACTGAGAACGCGCTATACTCCAGTAGCGCGTTCTTGAGTGTCGCGCTGCCCCGACGGGGCACGTTCATCGGAGAAGATGAACAGTAGGGCGGTTCGTGTCGCGCTATGGGGTCCTAGTGCGATTAGCCTTGTCGCGCTAGGAGGACCTAGCGCGATGGTCCTTGTTGCGCTAGGGTTCCCTAGCGCGATCTTCCCTGTCGCGCTAGGGAGTCCTAGCGCGATCTTCCAAGTCGCGCTAGGGGACCCTAGCACGTTCTTCCTTGTCGCGCTAGGTGTCCCTAGCGCGATCTTTTCCGTTGTCGGGTGTTCCCCTTGGGCCGTGTGTGTGTCCTGGGCACCCCGTGGAGTTCCGTGACCGTGTCTTCGGGCGTCCGGAGATTTCGGTTGCCTTGGTCATGTGTTTGGCCATGGGCAGTGTGTCCGTTTTCTTCCGACTGCGGTCACCGTGCGATGGTGATGGTACGTGGGACGGCCCCCGTACTTCGTCAGGTTCGGGCGTCATTTTCCGTTGGTTTGAGAGTCTACTCCTTCAGTGACCCTCCACTAGTCGTAGCCTACTAGTACGCGTGTGCTAGTCGCACCAGGGAGTGGTGTACGGGCCGACCTTTAGAGACGATTTGTGGACCGGTTACCGTTGGGCCCCACGTCTTGCAGCCAGAGTCCGGCTGAGGGGAAAACCGGTCAGAGGGCCAGACCAGGGACGCGCGGTCTGTGTGTGCACACGTGGTTGGGGGCGGTTGGACCCACGTCGACAGGCGTGACCCCAGCTAGTCACTTGTTTGTGGTTACTTGTACGGTGTTTGCGCCTCGGGTAGGACCTACCACGTCAGGCGGCTCACCTGCGGCGCGGTGTCAGACGTCAGGGGACGCCACCGGCTGTGCTTCTAGTGGGTGGTACTCCTGTCGAGTACGGAGTGACAGACTGTCAGTCGTGTGTTTCCGACCTTCGGGTTTTGGCGGTTCGACCGTTGAGTTTCGATCTTCTCGTACCGTGGCACGTGTGTCGATTTGCGTGCCGTAGGGTCTAGTTCTGTAGAGTACAGGGCT
Source organism: Amorphophallus konjac (assembly GCA_022559845.1). Lineage (NCBI taxonomy): Eukaryota > Viridiplantae > Streptophyta > Magnoliopsida > Alismatales > Araceae > Amorphophallus > Amorphophallus konjac. Next base: position 337,274,554 of record CM040125.1, on the reverse strand, counting down.
TTCCTTTCCGAGGTACTTTTCTACCGCTAGTGTAGTGGTTTCTCATTTTACGAGGTAGGGTTCGAGTGATCCCTACTGAGTCTTGTTCCGAGACTCATTCCATGCGTATTTTCACCGTGTTTCAGGTGAGGCGCCACCTTCGGGGAGCGCGTCAGGAGTGCAGCGTGGTGCGGGTGCCCAGAGGTAGTGCCAGAGGTCAGAGCCGGAGTATGCCCCGTGTAGCTGTACTTTTCTTTCTTGTCACTGTACTAGTCATGGACTACTGTTGCTGCTGTTGTTAATTCTATTGTGGACCATGTAAAATGTTAATTTATTTCCTGCTTAATATTATAACTGTTTAATTTCTGCAATTATTTGTGATACTTGTGTAGTCTCCACACCATCCTTTTAACCCTTCCGAGTCTTCGGGCTCGTGGGTGGCGGTGCGAGTCTCGGGTTATCGGGCCTTCCCGGTAATCGGATTCTCGGGTCGTTACAGCTGGTATCAGAGCGCGGTTGTGGAATTACATGAGAATCATAGGTAATTGTAGTGGTCCACTAGTCCACAACGATGATGTACAGATGACGCTGCATTGGGCATCGTGCGTTTTTATTGACCTTGCCGTTTTCGTGTTTTCTGTCTTGTGCTTCAGGAGCGAGTATGGCGCCGTGGAGGAGCTCTCGCTCTCAGCAGGGGTAGTCGGCTGGAGGTCAGGAGATCCAGCAGGGGGTCCAGAGGGACCAGGAGGAGCATAGCAGAGTTCCGGGGGCTACCGAGGCCGCGGATGCTACGAGAGCTCCCGGGGCCGAGGATTTCTTCCGTAGCATGTATCAGCTCATGTCTCAGCAGTTCGGCGGAGAGGCTGGCGAGGGCTCCAGGGGTGGGCCAGGCCGAGCGGTGAGGGACTTCATGCAGTTCCATCCACCTTACTTTAGCGGCCAGGCAGACCCTGATGCGGCTCGTGATTGGCTCGATGAGATGGAGCGGGTGTTCAGTTCTGCGAAGAGTGCTGCCGAGGACAGAGTGGTGTTGGCCTACAACCAGTTGCAGGGTACGGCTCGGAGGTGGTGGTCTTCCAAGTGGAAGACGTCCTTTCAGCTTCGTCCACTTGAGCAGATCGAGTGGGATGACTTTGTCGGTGCTTTCGAGCGTACGTACTGTCCAGACGTTGTTGCTACGCAGCGGATGCGGGAGTTTCTGGAGCTGGTGCAGGGTGACATGTCCGTGTTGCAGTACATGGCCCGATTTGTCGAGCTGGGTCGGTATGCACCTCACATCATGGAGCATGAGAGGGTGAGGACCGCGCAGTTTGTGCAGGGCTTGAGGCTGGAGCTGAGGCACCATTTGATCGCGAATGGGGCCACTGATCTAGAGACAGCGTCTCGTGTTGCGATTTCCCTGGAGATGGATATGCAGAGGACTCGAGGACCGATCAGCCAGGGGCAGTCCTTGTAGGGTCGCAGCCATCAGTCGGCTACCCAGCAGCAGGGTTTCTTCCAACATGCGTCGGGTGGTTCAGGAGTACCGGCATCGGCAGCTTCGGTGACAGGATCTGCGTCCTTCGGCTCGAAGGTCAAGAAGTTCTTCAAGAGAGGGTTCGGCAAGAAGAAGTCCTGGGATCAGGGGCAAGCTTCATCGGGCAGTGTACAGCAGCCGATTCCTTTGTAGCGTCAGGGGTCAGGGGGTGGATCGCGAGGACCTTGTCCACGATGTAGTGGGACCCACCCAGGCAGGCAGTGCACAGCGCCGATTATTTGTTTTCGGTGTGACCAGCCAGGGCATATGGCGCGTGACTGTCCTCAGAGGCCGCCGCAGCAGCAGGTTCCCCAGCAACAGAGGCAGCAGCAGCAGCAGGGACAGTATCCGCCGCTACCCAGGTCAGCCAGCGTGGGAAGCAGGCAGAGGGCTCGAGGCCAGATCACGCACTTGACCAGGGCAGAGGCAGTGGCATCGCAGCTCGTGAAAGGTACCGTTCAGATTTTGGGTTGTGCGGCTCGGGTTTTGTTCGATTCTGGCGCGTCTCATTCGTTTATTTCGGAGGATTTCGCGTCGAGCGTCGAGGAGCCGGTGACCCAGTTGTCCTGTGATTTGGCAGTGGAGTTGCCTTCGGGTGACTTTATGATCACTCCGTATTGCTTCGATCAGGTTCCGGTTTGGATCGATGGGCGGAGTATGCCAGGCAGGTTGTATGTGTTGCAGCTTCGGGATTACGATGTGATTCTAGGCATGGACTGGCTCGAGACTCATGGAGCGGTGGTGGATTGTGGGATGAAGAGGGTCTACTTCCAGCATCCGAGCAAGCGGACCTTCTATTTCCAAGGTATCCGTTCCACCTCTTCTCGATTCCTTATCTCTGCTATTCGAGCCCGTCGATTACTTGATTCGGGTTGTCAGGGTTTTCTCGCGTCGGTGGTTGTGTCCGATCGGATGGAGCCGAATGTCGAGGACATTGCGGTGGTGTGTGAGTTTCCCGACGTTTTTCCCGAGGAGTTGCCTGGATTACCTCCCCAGCGGGAGATCGATTTCGTGATCGAGGTTGTGCCTGGTACGGGACCTTTGGCGAAGGCTCCCTACCGTATGGCCCCCGCTGAGCTGAGGGAGCTGAGGGCGCAGTTGCAGGAACTGTTGGCCAAGGGGTATATTCGTCCTAGTTTTTCCCCTTGGGGTGCGCCCGTGTTGTTTGTGAAGAAGAAGGACAGTAGTCTGCGCTTGTGCATTGACTATCGGCAGCTGAATGAAGTGACCATTAAGAACAAGTATCCGTTGCCGCGGATTGATGATTTGTTCGACCAACTTCAGTCTGCGCGAGTGTTCTCGCGGATTGATTTGCGGTCCGGTTACTATCAGCTGAGGATTCGTGAATCCGATGTGGAGAAGACTGCGTTCAGTACGAGGTACGGGCATTATGAGTTTCTGGTGATGCCGTTTGGGCTCACCAATGCCCCTGCAGCCTTCATGGACTTGATGCAGAGGGTGTTCCATCCGTATTTGGACCAGTTCGTGGTCATCTTCGTGGACGACATCCTTGTTTATTCGCAGTCTGCCGAGGAGCACGCATACCATTTGGGTGTGGTGCTGCAGACGTTGCGAGATCACCAGTTGTATGCGAAGCTCAGCAAGTGCGAGTTTTGGCTCAGTGAGGTGTACTTTCTGGGGCACATGATTTCTGGTGATGGCATTTCTGTGGACCCTGCCAAGGTCGAGGCAGTGATGCAGTGGTCGAGGCCGAGGTCGGTGATGGAGATCCGGAGTTTCTTGGGGCTTGCGGGTTATTATCGTCGGTTTATCCAGGATTTTTCCCGCATTGCGACCCCGATGACTAGGCTCACGCGGAAGGATGTGCCTTTCGTCTGGTCCGAGGAGTGTGAGCAGAGCTTCAGGGAACTGAAGAGATTGCTCACCTCGGCTCCGGTGTTGGTTTTGCCTTCTGGATCGGGAGGTTTCGTGGTGTGTACAGATGCTTCCGGGGTCGGATTGGGTGCTGTTCTGATGCAGCATGGTAGAGTGGTGGCTTATGCATCTCGGCAGCTAAAGCCCCATGAGGAGAACTACCCTACCCATGACCTTGAGTTGGCGGTGGTGATCTTCGCGCTGAAGATCTGGAGGCATTATCTGTACGGTGAGAAGTTCGAGGTGTTCACTGACCATCAGAGTTTGAGGTATGTGTTCTCGCAGAGAGATCTGAACCTCAGACAAAGGCGTTGGATGGAGTTCATGAAGGACTATGACTTCACCCTGTCTTATCAGCCGGGCAGGATGAATGTCGTTGCCGATGCCTTGAGTCGGAAGGTTACGGTCAGTGCCTTGATGTTGAGAAGGTGGAGGCTCTGGGAACAAGTGCCCGAAGTATCTTTCAGGCTCAAGATTCCCCAGGAGCCAGGGTTGGCGGTGCTTGCGAGTCTGACTGTCACTCCTGCTATCCGTCGTCAGGTGACAGAGACTCAGCACGCGGACCCTGAGTTGCCCCGGATTCTTGCGATGGCTGACGTGGAGCTCGGCGAGGACGGTGCTGCGAGATTTCGTGGCAGGTTGTATGTCCCAGCCGGGGAGTAGATTCGTCGTGCGGTGCTGCGCGAGGCTCATGGGAGCAGGTACACCGTACACCCGGGTGCGACGAAGATGTATCGGAACTTGCGGAGGCAGTTCTGGTGGCCTGGCATGAAGAGAGATGTCGCAGAATTTGTGGCCAGGTGCCTGATCTGTCAGCAGGTGAAGGCGGAGCATCAGCGACCAGGAGGTACTCTCCAGCCCTTAGATGTTCCTGCTTGGAAGTGGGACCATGTGACCACGGACTTCGTGGTGGCATTGCCGAGGACCCCGAGTGGGTAGGACAGTATTTGGTTGCTGGTGGATCGGCTGACGAAGGTGACTCAGTTGCTACCGGTCAAGGTCAGCTGGAGCGTGCCTAAGTTGGCTCGTCTTTATGTGGAGCGGATCGTGCCGTTGCATGGGATACCCATTTCGATCGTGTTGGATCGGGATCCGCGATTCACTTCTGGATTCTAGAGGAGTTTCCAGCGAGCTCTTGGCACGGAGTTGGCGTTTAGCTCGGCGTATCATCCTCAGTCAGATGGTCAGTCTGAGAGGACCATTTAGACTTTGGAGGACATGCTGAGATCTTGCTGCCTGGAGTGGCAGGGGAGTTGGATTCATCACCTACCATTGGTGGAGTTTGCCTATAACAACAGCTATCATTCGAGCATCGGCATGGCTCCATATGAGGCTCTGTATGGGCGTCCGTGTAGGACTCCGCTTGATTGGTTTGAGGTGGGTGAGCGTGTTTTGACGGGACCGGATCTGGTGCAGCAGTGTGTGGATGTTGTGCACCTGGTTCGTCAGAACATGTTGGCGGCCCAGAGTCGGCAGAAGAGCTATGCTGACCGTAGGCGGCAGCCCCTCGAGTTCGCCGTGGGCGATCGTGTGTTCTTGAGAGTTTCTCCGATGAAGGGGGTGATGCGTTTTGGATGGCGTGGGAAGCTGAGTCCCCGCTATATTGGTCCTTTCGCGATTGTGGAGCGCATCGGTGAGGTTGCTTACCGGTTGCGGCTACCTCCTGAGTTGGCGTCGGTGCATGACGTGTAATGCCCCGGATTTTTTGGATCCTTGTTCGTGGGTCCCGGATCTGGTTTCTCAGAGTGTCTAGCTCCGTTGTGTTCAAAATTTCGTTTCGGACATCTTTCGTGTACGGATCGGCAAGATCCGGAGTCGTTTCGGAGGCCCGGAGGCGTTCCGCGGCTTTTTCCGCGTGTATTTTTCGATTCCCGGCGTGGGTTTCGGCTTTCCCTTCGGAATCTCGTTGCGGGTGAATCGGGCCGTTCACCAGGGCGCGAGTGGTACCGTTGCTATCGGTGCGCTCCGAGGATCGCGAGGGTGTAATTTTCTATTTTTTTGGATTTTTCTGATTTTTTGGATTTTCCTATAAATAGCTTTTTCTCTCTCTCTCCCCCTCTCATTTCTCATTTCTCTCCCTCTCTCTTCTCACGCTCTCTCCTCTCTCCCTCTCTCTCCGACGGCCGACGGGGCAGAGCATGGGCAAGGCAGGGACGGCGCGGGCGAGGCACGGGCGAGGATGGATGAGGATCGAGGCGGTGGAGACGCGTGGAAGCTCGGCCGTGAGTTCGTGGAACGGCGAGGCATCAACGGCGTTTTCTTCGTGGATCGGCGTCCACGGTGCGCGTAATCTTCGGTGGAGGTAGGGTGATGGACCCTCAGCCCGTGTACTTCCTTTCCCGCGAGTTTCATAGGCCGTGGTGAGCCGAGCGGGCTAAACGGGGCGTTTTGGGCAAAATGCATGTTTTTGGGGTGTGAGCCGGATCTCCCGTTTTATGGTGTTTTTGGGCGATCCAGGGGTTTAGATGCATGCGTAGGGGCTTGGGGGAGGTTTCCCCTTTTGTTTCCCCTTCACCTGGGGGTGAACGGGGCGTGGCATGGCTTTTCCCGCGGTTTCCACCGTTTTCGGGCACGGACTGAGAACGCGCTAGCCTTGGGTAGCGCGTTCTTGATAGTCGCGCTGCCCCGACCGAGCGCGTTCATCAGAGAAGATGAACAATTTGGCGGTTCCTGTCGCGCTATAGGGTTATGGCGTGTTCTGGATTGTCGCGCTAGGAATCCCTAGCGCGACCTGCCTTGTCGCGCTGGGAGGCCCTAGCGCGATGGTCCCTGTCGCGCTAGGGGGTCCTAGCGCGATCTGCCATGTTGCGCTAGGGTTCCCTAGCACGTTCTGGCTTGTCGCGCTAGGTGATCCTAGCGCGATCTCCGTGTTGTCTCGTGCTCCCCTTGGGCCGTGTGTGTCTTGGACACCCCGTGGACTTCCGTGACCGTGTCTTTGGGTGTCCATAGGGTTGGTTTACCTCGATTAACGTGTCTATCGGTTTAAGGGTCCGTGAGACCTTCTGGTGTTCCGATTGTGTTGTGTTGGTCCCCGGTCGACCCGGTTGTGACCCAGTGGTCGACCTTTGGCCTTGTGAGTGTCCCGGGTACCCCGTGGGTTCTGTGTCCGCGTTTCTGGGGTGTCGGGAGGGACCGTGATTCCTCGATTAGCGTGCCTGTAGGTGTAGTGGGTCCGGGTGACCCCACGTGTTCCGGGCTCTTGTGTTACGCTTGATCGAGTCACCGTGTGTCGATGTGTGTGCGGTGGGGTCTCCTCCGCATATCGTGGGTTCCTTTGGAAGGCGATTCCCGTGTGGGCCATGTGTTTGGCCTTGGACAGTGAGTCCAGTTGTCCGGCCTGGGGCTGGAGGTTCCCCGCTTGTTTCAAGATGGGAAATCGTCGTGGCGGCTTGTGTGCTGCCTTGGGAATCGTGCTTCTGTGTTTTCCGTGTAGCCCGTGTGAGTGGCCTTTGTCCCTTGCGTTCCCTTCCCAAGGGAATGGTCTTGGCAACTCGTGTGTTGTCTCGGTATTCGTGATATCGTGATTTTGGACCTAGAGATTGGGCTAGATCGACGGCCTTGTGCTGTTGCGTGCAACGGTCTTGACCCCGAGTCTTGTGACTCAAGGACCGTTGGCTGTAGTGTGTCTAGAGGACTGTCCAGAGTCCAGTGGCTTAGTGCCACTTGAGTTTTCTCGACTCTTGTGCGCGGTGCGTGCGTGGCCATGGACTGTGAGTCCCGTTTCTTCTCCGACTGTGGTCACCGTGAGACGGGGCCGATACGTGGGGTGGTCCCCGTACGTCGTCAGATTTGGACGTTGTTTTCCGTTGAGTTGAGAGTCTACTCCTTTAGTGACCCTCCACTAGTCGTAGTCTACCAGTACGTGTGTGCTGGTCACACCAGGGAGTGGTGTACGGGCTTACCCTGAGGACGGTTTAGACTGGTCACCGTCGGGCTCCTCGTCTTAGCCAGAGTCCGGCTGCGGGGGAAAACCAGTCAGAGGGCCAGACCTAGGACGCGTGGTCTGTGTGTGCACACGTGGTTGGGGACTGTGGACGCACGTCGACGGGCGTGACCCCAGCTAGTCACTTGTTGTGGTTACTTGTACGGTGTTCGCGCCTCGGGTAGGACCTACCACGTCAGGCGGTTCACCTGCGGTGCGGTGTAAGACGTCAGGGGACGCTATCGGCTGTGCTTCTAGTGGGTGGTACTCCTGTCGAGTACGGAGTGACAGACTGTCAGTCTCTGTGTCTTTGACCTTCGGGTTTTTGGTCGTGTTGACCGGTGAGTTCGGTTGTTTCACCTTGGCGCGTGTGTCGGTTCTTGCGCCGTGAGATTAGTACTAGTGGCTTTACCGAGGTTCCGTCTTGTGGTGCGGTACCCACGATCGGATGGTCGGGGCTGCACCTTAGACAACGTGTCTAGGTCGGCTGTCCGGGGGACAGGCCTCTACGGCGTGGTTGCCGTGTGTTCTTACTTCGGTAGGTGGTACTAGCGTGGTTCGGTAGCTTCGACTACGTGGTCGAGGTCTGCCTTCTGGCAGTAGGAGTAGCTGTAGTGCCGAGTTTTGACCGGCCACCGGTTTGCTGTTCCTGCTGTAGTTGTAGCTTCCTTTCCGCTACCGCCGTTGTTTCCGGCTGGGGTTCCGCAGGATCCCTGCTGAGTCTCTGTTTTGGAGACTCATTCCCTCCTTTTCAGGTGTGGCGGTTCTTCCTCGCGGTTCGAGGGTGCAGAGCGGAGGTTCTCAGTTGCCAGCTTGCCGGGCCGAGTGTTCACTTGGCATGTGGTACGTTTTACTGCTTTAGACTGTACTTTCTGTTGGACTGGACTCTGTTGTTGCTGTCGTTGTTCTTTCTTTCAGCTTGTTGTTGTTGGTTGTCCTGCTTTATTCCCTATTTCTTTGTGCCTCCATACTCCTTTTAGCCCTTCCGAGCCCTCCCGGCTCGTGGGCGGCGGTGAGAGTCTCGGGTTATCGGGCCTTCCCGGTAATCAGATTCTCGGGTCGTTACAGCTGGTATCAGAGCGGTGGTTGTGGACGTACATAGGAATTTGAAATATTACAGTGATCAGAGTCCGTAAGGTCCAGTACAGTCGGCAGCTGGCTTAGGGTTTTGTGTTCGCTTTCCGCCTTGTTTCTCGCTTGAGAGCTTGAGTGCGCTGTGCGGCGCTGTGAAGGTGGTTGCTATCCGCGGCTTTCGTGCCAGCGTGGGGTCTAAGGATTGAGGTTGAGAGCCTTCTCCCTCATCGGTGGTGGCCCTGGTTGTACTGCGTTGGGCAGAGGTTGCTGGCAGGCGTGAGCTCGCGGTGCTGCGTTCGAGGAACCTGCAGCGTGGTCAGGTGTCTGGTGTGGACTGTTCGTGGTTAAGTGGCCGTGAGCGTGCTCTGAGGGAGCTGCTGTCGGTTTTGGCCACTCCAGCTTGAGGTTTGTCCAGCTCCTGAGGCGTTCTGATCGAGAAGTGTGCTCCGGTGAGCGGAATGTCTTCTCGGTGGGCTGCTGTTTCGTCGAGCCTGATGTCCTTGTCGTGCTCTGTGGCGTCAGAAATGACGTGTCAGTCCTGATCGTTCTGCTGATTTCGAGGCAGGATTTGGCAGAGATGTCTCGTTAAGTCTTTGCTCCTGCGCTTATGTCAGTGGATGGGTTGTGTTCGCTCTGGAGTTGGCTTGAGATGTGAAGGCTCCATGGCGAGTTCGGGACTCGAGGATGAGCATCGGCAGTTGTCGTTACGGCTCGTGTTGCGGCTCTTGGCATGCCGTGGTGCAGTTCGAGGAATTGCAGCGGCGGTGCATCGAGAGATGCTGTGATTGTGGTCTGACGTGACACTCGTCGAGTGTGTCGGAGGCGCTGACCTGATGGAAGTGATGGTTTTCCTTGGTGCTGGATGGTGTTGTTTCTAGTGTGCGCGAGGTTCGAGATCAGGTCGAGCGTGGAGTTCTTCCGTTGGTCGGAAGTGCGCTGGTTTCTCCTTTGGTTGGAGAGATTGTGTTGGGTTAAGGTTCGCCGTCTTGCATTGCGTGTTCGGATTGGTTGGCCTTTTGTGAAATGAAGTCCGTGCGAGACGTGCTCCTTGTCTTGGCAGGGTGGTTGCCTGTGAGAAGTGGTGCCCATTCCCTTGTTGTGTGAGGGTGTGCTGGCGCTTTTCTGGAAGGACGAGTGCTGGTTGGGCGGTGTTCGCTTTCTCGGCTGTGCGCGCGGATCAGAGTGCGCAGCGGAAGTGTGGTGGGCTTGTAACCCACTGGTTCAGGATCGTAGCGTTGGTTGCTACGGGCGGATTCCTGAGTTCGCGTTGAGCATCGGAGGATGGGTTCCTCGGTGTGAAGCGTGTTGTTGCCGTGCCGTTGCTCGAGATTTTGTGGTTCTTGGCATTGGCAGGATGGAGTGTTGGGGAATGTGCTGGCTAGTGCGCCGCATGAGTACCCTATTCCTGTGTTGGAAGCCGTGTCAAGCGTCGGTGTTGGACCTGAATGGGGTTGTTGAGAATGTCGCCTGACGGTGGTCGAGGACGTGATGGTCGGAGTCGGTGGCTTGGTGTCCGACTTGTGTTCCCAGTCGTGTCCTCGGATGAGATCTTGCTTTGAGGATGTGGTCTCTGCCAGGCTGTGGGTTCCTGTTGGTTCTACGGTCTTGTCAGATTGTGACGGTGGAATGTTCGTTGCTTAGGGACCCGTGAGCACTGTCCAGGTGGTGTCCCGTGGCTCTGTGGTAAGGGCGGAATCGGTATCAGCGGGTATCCACTTGCATTGATCGAAGGATTTGATGAGACCAGATGGAAAAGTGACGCCTTAGGGCGGAGGCCTCCTGTGAGGTTGGTGTCGGCTTGGTGGTCCCTGATAGGACATTGGTGTCGCAAGGTTATCCCTGGTTGGGTGACTAGCATGGGGTGGTTCCCTATAAGTCTGAGTCCCGTGAGGTGATGACTGAAGACGCCATGTTCTGTCATTTGGTTTCGTCGTGCTCCCCGAGAGGGTCGAGTTGGCGAGCAGTTGGTGACCAGTGGATGGTCTTTTCAGAGACAGAAGATGCTGGTTGTTGGGGCTCGAGCGTGGCGAGAGCCGTGTGCCAGCGAGACCTTTGGTGGTCGTTTCTGTGATGTGCCTTTCCGGATGGGATCTGGACTTTGTCGGAGTTTGTCTTCTGACGAGAGTTGGCACAGTGTTATGACCGGCTTTCGGCTTGCCATGTGTGGTGTGTTTCTTGGTGTTGAGTCGATGTGCTGGTTGCGGTCCATTGAGATGGCTGCTTGAGCTGGTAGAGGCTCTGTTTTGGTTGCTCCCTTGAGGAGGGTGTGCGACCTGTCAGCTGGTTGCGAAGCTGATGTGTCTTTTATCTGCTGACCATTGGGTGGATCAGTAGCTGTTGCTCGTGTCGAGGGTTGTGTTTCCTCGGTGAGCGAGATTGTGGCTGCGGTGCCATGGTAGATTCTCGCGTTGTCTGAGGTGATGCCGGACTGTGTCCTTTGCTATATGCCTGCTCTGTTGGCCTGTGTGCTCGGCGCGAGGAGCGAGGTGTTGCTTGTGATTGTAAGTCTGGCGGTGTCCCTCAGGATCGATTTTTTTTCATGAGAATCGAGGTTTTCTGTGCTGGGGCTCTGACAGCGTGTCAGTTGGTTCAGCGTTCTTCCCCTGTGACTTTGTGCTAGGTCCTGAATTTTGAGGACGAAACTCCTTTAAGGGGGGAGGGCTGTAATGCCCCGGATTTTTCGGATCCTCGTTCGTGGGTCCCAGATTTGGTTTCTCGGAGTGTCCAGTTCCGTTGTGTCTGAAATTTTGTTTCGGACATCTTTCGTGTTCGGATCGGCACGATCCGGAGTCGTTTCGGAGGCCCGGAGGCGTTCCGCGGCTTTTTCCACGTGTGTTTTCCGATTCCCGGCGTGGGTTTCGGCTTTCCCTTCGGAATCTCGTTGCGGGTGAACCGGGCCGTTCACCAGGGCGCGAGTGGTACCATTGCGATCGGTGCGCTCCGAGGATCGCGAGGGTGTAATTTTCTATTTTTCTGGATTTTTTCGATTTTTTGGATTTTCCTATAAATAGCCTTTTCTCTCTCTCCCCCTCTCATTTCTCATTTCTCTCTCTCTCTCTTCTCACGCTCTCTCCTCTCTCCCTCTCTCTCCGGCGGCCGACGGGGCAGAGCATGGGCGAGGCGGGGACGGCGCGGGCGAGGCACGGGCGAGGATGGATGAGGATCGAGGCGGTGGAGGCGCGTGGAAGCTCGGCCGTGAGTTCGTGGAACGGCGAGGCTTCAACGGCGTTTTCTTCGTGGATCGGCGTCCACGGTGCGCGTAATCTTCGGTGGAGGTAGGGTGATGGACCCTCAGCCCGTGTACTTCCTTTCCCGCGAGTTTCGTAGGCCGTGGTGAGCCGAGCGGGCTAAACGGGGCGTTTTGGGCAAAATGCATGTTTTTGGGGTGTGAGCCGGATCTCCCGTTTTATGGTGTTTTTGGGCGATCTAGGGGTTTAGATGCATGCCTAGGGGCTTGGGGGAGGTTTCCCCTTTTGTTTCCCCTTCACCTGGGGGTGAACGGGGCGTGGCATGGCTTTTCCCGCGGTTTCTACCGTTTTCGGGCGCAGACTGAGAACGCGCTATACTCCAGTAGCGCGTTCTTGATAGTCGCGCTGCCCCGACCGAGCGCGTTCATCAGAGAAGATGAACAGTTTGGCGGTTCCTGTCGCGCTATAGGGTTATGGCGCGTTCTGGATTGTCGCGCTAGGAATCCCTAGCGCGACCTGCCTTGTCGCGCTGGGAGGCCCTAGCGCGATGGTCCCTGTCGCGCTAGGGGATCCTAGCGCGATCTGCCATGTTGCGCTAGGGTTCCCTAGCGCGTTCTGGCTTGTCGCGCTAGGTGATCCTAGCGCGATCTCCGTGTTGTCTCGTGCTCCCCTTGGGCCGTGTGTGTCTTGGACACCCCATGGACTTCTGTGACCGTGTCTTTGGGTGTCCAGAGGGTTGGTTTACCTCGATTAACGTGTCTATCAGTTTAAGGGTCCGTGAGACCTTCTGGTGTTCCGATTGTGTTGTGTTGGTCCCCGGTCGACCCGGTTGTGACCCAGTGGTCGACCTTTGGCCTTGTGAGTGTCCCGGGTACCCCGTGGGTTCTGTGTCCACGTTTCTGGGGTGTCGGGAGGGACCGTATTTCTTCGATTAGCGTGCCTATAGGTGTAGTGGGTCCGGGTGACCCCACGTGTTCCGGGCTCTTGTGTTACGCTTGATCGAGTCACCGTGTGTCGGTGTGTGTGCGGTGGGGTCTCCTCCGCATATCGTGGGTTCCTTTGGAAGGCGATTCCCGTGTGGGCCATGTGTTTGGCCTTGGACAGTAAGTCCAGTTGTCCGGCCTGGGGCTGGAGGTTCCCCGCTTGTTTCAAGATGGGAAATCATCGTGGCGGCTTGTGTGTTGCCTTGGGAATCGTGCTTCTGTGTTTTCCATGTGGCCCGTGTGAGTGGCCTTTGTCCCTTGCGTTCCCTTCCCAAGGGAATGGTCTTGGCAACTCGTGTGTTGTCTCGGTATTCGTGATATCGTGATTTTGGACCTAGATATTGGGCTAGATCGACGGCCTTGTGCTGTTGCGTGCAACGGTCTTGACCCCGAGTCTTGTGACTCAAGGACCGTTGGCTGTAGTGTGTCTAGAGGACTGTCCAGAGTCCAGTGGCTTAGTGCCACTTGAGTGTTCTCGACTCTTGCGCGCGGTGCGTGCGTGGCCGTGGACTGTGAGTCCCGTTTCTTCTCCGACTGTGGTCACCGTGAGACGGGGCCGGTACGTGGGGTGGTCCCCGTACGTCGTCGGATTCGGACGTTGTTTTCCGTTGAGTTGAGAGTCTACTCCTTCAGTGACCCTCCACTAGTCGTAGCCTACCAGTACGCGTGTGCTGGTCGCACCAGGGAGTGGTGTACGGGTTTACCCTGAGGACAGTTTAGACTGGTCACCGTCGGGCTCCTCATCTTAGCCAGAGTCCGGCTGCGGCTGAAAACCAGTCAGAGGGCCAGACCTAGGACGCGTGGTCTGTGTGTGCACACGTGGTTGGGGACTGTGGACGCACGTCGACGGGCGTGACCCCAGCTAGTCACTTGTTGTGGTTACTTGTACGGTGTTCGCGCCTCAGGTAGGACCTACCACGTCAGGCGGTTCACCTGCGGTGCGGTGTAAGACGTCAGGGGACGCTACCGGCTGTGCTTCTAGTGGGTGGTACTCCTGTCGAGTACGGAGTGACAGACTGTCAGTCTCTGTGTCTTTGACCTTTGGGTTTTTGGTCGTGTTGACCGGTGAGTTCGGTTGTTTCACCTTGGCGCGTGTGTCGGTTCTTGCACCGTGAGATTAGTACTAGTGGCTTTACCGAGGTTCCGTCTTGTGGTGCGGTACCCGCGATCGGATGGTCGGGGCTGCACCTTGGACAGCGTGTCCAGGTCGGCTGTCCGGGGGACAGGCCTCTACGGCGTGGTTGCCGTGTGTTCTTACTTTGATAGGTGGTACTAGCGTGGTTCGGTAGCTTCGACTGCGTGGTCGAGGTCTGTCTTCTGGCAGTAGGAGTAGCTGTAGTGCCGAGTTTTGATCGGCCACCGGTTTGCTGTTCCTGCTGTAGTTGTAGCTTCCTTTCCGCTACCGCCGTTGTTTCCGGTTGGGGTTCCGCGGGATCCCTGGTGAGTCTCTGTTTTGGAGACTCATTCCCTGCTTTTCAGGTGTGGCGGTTCTTCCTCGCGGTTTGAGGGTGCAGAGCGGAGGTTCTCAGTTGCCAGCTTGCCGGGCCGAGTGTTCACTTGGCATGTGGTACGTTTTACTGCTTTAGACTGTACTTTCTGTTGGACTGGACTCTGTTGTTGCTGTCGTTGTTCTTTCTTTCAGCTTGTTGTTGTTGGTTGTCCTGCTTTATTCCCTATTTCTTTGTGCCTCCACACTCCTTTTAGCCCTTCCGAGCCCTCCCGGCTCGTGGGCGGCGGTGCGAGTCTCGGGTTATCGGGCCTTCCCGGTAATCGAATTCTCGGGTCGTTACATGACGTGTTCCACGTCTCGATGTTGCGGAAGTATATGCCTGATGACTCTCATGTGCTCGAGTTTTCCGTTTGGCCTGAGGTGACTCCAGATCTTTCTCTCCCAGAGTTTCCGATCCGCGTGGAGGATAGGCGAGAGCAGCGCCTGCGGAACAAGGTTATTCCCTTGGTAAAGGTCGTGTGGCAGCGACACTCTGGTGGTGAGGCTTCGTGGGAACGTGAGGATGAGATGCGTCAGCAGTTCCCGTATCTGTTTGAGTGAGTCTTCCTCTTCTTTCCCCTTGGGTTGTTCTCAATTTCGAGGATGAAATTCCTTAAGGGGGGAGGGCTGTAATATCTCAGACCTTTCGGATCCTTCTTCGTGGGTCCCGGATCTGGTTTTCGGAGCGTCCGGCTCTGTTGTGTCCGAAATTTTGTTTCGGACATCTTTCGTGTTCGGATCGGCGCGATCCGGAGTCATTTCGGAGGCCCGGAGGCGTTCCGCGGTTTTTCCGCGTGTGTTTTCCGATTTCCGGTGTGGGATTCGGCTTTCTCTTCGGAAGCTCGCTGCGGGTGAATCGGGCGGTTCCCCCAGGCACGAGTGGTACCATTGCGATCGGTGCGTTCCGAGGATTCCGGAAATGTATTTTTCTATTTTTCGGTATTTTTTCAAAAATTCGGATTTTCTATATAGCCCTAATTCTTTTTCTTTTTCTTTTCCTCTTTCTCTTTCTTCTTCTTCTTTCTCCTTCCTTCCCCAACCGTGACCGCACCCCTCTCTCTCCCTCTCTCCCATTCGGGCGCGGCGGACCCCTCCCCGGCTGTTGACGGCGATAGGGCGACGGCGCGGACGCGTGGGCGACGGCGAGGCGATCTCGTGGGTGTGCGGCGAGCGTGGGAAGCGTGGGGAGGCGAGGTTTCTAAAAGCGTTCTTCGTGGTTTGTGGGCGATTCGGCGGAGCATTCGCTCCATTGAGGTAGGGTGACGTTCCTTAGCCTCTTGCCGTTCATTCCCGTGATTTGTAGGCCGCGGGGAGGCCAAGAGGGGATCGTTTGAGCATTTTGGGGTTTTTCCATGATTTGGGGAGAGCTCGCCCGATCTATGGATTTGATGCTTGGATTCGTGTTTTGGTGGCCTAGAATCATGCTAGGGGTCCCCAGGGGTCTTCCCCTTTGATTTCCCCCTTTCCTGTGGAGGCATGGGGGCGTGGTTGGAATTTTTGGGCGTTTCTACCGTTTTCGGGCGCGGACTGAGAACGCGCTATACTCCAGTAGCACGTTCTTGAGTGTCACGCTGCCCCGACGGGGCGCGTTCATCGGAGAAGATGAACAGTAGGGCGGTTCGTGTCGCGCTATGGTGTCCTAGCGCGATTAGCCTTGTCGCGCTAGGAGGACCTAGCGCGATGGTCCTTGTCGCGCTAGGGTTCCCTAGCGCGATCTTCCCTGTCGCGCTAGGGAGTCGTAGCGCGATCTTCCAAGTCGCGCTAGGGGACCCTAGCGCGTTCTTCCTTGTCGCGCTAGGTGTCCCTAGCGGGATCTTTTCCGTTGTCGGGTGTTCCCCTTGGGCCGTGTGTGTGTCCTGGGCACCCCGTGGAGTTCCGTGACCGTGTCTTCGGGCGTCCGGAGATTTCGGTTGCCTTGGTCATGTGTTTGGCCATGGGCAGTGTGTCCGTTTTCTTCCGACTGCGGTCACCGTGCGATGGTGATGGTACGTGGGACGGCCCCCGTACTTCGTCAGGTTCGGGCGTCGTTTTCCGTTGGTTTGAGAGTCTACTCCTTCAGTGACCCTCCACTAGTCGTAGCCTACTAGTACGCGTGTGCTAGTCGCACCAGGGAGTGGTGTACGGGCCGACCTTTAGAGACGGTTTGTGGACCGGTTACCGTTGGGCCCTACGTCTTGCAGCCAGAGTCCGGCTGAGGGGAAAACCGGTCAGAGGGCCAGACCAGGGACGCGCGGTCTGTGTGTGCACACGTGGTTGGGGGCGGTTGGACCCACGTCGACGGGCGTGACCCCAGCTAGTCACTTGTTTGTGGTTACTTGTACGGTGTTTGCGCCTCGGGTAGGACCTACCACGTCAGGCGGCTCACCTGCGGCGCGGTGTCAGACGTCAGGGGACGCTACTGGCTGTGCTTCTAGTGGGTGGTACTCCTGTCGAGTACGGAGTGACAGACTGTCAGTCGTGTGTTTCCGACCTTCGGGTTTTGGCGGTTCGACCGTTGAGTTTCGGTCTTCTCGTACCGTGGCACGTGTGTCGGTTTGCGTGCCGTAGGGTCTAGTTCTGTAGAGTACAGGGCTTTCCTTTTCGAGGTACTTTTCTACCGCTAGTGTAATGGTTTCTCGTTTTACGAGGTAGGGTTCGAGTGATCCCTACTGAGTCTTGTTCCGAGACTCATTCCCTGCGTGTTCTCACCGTGTTTCAGGTGAGGCGCCACCTTCGGGGAGCGCGTCAGGAGTGCAGCGTGGTGCGGGTGCCCAGAGGTAGTGCCAGAGGTCAGAGCCGGGGTATGCCCCGTGTAGCTGTACTTTTCTTTCTTGTCACTGTACTAGTCATGGACTACTGTTGCTGCTGTTGCTAATTCTATTGTGGACCATGTAAAATGTTAATTTATTTCCTGCTTAATATTATAATTGTTTAATTTCTGCAATTATTTGTGATACTTGTGTAGTCTCCACACCATCCTTTTAACCCTTCCGAGTCTTCGGGCTCGTGGGTGGCGGTGCGAGTCTCGGGTTATCGGGCCTTCCCGGTAATCAGATTCTCGGGTCGTTACACTCTCTCTCTCTCGATCTCCCTCTCTCTCACTATTTTCTTTTTCTTTTTTTTATCCCCTCCCACCGTCTCTCACTCCCTCTCTCGATTCCTCTCTCACTCTCTGTTTCTCTCTCTCTCGTTCTCTCTCTCTCTCTCTCACCCCCCTTTGTGTCTCTCTCTCTCTGTTCCATCTCTCTCTGTCTCTCTCTCATCATCCGATCTCTCTCTCTCTCTCTCTCTTTTATACATTTTTTTCCTTTTTTTAATTCCTCTTTCTCTCTTCCTCTCTACCCCCCTCTCTCCCCTTTTATTTTCTTTTTTTTAATCTCTCCCTCTCTCGGTTATCTCTCTCTCTGTTCTCCCTTCTCTCCTGTCTCCCTCTCTCATCTCCTCTCTAGCCCTCTCTCTTTCATTCCTTCTCCCACATATATATATTATATATACACTATATATATATAACAAATATATATATATATATCATATACATATCACATATATATCTTATCATCTTTCTTCTAAAACAAAATCTTAACAAAATATATAATCTATAAAAAAAAGTTTTTTTCTCTCTCCCCCTTTTCTCTCCTTCTTTCCCAAATTCTTGTTCTTTTATTTCGACATGTTTACGTATATGTTTACATACGTATGTTTATGTAAATACGTGTAAGATGTTTAATATATTTATACATGCGTTTATGTAAATAGGTTTACTACTCGTACACATATGTATGCGTGTGTGTTGTTATGTTCAGCCTAATCAATTCTTGGAGTCTGCTGTGAAGGCCCTCCGCCGTGCTATGTTCGCGTCTCCGACACGTATTCTCGAGCCCGTCATCAGTCGCCCAATAAGTTTTCTCACCACGTCGTTTTATTTGCTTCTGTTTCATTAGTTACATTGCATTGCGTGTATCATTATCTGTCGTTCATACTGCATCCCTCTCCCTAAGAAGTCTCTTTGCGTGTTCATTCATCATATTGTCTGTCCACCCTTTAGTCTTAAAAGGGGTTTCAAATACCACCAACCAGGTGCGTATTCGTTTATGTTATTTTCAATATTAATTTCTAAAGAATTGGTACTACACCACCGTTGTCCTTATTTAGTAGTCGTTTCTCTTCGTTTGTTCTCTGTGCAGGGTTAACCAGTCCGGAAGTCCGCTTCTTCAATCGGCCGAAAGGAGACGAGGAGGAACTCACACGATCCCCAGTTCGAGGATAAAACGTGGTCATCCCTCCTACCTTTGAGGTACCCGACCATCACCATCGCCATTCTATTCTAGTTCTTTACCTTGTTGCTGTTATTTGTTGTTAAATCTCCACCTCCATCCTCCTTTACTTTTTGTTTAAAAATAAGTCTATCTTCTCTCCCTTGTTATTGTCATATATTGTTAAATCTCCATCCCCGTCCTTCTCTATTTTATCTAAAATAAGTCTCTCACCCTATCTATATTTTCCTAGTGGTTTTTCTCTCTATCGTACTATCTTATTCTACCATTCACTCCTCGATTTCTCTCTTTACTTTCTCATCTTTCTCTAAAAAATACATAAAAGAATAAAAAAATAATAATAAAAGCAACAAAATCCCAAAAAAATATAATAACAAAAGATAAAATAAAACAAAAAGAATAATAAAATCAGGGTAACCAAAGAAGGCCCTCTTCGTCGGCCGGCCGACCGAAGAGGAAGAGAGGACCCGCACTGCTCCCACTTCGGCGGCTAACGCGATCAAAACATTTCCTGTGGGGTTCTCAGCCCCTGGCGATCACACTTCCCATCCCCTTCTTTTGTTATTAATTTTTCTGTCTAAACCCCGTCGACGGAACCAGTTCCTCGCGGTGGTCTCATCTAACTGGTGCGGTGGGCTATCTCCCGCGACCGTTTTATTTCAATAATTTAATTTCCGCATTCTAACACCCTAACCGCTAACTGCTTAACTCTAACCCTCCCCTATCATCGCTTCAAAACTCTGCGGAGAGTGACATCTCGCGGTGGTTTATTTAATCCCCTTTTCATTTATTCTAACCCCGATCAAGGAACTCGTTCCTCGCGGTGGTTTAATTTTCTGCACTTTCATTCCAACCCTGATCAAGGAACTCGTTCCTCGCGGTGGTTTAATTTTCTGCATTCTTTTGTTCCGGCCCCGATCAAGGAACCCGTTCCTCACGGTGGTCTTATCTAACTGGTGTGGTGGGTCATCTCCCGCGACCATTTTCATTCCAGTAATTTAATTTCTGCACGCTAACCTTAATGGGGTCATCGCTTGCCACTTCCCATTTCTCCAAGGGTCCCGATGCTCGCCATTATGTTCGTCTTAATTTTCTGAGTTTGGCTATGTAATTTTCATATCTTTCTCGAGTCACTTTGATGTATTTCACCTTTATTTTGAGTCAAGTCCTAGGTGCTCATGCTAGTTACCTAAGTTGATCGTCATATTGGGCTTGTTTGGCTTTGTGGCCCATTTAGAGGAGCCAGGCCCATGGGCGCCCCTTTTTGCACTTTTGGTTATCTGTTATTGGCTCTTTCCTCAGGGGCTTTTGTACAAAGTTGGGATCCCTATATATAGGACCCCAACCCCCTCTTGTGGAAGCTAATGAAGTATTAAAGAATTTGCCACAGCATTTGTGCACCTCTCCTTCTCTCTCTAGCTATCTCTCTCTCTCTCCTCTTCTCTCTCTCTAAAGGGGGCGGCCCCCTCTCTCTCTCCTCCCCCTCTCTCTCCCAAATTCGCACCATCCTCTCTCTCTTCACCTTGCCACCTCACCTTGCCACATCACCCACCCTTTCACCTCCCAAGGCCACATTAACTCTCCCATTTAATCCCTCCCTCTTCCAAGGCACCCCTTGGCATTCCCCATACACCCCCTCACTTCCCCAAGCACCCCCTTCACCCCTCCCAAGCTAAAATTTGAATTCTCCTCCCTTTGGGGACTGCACCCATTCATTCCCAGCCCCTTCACCTCCCTAGGTCGCAGCCCCCCAACCCCCCTTCCCATTGTTCTTCCTTTGGCCAACCAAGTTCTTCCACCCCTCTCCCCCCTTTGATTAGTCTGCAGGTGGCAGAGGAAGGGTCATCTTGCAGAAGCTGTCACGGAGTCATACGGAGACTTCTGAAGACGTACCATACATTGTTGGAAAGGTCGACCAGTTGGCTTCGCAGGAGAGGTGACCTCATCTCATTCTGAGTTTGGGGCTGCCTGGGAGAGCCGTTCTCCCCCGACTGCGCTGGACTTCCCCTGCCAAGTTCCTGAACTTGATTTGAAACTGTACCACGACAAACGGCGGAGGATTCAGACCAAGAGTTCTTCAACAAAGTTCTTCCACGTCCTATCCTCTTCCAGGATCAGGAAGCGGAATCGCGATCGGCATCCGGAGGCCAGAGTTCTCGCTCTTCTTCTTCGACTAGACGGGTCTGCCTCCCACAACCTGCAGCGACCAGCTACCACTCATCGGCGTCCCCCAGTCCGCCCCGACATCAGACGGCTTCCCCACTAGTTTTCCTGCAAAGAGGGTTCCTCCACGGTTCCAACAACTTTGACGGTTCGAGATTTGGTGTCCGGGAGCGGCTGGGACAACTCCTGCAAGTCACTGTTCGTGTCAGGTAGCTGTTGCGGCCAGAAGCTGCCACCTTGTTCGAAGCTTTACCCGGACCAGCCACTGGAAGATTCAAGCCACGAGTTCTTCTACGAATATCTTCCTCCACCTATCCTCTTTTGGGATCAAGAAGCGAAAGTGCGTTCAACATCCGGAGGTCAGAGCTTTCGTTTTTCTTCCTCGACTGGACGGGTCTGCCTCCCACAACCTGCAGCGACCATCTGCCACTCATCGGCGTCCCCCAGTCCACCCCAACATCGAACGGCTGCCTCGTCAGTTTTGCTACAGAGAGGACTCACTCACGGTTCTAGAAACTCTAGTAGCTCATGATTTGGAGTTCAGAAGCCATCGGGGCGATCTCTGCATCCTGCTATCAGAAATAGGGAGCTACCGCGCCCAGATTCTGCCTCCCCGATCAAACCCCACCCTGGACCAGCAACTGCAGCAGAAGAAATCAAAGAAATTCAGGGACATCCGCGTACCAGATACGAGGAATTCCACGCTGGTCTCGCCTCCGGAGAAATTCAGGAACGCGATCTACAGTCCAGGAATCATCGGGCAGTCAGCCGTCGCTGGTTGCAAGTGGGAACATCCCCGGCGTCCAACCTACCTTTCCCCGACGGTTCTCCCCTCCCCGCCTGGCCAGCTTACCGCCCCTCCCTGCGGGAGGTAGTGTTTGATTGTACTTGAATATTTCCCACCCCCGAGATTACCCTCCTGCGCGAGGTGTAGTGATTGTACCTTTAAACAGGATTGAAGCTTCATCGGCGCAGTGTGCGGGGGAACCCACACTTCCCCGCTCGCCCTCGTCTCTGACCGGGGTTGGTTTTCTCAAACCAACCAGGTGAGCTCTGCCCTTGCCCCTTTATTCCTGTTCATTTCATATTTGCGAGACTTATCCGCTGGTTGGAGAGGGAGTGCCCGATCCCGGAGCCACCATCTTAGTATGGTCACTGTGGCTAAAGTGAGTTAGTGACCTAGTGCCCTCAAGGCACCCGGCCGCCCTTGTTTGTGGGCTTCATACCTTTGGGAGGGACAACCTTAGCGGTGCTGGTCCTCTAGCCAACCAGGGGCTAACTCCACTACCTCGACTCGGCATCACCGAGTCACCACGGGAATCGCGAGCGTGCGGTGTGTTGGCGACTCTCTAGTAGCTCTCAAGTCTTGTTGTTGCTATTGCGAATTAAGTCCTAGGGATCAAATTCTATTGCTGCATTTTGGTGTCACATCAAACCTCCTAACCCCTAACCATTTAATTTTAGCATCTTCCATCATCGCTTTAAAACCCCGCGGAGAGTAACATCTCGCGGCGGTTTATTTGATCCCTTTTTTTTTCTCGTTATATATATATATAGTTATTATATTAAAAAAAACCCGTGGAGGGTAATACCTCGCGGTGGTCTTTTGTATATAGTTATACTTATTACTTATATCGCGGCAAAAACCCCGCAAAGGCCAATGTCTTGCGGTGGTATGTATAAATAATATTTATTATTTATATTGCAGTAAAAATCCCGTAAGGCCAATATCTTGTGGTGGTTTCTACATGTACATATATATTCATTACTATCGATACTACTATATTGCTGTTAGAACCCCACAAAGACCAAGGTCCTGTGGTGGTACGTCTTTGTTCATATTGTCCTTATAATTGTTTGGAGAACGATATACCGTTACAATTTCTAAGTCTACGTGTCTCTCCATTTCTGTTACATCGATTCTCAGACTTCCCGGTATATGAAAAACTGCTCATAGAACGGTAGGCCACGCTTACCAGGAAAGGGTCAGTTTACGCGAGAGGGCCTTCAGACCCCTATCTCCGCCACGTACCGGAATTTGTTCCGCATCCCTCTTCCCTTTCTCTCTCCTTGATTCGGTCTCTTTATCCCCATCTCCTAAGAAACCCGAGGGTGGACGACTCCCGCCATCTACACCTGGCGATCACCCTTTCATCACCATTCCATTTTGTCTATTGTTTTTCCCCCGAGGGTGGACGACGACTCCTGCCGTCTACACTTCTCTGGCGATCACGGTGGGACAACTTTTGTTTTCTCTGGTTACCCAAATATTTTCGGCACCCACGTGTGCCCCTCCTGATTGCGCCCGCGTGCGCTACATTCATGCTCCCAGTAGCACTCTTGCCATCGGCACCCACGTCTGCCCCTCCACTCGGCACCCACGTGTGCCCCTCCTGATTGCGCCCGCGTTCGCTACATTCGTGCTCCCAGTAGCACTCTTGCCATCGGCACCCACGTGTTCCCCTCCACTCGGCACCCACGTGTGCCCCTCCTGATTGCGCCCGCGTGCGCTACATTCGTGCTCCCAATAGCACTCTTGCCATTGGCACCCACGTGTGCCCCTCCACTCGGCACCCACGTGTGCCCCTCCACTTGGCACCAACGTGTGCCCCCTCCTGATTGCGCCCGCGTGCGCTATATTCGTGTTCCCGCTATCACTCTTGGCATTCCAATTACATCCCTCGTGTACTACGTGCATTACTCTAGAGTCCCCTTGAAGTCTGAAGAGATTCGTATCATTACAGAAAAGGAGTATTGTGATGTTTGTTTAATTTATTTTATTGTATATATTCGTTGTCTGTTTATATATCTCTTGTTAAATTCAGCACTGCATTGCATATCATCTCCCTTTTATTTTTATTTCTTTTGTTCCATTTTTTTAAGATCACCTTTTCCTGGTGAAGGAAGGACTCTCCGTCGGGAATTCCTCTCGACGGACTAGGATCTCCTTCATCGGGACCTCCGTAAGTCCCCGACATCGAAGGATTCCCTCTTCGTTCACTGGGCTGGATGTACCACTAAAGTTCTCTGGAGATAGTCAACCCATTCGTGGTGAGTCGAGTGTCCTTAGATCACACGGCGGAAATTAATATTGCAACTATGGTCCCTCCTGTGGTGTGAACATTAGATTAGAAAAAAAAGGGGGGAAACCAAAAGAAAACAAAAAAAAGGGGGGGCGTTAAACATCAACTTGTTTGCTAATCTTTGCTAATGGTTTGAGTGTGTAAGTTATTACATTCTGATTAGAAAGAAAAAGAAAAAAGAGAGAAAGTAAAGAAAACAAAAAAAAAGGCGTTAAAAAAAGGGGCGTTAAACATCAACTTGTTTGCTAATCTTTGCTAATGGTTTGAGTGTGTATGTTATTACATTCTGATTAGAAAGAAAAAGAAAAAAGAGAGAAAGTAAAGAAAACAAAAAAAAAGTGCGTTACACATCAACTTGTTTGTTAATCTTTGCTATTGGTTTGAGTGTGTATGTTATTGCGTTCCGACAAAATCTCGTGTTCCGGAAAAGATCAAGAAATGTCCGGAGACGGTCAGAATCCGACCCCGGGTCACCAGGGGACACATGTCCCTGCTGAGGACGCAGGTTCCTCCCGTGAGCCCTCATATGAGGTGCGAGCCACCGTCGGGGAAGCATCCCCGCCACAAGATATTTCCTCCTTGCTAGGTGTTCTTGCGAACACACAGCTCAATTCCGATCAGATCCGAGCCTTTCAGGCCGTCTTAAAAGGGAAATCTGTTGATTCTACTCCTCAAAATCCAACACCAGTTGCTCTCCCTACTCAAGAGCCCGCACAGGCAATCCCTTCCTCATTCCCTCTTGTGCAGACAACTCTGCAACCTCCCTCTTTCCAATTACCTCCCCAGTCTCAAGTTCCACCAATTCCTCATACAACATTTCAGTCAATTCCATTTACTGATATGCCACAACATCTGCAACCTCCCTCTTTCCAATTACCTCCCCAGTCTCAGGTTCCGCTAATTCCTCATACAACATTTCAGTCAGTTCCGTTTACTGACATGCCACAACGTCCCACTCATCCGGAATTCCCTTCTCAGGCTTCCGCAAGGCCTCAGTGGCCACCACAACATGCTCCTTACAATGAGGTCACCCAATCTCTCCTTCATAGGATGAACAAGATGGACGAACAATTCCGAGATTTCAAAAATATTATGGATGTCAAATCCGCGCCTGAGATCTCTTTACCAATCCTTCCAGTATTCCATCTCCCTCCTTCTGAAATGCCAACGTATCGACGGTACACCGGCACAGGCAACCCCCTCATTCATCTGAAAGACTTTATGTATGAGTCCTCATTTTGGCAGAACGATCAAAGATCATTGGCATACCTCTTCAGGAGATCATTGGATGGTCCCGCCTTAGAATGGTTCTATTCCCTAGAGCCGAGTGAGGCTGAGAACTTCGACGTAGTGCAACAGAAATTCTTACAGAAATATCGGGATAGGGTCGGTCCCTCCTTCTCTATTACCGACCTAGTGGCTGAAAAAATGAAGCCGGACGAAGATTTCATCCAATTTGTCGATCGATGGAGATCCTTGGCAGAGAAAGTGAGAGACTCCATTTCAGAATCGGAGCAAGTAAAGATGGTCGTGCCTAATGCCACTCCACAATTTAGACACGTCCTGGCAATGAACAAGCTCACCACTATGGAGGAACTGTATGAGAGGGCTCGATATATCCAAACACAGCTGAAAGATTCTCCCCTCATGCATATGTTCGAGCCACCAAAGCCAAAGTGTTTAGGAAGCCGGGCACGGGTGCCCAAGGTGGGGTAGCAGAAGGGGTTGTAACAAATGAACAAGTGGGCGCGGTTGGCTATCCCAACCAACAAGCTCATCTTAGGCCCCCACAAGCTCCACAATTCCCCTTTCATCAGGACCAACAAGGTCAGCAACCCTATCATCCTCCCCCACAAAATAATCTCTTCCAGAACAATATGCCTCAACCCCTCCATCTTCAACAACAACAACAGCGACCTCCTCAATATAATCAGGTTCCGCCACCAGGGGATTATGGCCCCCAACAACAGAGAAGGCCGATCGGCCCTAGGAGAGCTCATTACCCACCTTTGCCGGAGTCGTTGCCGGACATATTTAATGCTCTCATGGCTGCTAATTTTCTCACCTTGTCTAAGGAAAAAGCCATATGGCCCCCGAACGTCGACACTTCTAAATATTGTGTCTTCCATAGACAGTCGGGTCATACAGTGGAAAACTGTTTTCATTTCAGAGATTATATCTATGACATGAACGATGAATATCAAATAGATTGGGATGAAATGAGGCGATGCGTCACCATGATGAAGGCCAGGAGACCTCCTCTTAGACAACAACAACAGCAACAACAACAACAACAACAGCCTCAGCAAGCACCACAGCAACAACTAAACATGGGCATCCTCCAAAATCCGTTACCGGCGCACCAACAACATAACCACCAAGTCAACCCCATCTCTTCCTTCCCGGAGGTTGGAAGAGGGCAAGAATGGCATACGGAAAGCGGCTCTGTCCTTGTCACCAATCACGTTCCGATCCAATCCCCACGCCTTATTCATCCCGCACCTGTCTATCCTCCACTCGTAGCACAACCCGCAGTGATACCTCACTCATTTCCACTACTATCACGTCCTCTCATCCGCGTCTCTGCTGATGACCTCCCTTCGAGTCCCCAACAAACACCCTCCACTTCCACCATAACATCGTTACCCTCAAATCCTCCCATCGTTTCTCACGCTTCGACTTCGTCATCCACCTTCGTTCTGCCTCCACTAAATAAACCCCTTATTGTCCAACACCCTTCCGAGGCACCGTCTACCTCCACCACAACCCCTTTACCCTCGAAACCCCTCATTATTCATCACCCATCCGGGGCCCCATCAACCTCTACTATGCCTCCACCTTTTAAACCCCTTATCATTCACCGTCCATCTGAGACTTCATCCACTCCCATCATGCCTCCACCTAACAAACCACTCATCAGAGCCCCTACACCTATTATTACCCCTGCTTCATCAATTGTTCCTCCACCACTACCCCTCGAACCCCTGCTAAACCCCATATCTAACTCTATAAAGGTGCCGCCCAAACCACAAGCCATGGTGCTCCGTAGTGGAAGGATGTTCCATCGGATTTTTTCCCAAAACAGCCAGGTCCCCGAGCAATCTCAGCCAGAGAAAGACACCGAAGAACAGCCAGAGGAGTCTATCCCTGGGACACAATATGACCTGTTGAAACACCTGGATAAAACACCAGCTCGGATCTCCATTCTCGAGCTAATCAAGAGGTCGAAAACCCATCAGGACGCCTTGATGGAGTATCTTCAGAGGGTTATGGTAAATGAGGATCTCCCAGTGGAGAAGATCTCGTCAGTATTGACGCCAACTGATACACAACCGGCTATTATATTTCACCACCATGAGCTTGCCCCCAAGGAGGCTCGAAAATATGCTTTGTGTATTACAGTAAAGATCAATGGGGTGTCTGTAGACCCGTGTTTGGTGGACACTGGTGCGTCTATAAATGTGATCTCTATGATCACCCTCCAATCATGTGGGGTTGACACGGAACAGATAAGGCCTTCGTCAATCACAGATACAGCCTATGACAATAGCAAAAAGTCACCAATGGGGATGGTCATCGTGAATGTAGAATTGGGCCCGACATCAGTCTTTACGGAATTCCATATCCTTGATATGGATCCCACATTCAAGGCCATACTAGGCCGCCCTTACATTGAAGTTATGAATGCGGTGCCTTCCACCAATCATCAGTGCTTGAAGTTTCCGTACAAGACTTGGATTATCAAGGTAAATAGCATGCCCATCTTTTCTACAGTGGATGCTATTAATACCTCTTTACCTTCTGTTTGGCTGACCCACCGGCCAATTCTTTCACTGCTAGATGTGTGTGACCCTCGCCGCGCCCCTTTGACACAGAAGCCGTTTCTAACACCAAAGTCATGTCACCCTTCCCATTCTAAGGGATGGGAGATCATGAGAAATATTGGCTACCAGCAGGGTAAAGGTTTGGGGGCACAATCATAAGGGAGACTGAGACTGCCAAATAAGATAATGTTAACCCTTAGAGCCGGCCTAGGCCTTGAAGGGCCATTTGAATCATATGAGGGACCTCTTACATGGACCTTGTACTCTCATTTCAGAAAGGGTCCGATTATACAGTTGGGGGATTACCCTCGAGAATCACATGGGAAATTACAGATTGCCTATTTAGCTGAAAGCTGCTCGAGAACTACAAAGAAGGGGAAACACGATGACCCAGACTGTGAATGGAATAAGTGGTTCGATATACACAATATTTCCATGGCACTACAACAGATGTTCTCGCCTCCAGACTTAGAGGGGCCACTTTTGATCTCCGAGGTACCAAAAGATGTCGTTGACATTGCCGAAATTCCAAGTTTTCCTCGCCGAGAGGAAGTTGCCACTGACGGATTACTTTCCGTCATTCTATCTGATCATTCTCCCCAGTCGTTGCTGCTGACTCTTTCTTGGACCCGACGTTTATCTGATGATATTCCCAGGTCCCCTTCTCTACTCACATTCTTGCGTGGATTTCTCAGCCCATGCCAAATTTTCAACCATGATCTGCTCAATGAGCCATGCAACCCCCTAGCTATAGTTCCCTCCTCCCATTCTCTAATTTCTTTCAATTGTTTTGTAATTAAAAATGAAAATGAAAAAAAAACGGCGATTTTCAAACTCTTCAACAGTGCATCTCCTTTGAGGAGACCTCCTACATCTCTCACGAGTGTGTCCCGACTTACGGGCCACTCATTCAAGGCCCCTTGAGCGACCTTCTTTACCCCTCTATCGAGGGGTCTCTTCCTGTACATTCTTCAACTTCTTCGTCTGTAGAACAAGTCAGTCAGGTTAGGAATAGCGAGTCAAGGGTAGTACCTAGAAGAAAATCCAAGGGCAGAGAAATTCCTCGTCGATTCCTTCTAGATCTAGCCAATAGGTGTCAAGCCTTTCTAGCCATTCCTCAATTGCTAGAAAATCCCATCCATCTGCCGGAGTTAGAATGTTAGGAGGATTGTACAATTGATGAGGGATACGGAGTTTATGAGCTCACAGATGAAGAGTACCCTATTGAAGAAGGGGACGAAGAATATGAGGACGCGGCTGACGCATATGCTAGCGGAATGAGGAGGTTTGAGGAACCATCAGTCGCTATAGAAGAACCCACCAAAGAGATCAACCTGGGGACCGAGGAAGACCCTAGAATCATCCTCATAAGTGACAATTTGCCACCATCTGAAGAAAAGGCATTGATCGAGGTCCTAAAGGAATATAGGGACACGTTTGCGTGGAGTTATGAGGATATGCCGGGATTAGATTCCACCCTGGTCGAACATCGCCTAATGCTAAAACCAGGGTCCGTCTCGGTAAAGCAAAGGTTAAGACGTTTCCACCCCCAAATGGCTTTAAAAATGAAATAAGAGGTCGATAAGCTCCACAAAGCCAGGTTTATTAGAGTCATCCTATATCCTCAATGGGTGGCAAACATTGTCCCGGTCATGAAAAAGGATGGAAAGGTGAGAATATGTATCGATTTTCGGGACCTTAACCGCGCGTGTCCAAAAGATGATTTCCCCTTGCCTCACATTGACGTGTTGGTTGATAATATAGCAGGCTATGAAACTCTCTCGTTTATGGATGGATTTTCGGGATATAATCAGATCCGTTTGGCGGAAGAGGATCAGGAGAAAACATCATTCACCACACCTTGGGGAACTTATTGCTATTTGGTCATGCCATTTGGTTTGAAGAATGCTGGAGCTACTTATCAAAGGGCTATGATAGCAATATTCCATGACATGATGCATGTGTATTTAGAGGTATATGTGGATGATTTACTGGTGAAATCCAAGACTAGGGCAGAACACCCGAGAGTTCTAGCCAAGGTGCTGCAAAGATCAAGGGAGTTCAATTAGAAAATGAATCCAAAAAAGTGCGTATTTGGTGTCTCGTCGGGCAAATTGCTTGGTTTCATTGTGAGTAAGAGGGGTATTGAAATAGATCCCAACAAAGCTAAAGCAATTAGGGATATGCCACCTCCGAAAAACCTGAGAGAAGTTCGAGGGTTAATCGGAAGGTTACAATTCATTCGTCGATTTGTGTCCCAGCACTCGCAAAGGTACAAACCTTTCTATGAGTTGACTAAGTCAGGAGTAGAATTCAGTTGGAATTCTAAATGTCAACAAGCTTTTGAAGGATTGAAGGAATATCTGGCCAATCCACCCGTCTTAATTCCACCCACGCCAGATAAACATTTAATCCTTTACATCTCGGTCCTGGATGACTCCGTGGGAGCTGTCCTGGCACAAGCCGATGAAGCGGGCAAGGAAATGGCGACCTATTACTTGTCCAAACTCCTCAACCCCTGTGAGCAGAAGTACACGGCTATGGAGAAAACTTGTGCCGCCCTTGTTTGGGTAGTGCAGAAGTTGAAACACTACTTTCTAGCTCATGAAGTCCATCTGATTGCTCGAATGAACCCTATCAAATTCCTTCTAGAAAAATCTGTTCTTACGGATAGATTAGCACGCTGGAAAAGCTTTCTTTCTCAGTTTGACATCACCTACATTCAGCAAAAGGCGATCAAGGGTTATGCCATAGCCGAGCATCTCGCTCACCATCCTCTCCCCAAATTCGATCCTGTCGAGTCAGAATTTCTAGATGAGGAACTAATGTCCATTAACCAATCAGATGATTGCATGTGGACGTTACATTTTGATGGAGCTCTGAATTCCCAAGGGAAAGGAATCGGCATTGCCCTCCTGTCGCCTGAAGGCCTTACATTCCCACTGGCATACCAGCTCAAATTCCCCGTTACCAACAATATAGCTGAATATGAAGCTCTTCTAGCTGGCCTGGAACTCGCTCATTCTTTTCGTATCACTGAATTGAGAGTCGTAGGTGATAGTCAACTCATTCTTCGCCAGGTGCTCACCAAATATCGCACTCGCGATCCCAAGCTCAAGCCATACCAAGAACTCACTGCTGCCTTTGCCAAACTGTTCACCAAATTGATCTTTGTCCATGTCCCTCGTCATCAGAACATTTTGGCCGATGCCCTCGTCTCGTTGGCATCATCTTTAAGGTTCCCTCTAGGAAGATGGTTTGAGTCCATTCACATCTACAAGCGTCATGCCCCTGCAATCGATGATGCTTTCTACATAAATATCAAGGACAGGATAGCAAGGAAGGCCCTACAGGAAGAAATCCTTGAGAAGAGAGAAATTATGTTGACAGAGTTAGAAGAAGAATTGGCTGATGAGGAGAAGCCATGGTTTTACGAAATTGCCAAGTATTGTAAAGATCAGTCCTACCCTGAAGAAGCCACACCGGAAGATAGAAAAGCCATAAGGAGAGTGGCACAGAGGTACATGCTGGTCGGAGGAGTGCTATACAAGAGGAGTCTTACTGGTGTTCTTTTAAGATGTCTCGACGAAGAGGAGGTCCGGAAATGCGTCGAGGAAGCACACTCTGGTGTGTGCGGTGGCCATGTGAATAGCCAAATGCTTGCCAAGAAAATCCTTCGGCAAGGCTTTTACTGGCCCACCATGGAAGAGAATTGTGCCATCTATGTCCGCAGGTGTGTCAAGTGTCAACTTCACGCCGATAAAATTCATTCCCCATCTTCTTCACTTCATCCAGTATCCTCCCCATGGCCTTTCTCCATGTGGGCTTTCGATGTCATCGGTCCTCTTGGTAACCCAAACTCCCTCACTAAGCAAAAATCAGTCATCCTTACCGCAACGGAGTACTTCACCAAATGGGCCGAAGCCGAAGCTTACGTGGAGGTTAAAGCGTCAACAGTATGCAAATTCATCATGAAGAACATCATCGCCAGGTTCGGTATTCCAAGCACAATTATCACCGACAATGGGCCGCAATTCATATCTCAGGACCTTCAGGACCTCTGCAAAAGGTATAAAATTACATTGCATCATTCATCACCTTATTACCCACAAGGTAATGGCCAAGCAGAGGCCACTAATAAAACACTGATTAAAATCATAAAAAAGACCTGTGAGTCAAACAAGTTCTCGGATTGGTCAGAAAAGCTGATTGAAGCTCTATGGGCCTATCGCACTTCAATCCGTACTCCCACTGGGCAAACCCCGTTCGCCCTCACTTATGGGATGGAGGCGGTAGTTCCGTATGAAATCTTGGTTCCTTCTCTCAGGGTACAGTTGGACAAGGAACTTCCCTTCGACGAATGTCGTGATTCACTCCTTGCTCAATTGGAACTCTTAGATGAGAAACGGCTGGCTGCTGCTGAGCATGCACGAGTATATCAAAACAGACTCACATGTTTTTATCAAAAGAAGGTCATTGAAAGAAAATTTCAAGTCGGTGAAATGGTAGTGAAAAGAATGTTTGTAAAACCTGGTGGGCCGCGTTCTAAACTCCAACCCAATTGGGAAGGACCGTACGTGATTCAGGCTGTGCATCCTGGCAACGCCTATAGGCTAGTCAATGCTGAGGGGATCGAGTTATCCCACCCTTGGAATGGGCTTTATCTTAAGAAATACTACCCTTAAATAGGTGTATATAGTGTCAAAAAAGGATGAAATGTAAAATAACAAAAAAAAATAGAAAACAATGAAAACAACAAAAATATGTATATATACAATAACAAAAGACAAAAAAATAGAAGAAAATGAAAAGAAGAAAAAAAATAGAAAATTTAAAATGCTAATGCCCGGAGATCACCATGTAGTTAAGTCATTGCATTCAACCTCCGTGTTGGGATAGGGCCTATTAAGACTTGGTAGGTTCCGGATCTTGGTTTGCCAGAGCCGTGGAGATCCATGTCCGGCTAGTTTGGCTTATGCCCCCCTCAAAAGGAGACAACATGCATGTACACATGTGTTCTCTAAAAGATCGGTAGCATCGCTCATGGTGAGGCCTCACCTAGAAGGTCTCCAGAACGCTTAAATCTTCGTTCTCTCTCTCTTCGACCGAATGAGACAGCCGGCGCCCTTAAAACGCTGAGCATGGGAAACACGAACACAACTCCTAGGGTGAGAGTAGGGTCTAATTCCTCGAGCATGGGTCAGAGTACGAGAAGAGGGCAGTGTCCCTGCAGGCATCCAAGAGGGATTCCATAATGTCAAGATACTATGTCCCTCGCAAAAATCTGTCAAGAAAAATTAGAAAAGAAGAACAAAATCAAAGTCAAGTGAGAAGCCTGGTCGTAACCGTGTCTGATCCCACAAATGAAACCCCTTTGACTGAAAGTCAAATTCTATACAAAAGGGGTCATGAGATGTAAATGCTCGAGATTTGGTCTGAAGTTGCCCGAAAGGGGAAGTTAAGTGCGCCCCTACTGGCTCACCGGGTTAACGGTTTTACCGGTCCTCTCAGGAGGTTTGCCCCCTATACTCTTCCTTCTTCCTCTGAAGATGAAGGCTCAATGGAGTTCCTGAAGGGTGAAACTCACCAAAGTCTGCAACCACCTTTCGACACAAACGTATGGTTGTCCATCTTGGAAAGCAGAAGTCATTGTCGTGAAAGAGTCTCCGTGTTTCTGGCCGGTCAAGACCCTATCTACCATCTTGATTTCTTCTAGTCTAACCTCGGGCTTAGACCAATGCAAGCGCGTCACCTATAGGTGTGACGGCGTCTGATTCCGGGTCAGCGTCGCGCGGCTGGTCATTTGGGTTCCAAGGTGTTCCATTACATATCATCTAGAGTTGGGAGTAAATAGACCCGAGTTGAGCAAATCATTTACCTCGAACACCTTTTGGGTGAATCCCTGTGGTCGGAAGCAACTGGGGGCCTAAACATGGCATGACGGCATTGTCATCAGGATAAGTCTTAGCCGGCGGGATTATCATTCAAGGGGTCTAGAGGCCTGTGGACACCAAAAAAATACATGCCTTGATATCCTGCTCGGCCTCGCGTCAGCAACGGCGCCGAGTGAAGAAACCCCGGAGAAATTAAGCACAAAAGGCCCCACAGCTCGTGGGCCTCAAAGAGAGCCAAATAGGACATGACTCGTGTCCACAATGGGCTCAGAACAGGACTCAGAAACACGCCCAATTTGGCCTTCAACGGCACACCCAGGGTTGCCCAGCGGCACACCCCTATGGGGTTCAGCGGCACACCCCTTTGGGTGTTCGACGGCACGCCCTCAGGGCTGCTCAGCGGCACGCCCTCAGGGCTGGTCAGCGGCACGCCCCTCAGGGCTCTTCAGTGGCACACCCCTTTGGGTGTTCAGCGGCACACCCTCAGGGCTGTTCAGCGGCACGCCCTCAGGGCTGTTTAGCGGCACGCCCCTCAGGCTCTTCAGCGGCACACCCCTTTGGGTGTTCAGCGGCACGCCCTCAGGGCTGTTCAGCGACACGGCTATTTTGTGCTCCAGCGGCACGCACTTTTGGCACCCCCACGGCACGCTTGTTCAGCCCGCCAGCGGCACAACGTGAAGCTTTTCAACGGCAAGACGACGTGCAGCCCACACTCTATGCATCCTTGGCGCGCAGTGGAGCCGTCTGAGGTGGCGTCCGATCGTTGGGCCACGTAGCCTACCCCACTGACACCAAGGACGGGGCAGGTCAACCGCCATGATCGCAAGCCACTTCCCGCCCTCAGGGTCGTCTTCCAAAGGCTCCGGCGGCCCGGGGTATAAAAGAGACCCTCTGCTTTCGAGAGGAGAAAGAGAGACGGACAGAGAGAAAGGGAGAGGCTCAGGCAGGAGAAGACAGAGACGCACAGGAGAAAGAGGAGAAGAGAAAAGAGAAGGGGAGGCCCTCCCGACGTGAGCCCCCTCCGACGACCACCGGGAAGAAGCAAGAGTAAGGGAGAGAGAGAGCTTGAAGTGATAGGGGAGAGAGTTGGGGGCAGTGGCCGGCGTCCAAGTCTCCAATGCTCCCTGTCTTCTTGTATTCCATTTTTTCCCCTTTTGTTTATGTTCTATCTTTCTTTGGTTGTTCCCTCGCCCACGGCCTCATCCTGGGCATTTTTCCCTTGTAAGGTGTATGTAGGGCCACGCCCTTTTGCTTCCCATGAATGAAAACAATCGCCCTCCTTGGGCCTTTCCTGCTATTTTTGTTGGTTTGCTCCCGCCTTCACAATGCATGTAGTGTGTTGCCCGTTTTCTCCGTTCCTCCGGTTTCTTTCGAGCCACTACATCAACGTGATGCCTCCCCTGTGAAGCCTGACTTTGTGAGCCGTTCACTCATTTCCAGCAGCCCCACCTTGGCCTCAAATCCCCCCCCCCCTTTTTCCTGAATGGCCTCCAAGTATCCCAGCTTGTACACTCTGTTTGAACCCCCAGCGATGCACCCTTTTGGCCCCTGGGCGGCACACACATTTCTGGCCCTCAGCGGCACACACACATCCTGCCACCCTTGACCGGCACACCCCTTGGCCGGTACACCCTGATTGGCCTTGGCCGGCACACCCCCATTGGCCTTGGCCGGCACACCCCTATTGGCCCTCAGCGGCACACCCCGTTTGGCCCTCAGCGGTACACCCTTCTGGCTCTTTGGCTGGCACACCCCATGGTGGCCCTCCAGCGGTACGTCCCTCTGAGCCCCAGTCCACCTTGTCTGACCTGGGAGGCCTTCAGTCCACTGTTGTTTTCTTCGTGATTCCCGAGGCTCTATTAAGGTGTTGCTCCCCCGGGCGCCCACCTCCAGTTGTCGGGTTCCGCCACTCCATGTGGGCGCGTTCCCTTTATCTCCCTTACGCCCCGGGTCAAGGGGAGATGCTGCCGAATTTTTGTGAGGAAATAACAAAACATTAAAAGAGGCAAAAGGAAGCAACAAACGAACAGGATAATTAATGAAACCTTCCAATTAATCGAACCATTGCCGGCATCATAACGAGAACTGAACCGAACTGATTAACTGCCTGGCAACCCGAACTTCCGACTGATGGCAGAGAGGCCGAACAGAACAAAGCAGGGGAAAAGTTTATATAAAACTGCATACAAATTAAGACAAGAAGAAAAGAAAAGCCTTAAAATAGGAAATTGAAGATTGACTGGACCTCCACTATCACACCTCAATTGGCCCTTGGTCGGCACACCCTCATTGGCCCTCAGTGGCACACCCCGTTTGGCCCTCAGCGGCACGCTCCCATTGGCCCTCAGCGGCACGCTTCCATTGGCCTTCAGCGGCACACACTCCCTTGGCCCTTTCAGCGGCACGCTCCCTCCCTTCGCCGGTACACCCTCAGCCACCGTCTCAACGAGATCCAATGTATAGACTTTGGGCCAGCCAATGTACAGACTTCATGTTACAACGTACAGACTTTGGGCCTGGCAACGTATAGACTTTGGGCCAGCCAATGTACAGACTTCATGTTGCAGCGTATAGACTTTGGGGCCAGCCAATGTGCAGACTTCACGTTGCAGCGTATAGGCTTGGGGTTGGCTGATGTATAGACTTGGCCAATGTATAGACTTTGGGCCAGCCAATGTACAGACTTCATGTTACAACGTACAGACTTTGGGCTGGGCAGCGTATAGACTTCGAGCCGCAATCAAAGGGGCAATGTACAGACTTCACGTTGTAGCGTATAGACTTGGCCAATGTATAGACTTTGGGCCAGCCAATGTACAGACTTCATGTTGCAGCGTATAGACTTTGGGCCAGCCAATGTATAGACTTCATGCTGCAACGTACGGACTTTGTGCGGCAGCATACAGACTTTGAGCCAGCCGACGTACAGACTTCACGCTGCAGCGTATGGACTTGGTCAATGTATAGGCTTTGGGCTGTAATGCGTAGACTTTATGCCGGTCAATGTACAGTCTTTGAGTTGATGAACACTGGCCAACGTATAGACTTGGGCCAGCCAACGTATAGACTTCATGATGGCCGGTGTACGGACTCCGGGCCAGTCAACGCATAGACTTCATATTGCAACGTACAGACTCTGCCCCAGTGTATAGACTTTGGGCTTGGCTATGTATAAACTTCGAGCCTGGGGAATGTACAGACTCTGTATCACCCCTCCAGCCCTCAGCGGTACGCCCCCTCCAGCCTCCAGCGGTACACCCCTTAGCCCCCAGCGGCACACCCTGATCGCCCAGCGATGCACTCCCTTGAGCCCCAGCGGCACGCCCTTGTAGCCCTCAACGGCACGCCCGTTCTGCAGCACTCAGTGGCACACCTCTTTCGCTCCCCGGCACACCCTATTCCCTTCGCCGGCACGCCATATACATACCCATAAGGGACAACCTGATAAGGGCATTAACAATAGCAAATAAATTAATAAAAATTACGCTAATTAAAGGACTCCGAATGCGTAATATTAATCACAATAAAAGAGGCGGGAGGGGTAATAAAAAATAAATAACAAACCAATGATAATAGTAAGAATAATCACGAATAAAAAAAGAGAAATCATCCCGGGCAAAGGCACGAATAAACAGTAAACATCAAATCAGAAATCCCAGAAGATATAACTAAGAAAACCCCAGATAAAAGACGCTAAGGCCCATACCGCAGCCCCCCCCATCTCTTCCCGTGACCCGGGGCAAAAGGGAATAACAACGCCGCCCTTTCAGGTCGAGCCCGAGTCTCGGGAATTACCCCGATATGGCCAGGCTTTGATCTAACCTCGGGCCGACATCCTAATCGGACCGGATTTATTTTCTCGTTCCGGATACCTTCCGAATCTTCATTAAAATTGCCGTATGCTCGGCAGACATTTGAAGGGATCTACCTCGGTTTTCTCATTGTGACTCTGCCACGGACCTGTGTCCGAATACGAAAAGGTCTACGAGTGGCCGACACGGCCGACAGTTTATGGCCTTAATATAACCTTCAGTGTGATCTCTCCCTATCTCTCTCGCATAATTAGTATTACTCTTTTCGGCCGCGGGGCCTCTAATTTCGGCAACTAATCAAGGGTATTCCCTCGTATGGGGGATGTAAATGACGTCGTGACCTTTATGGCGCGACGGGATTCGGTCCCGACACGAACCACACAATCGTCTGACGAAGTTAGATCGAGCGCACCATGGGCTCTTCGGGGCCCGAATAAATCGTCACCTTTGTGACTGGCACGCCCACGCACTTAATAGACGAACCACTTGAACCAGCGAATTTTAGTGCGTCCACAACTCTGGCACGCCCGGTGGGACGGATCCACCCTTCATCTTTTTGCCGAAATTAGGGGCCCCGCGGCCTCCTTCTTGTAATACTAATTGTGCTACTTTCTTAAATGCAGAAAAAAGAGAGGCATCATGGAACCAACTATGGCGGTCGTCTGCGGCCCTCAGCCCGTCCAGAACCATGTTCGGGGCGGCTACCTGGCGATCCCCCTCACCTTCGGGAGCTTCCCTCCCACCGTGGGCTTCCCCAACTTCCTGGGGGTGGCCTTCGTTGACATCCTCGACGCACGAGCGCCCGAGGAGCCCCAAACCAACGCTCCCGCTCCGGGAGCCGTCGAAGCTGCCGCCGGCCGAGCTGTGGCCAGGAACAACAATAGCGTCCCCACAACGATGCTAAGCTGCAACGTGCACCACGTGCACCAAACCACCGGCCCGTCCCACCGAGGGTCGACATCCCACCGAAGAAGGCTCCGGAGGAACAACGCCGGCACCGGCTCAGGGCGCCGCGCCTCCAATTCCGGGAAGTCCATGACTGTTGGGGCCCTCCGAGTCCGCCTAGACGGGCAGAGGTCCCAGGCGACGCCGGACCGCGTCGTCCCGACCATCCCAGTCCGCAACTCCTTCCAAGGACTGGAGAAGCTGAAGGAAAGGGCAACGCCCGCAACCCTACACAGGCCGGCCAAACTGAAACAAGTTTGGGTACCCAAGGGGGCCCAGCCTGCTACACCCGCCCAAGCGGGGCCCAGTGCTTTCCGCTCAAGAAGATCCCGACAAGATGACCGGGTCGAGGTGATGACCCCAACTTCCCGACCGGCACCCGTCATCCCGGCGCCGTCCAAGAATGCCCGCCGCCGTCGCCGAGGGCGCCGGCACAATGCCGCCCGCCCGGCTCTCACGGCCTGCTCTCCTCCTGCCGCTGTCAGCGACATGCAACCCCAGGCCGCTCTCCCTGACCAGGAGTGGGAAGGGATCGAGCAGGCTATGAGGAATTACCTCCGAGGCCCGGTTAGCACCCCCGCCGGCCGCCAGAGACTGCTGGGGGCAATGGCTTCCGCTTTTCAAGAGGAAGGCGCCCGACCCGCACCTAGCGTGGAGTCGAGGACCCGTCCGGAGGAGTCGCGCCAGTCCCCTGTACGGGAGGAAGCGCCGCCCCGACGGTCGGTCTTTGATAGACTGGTGTTCCCAGGGAGATCGTCCAGGAGGGTGACAAAAAGAAACAAGAACAAGAAATGGCAAACATTCACCTGCAACATGGCAGGAGTTCATGGTCGGTATGGGGCCTTGCCCACCGATCTGGAAGAATTGGCCAGAATAGCCGTCAGGCCGGGACCCCTTACTAGAAGAGGGAGAGCGGCAGGCGGCGCGACACCCGCAGGCGCCGAAGGGACCCTACCTGAAGAACCCCTTGAGGCCCTCACGGCCAACGTGGTCACCACCGGCGACACGAGTGGCGGACCCTCGACATCATCCGAGGACGCCCCGGCCGAAGAGACAGGGGGCATGCCTAGTCTTCCCACAGCTGACCCTACAATGCTGCTCATGATACAACGATTCCAGCAGGAAATCGAGTCACTCAAGAAGCAGCTAAGTGAGCGGGACGCACCGCCCCCGATGTCCTGGCAGACCGAGGTTAGACCCGAAGTACCCAGGGACAAGGGGCAGTCTTCAGAGGCAGCTCTTCCAGCAACCCTCAATCCTCTCGGGGGCCCGCCCCCACAGCAGACACATTATACAGTAGTGGCCCCACCACAGGCTCCGCCTTCACAAGGGTCCCCTATGGCCCCCCGGGCGACCGTGGTAGCCACCCCGAGCGCGCAGCCCGCTCACTTTTACCCGAATCCGGTCGACCCGGCAACAGTTAGCGGCTGATGCTGGAGCAGATGATAGATATGAAGCTGGCCGAGAGGGGCGAAGGGGATCAGACGCCGTTCGACGTCTACCGGGTACCCTACCCGGCTCACTATGCTGCCAGGAAGTTGCCGGCTGGCGTCACCAAGCCGCCGAAATTTGAAAAGTTCAACGGGCAAGGGTCTCCCAGAGAGCACATTGCCTACTATGTGAACGTCATGGGAGATCTAGCTGCTGATGAAGCCTATCTCCTGAAGTTCTTCGGCTCGACACTTACCGGACTCGCCTTCGAGTGGTACTCAAGCCTGCCGCCCGGGTCCGTTACTGACTGGCCTGACATGCAAAAGAAGTTCAAGGAAAGATTTTATGTTGCAGAACGGGAAGTCACCGTAGCAGAGCTCTATGCTACGAGACAGAAGAACGATGAGTCGGCCCTCGACTACATCAAGAGATGGAGGAACCTCAGCATGAGGTGCAGGCGTCCCCCGCACCAGGAGGACGCGGTGCAGATCTGCAAACAAAACTTGAAGAAAGAAATCCTGGAGAGGATGATCGGCACCGAGGTCAAAACATTTGACCGCCTGAACAACGTGGTAGCAGAGATCGAGGCGTTTTTGGCCCGATACTCCTCCACCCCAGCCATGTCAAGCCAGAGGGCCAGGTAGGCCGAGAAGAAACCAGCTCCCCCCGAGGTGCACACACTAGACTTCCAGGCTTTTGAAAAGCAGAAAGAGAAGGCCAAGGGGGCTGCCAACCTCCCTTCGCCCAGGACCACAGAACGGCGGGAGGGCCCGTCCCTAAGGGAGAAGATGAGAAACAAGTTATATTCCTTCTCCCGGGACAAGTCCAAGCTCCTGTTCGAATGGGCAACCAGCTACAATAAAATCACACTGCCAGAGTCGAAAAGGCCTGGCGACTTGAAGAAGAAGGATGACCCGCGCTTCTGCATGTACCACTGGGTGCTCGGGCATACTATTGAAGATTGCTACGTCTTCAAGGACGTTATTGAGTCCTTAATCAAGAACGGGGAGCTGGACATGGGGGAGCATAAAGTAGACCCCCCGCAGCCACACGAGCTGCCCAGCATAGCCTCCTCCGTCAATATGATCTCACTATACCAGGAGTTGCCAGAAGAGTGGGCGAAAGCCTGTGCCCGCGCCACTTATGAGACTTTTGTCCTGGCCCCGGCTCAAGATCAAGAGGGTTGGCAGACGGTGCCCGGAAGAAATAGAAAGGCACGCACCCCTCGGTCCGCCCCAGGGATTCATCCAAGGGACGCGACGCCCTTGCCGGCACCACCACCGGCGAGCCCGGTTCGCCATGACACGGCCCCCAGGATGGTCATGAGGCGGCCCACCCACAACAAGAAGAGCTCTGTCCCACTGCGAATGCACCAGAAAACCAGCCCGGCGGTCGAGAAACTCCAGGCTATTATTGACGGGCTTGAAGATTATGAACAGCCCAAAATCCAGCCCGTGGAACTAAAAGAATATGTCCCCTGGGAGGAGTTCGAATCACTCGAGCTGGCTCCAGGAACAAAAGCTGAAACAGAAAAAGAGCCTCCCCTGTGGGGTGAGCTTCCTCAGGAGCAGCCGTTGGCCACGGCAGGGAAGAAGAAGAAGAAGAGAAGACCCAGGGGCAAGAAGAAGAAGGAGGTCGTCCTCGCCTGCAACACCCTCTCGGCGCTGTTCGACACCGCTCTCTCCCTGGAAGAAAAAGAAGAAGACCCACCCCATGAACCAGCAGAGGTGAGTCAAGCTGAAGCATCCACCTCCCAGCACGCCACCAGGTCAGGGAGGAAGTGGGGGCGCCCTCCTCAGGGCAGCCTCAACATCATGCTCAGGGGGGAACAACCATACCAGGTTCCCGAGCCCGAGGTCCGAGGCAGCGAGATCCCTCCCCCATCAGGTCTCTACCCCGGAGGCACCAAGAGTCAAGGCGCCCCGTCATTCGCCGAGTTCCTGTCAGCTCGAGTAGGAAGGCGGGCGCACCCCCAGGGGTCCTCTGCGACCAGTAAAGCAAGCATCCCCCAAGCCCTACCAGCTGCAACTCCTGCCCAGCCAGAGGAAGAATTCAGCGGCACCCCAAACCTCGCCGAATTCATGCGAACAGCGGAGGAGGCCCAACAGGCCCCGCCTGCTCAACGGGCTACAGCAGATCCCACAAAGGAGGCATCCCCCGATCAGGCACCCCAACTTCAGGATGGGGGCAGGCGTGCCAAACCCGAAGAGATGAAATTACTCAAGGTGCGGGCCGCCGAACGGATAGTCAGACACCTCAAGAAGATCCCGACCCGGTTCACCGTGTGGGAGATGTTGTCCTTGAACGAGGAAACATGGCAAGCCATCATAGCCGCCCTCCAGACGCCAGCACATCTTGAAGCTTGCCTGGCAGAGATGTCACCTGAAGTGGCCGTGGCCTTCACGGAAGATGACATTCTCCTGCCGACCTGTAGTCACAATAGACCCCTCTAAATGAAGGGGCAATTGAATGGCCAGCCCATCAATAGGGTCCTGATCGACCCAGGGGCAGCAGTGAATATACTCCCTTACCGGGTGTACCAGAAACACTATTTCGACGTACACCTGGTTGAGGTTAAAAATGTCAAGATTGCTGGCTTTAACCAGAAATGTGAGGTGCCCATGGGGGTTGCAGAGTTCAACTTGACCTTTGATGACTTCACCA
This sequence comes from Amorphophallus konjac, assembly GCA_022559845.1. Classification (NCBI taxonomy): domain Eukaryota; kingdom Viridiplantae; phylum Streptophyta; class Magnoliopsida; order Alismatales; family Araceae; genus Amorphophallus; species Amorphophallus konjac. Next base: position 337,232,459 of record CM040125.1, on the reverse strand, counting down.
CCAAGGTCCATTTCCACGTCATCAACTCCAGCACTTTCTACAAGGCGTTGCTTGGCCGGCCTCGGCTACACCAGAATAGGGTGGTACCCTCCACTCTGCATCAATGCATCAAGTACCCCTGCGAGGGAAAGGAAGTCAGAATCTTCGCCGACCTCCACCCGTTCGAGGTGTTCGAGTGTCACTTGTCAGATGCTAATCTGTACTTGGAAAAGGCGAAGCAAGCTCCTCAAGTCATCCAAGACAAAGGAAAGAAGAAAATGGAATCAGGAGGCTGGTTTCCTCCGCCGCCCCCAGGCTATGTGGCTCCCCCACATGTACCATTTATCGCACAAGAAGAAGGGGTATTTAGGGCAGCCCCTCTCGCCATTTACCCTACACCGGGGGCACCCTGCCTCGAAGACCTGCTAGAAGATGTCAGGGTCCCGCCAGGGATCGTCAAGCCGATAGCGGAGATTGAATGCCAAGCAGCTGAACAACTGAGAACCTTCGAGGTGCCTAACCCTGAGGGGCCGCCCACTATCTTCTATGTGGCCGGGGAGAAGCCAGTCAGGGAAGACGATGATTGCCGGTTGCCTGACGAGTTGCACGACCCGCACGCCCCCATTACGGGACTTCCCCACATGACTGACCAGGCAGCCAGAATGGTCAGAAAGCAGAAGATTCCTCCCTACCAGCCCTCCAGCCGGAAGGAAATGTTTGAAAGAATGTGGAACCCACCAAACCTGGATCGACGGTTGCTGAAAATCACCAAGCACCCCGGTCTGGGCTTTTCACTAGAAGATTACTACGAGACTGATGTCATATCGGTCTCGACATGGCCCGGCGATGACCCCGCAGAAGCTGCAGATCCGTGGGAAACCCACCAAGACACATGTCCCGGGGCCCCGGCCGAGGAGGCACAAGACGAAGAAGTATTCCTGTGGAAGCCTCCCAGCCGCCGCTGCATGGAGAAGACCCCCTCCTTCTCCGAAGTGTCGACCTCGAGAGGGCACACCAGCGAGGCACCTCCACCCAGGCCGGCCGGCGAAACAAGGAGCAGAAGCATGGGCCAGGCTCCGAAATCCCCTCGATACGACCCCGTCATGTGCGCCTTGTACCATAGGCAGCAACAGGAGATCGAGACGCTAAAAGTACGACTGGCTGAGTTGACCTCGCTAGTCGCCGACCTGATCCAGGGCTCCCTCCCCCCATGGGGTGGCCGGATGCCTCGGCCCCGAGGCACCAGTCCCAACACCCCCGCCTTGTCAAGGCGGGAAATGAGGACCACGGCAAGCTCGCTGACCGAGCGGCCAACCAGGCAAGGGCTGACACTCCAAGAGAAGCTGCAGAAGCCTTATTCCTTTCCGAGAGAGAAGACCCGGGGCATCTTCGACTGGGCTTGCCATTACGGCAAGGTCTCCCTTCCACGGTCCAAGAGGCCGCAAGATATCCGAAGAAATGGGGACCCGCTGTTTTGTCCCTACCACCAGATGCTGGGCCACGCCATCGAAGACTGCTATGTCTTCAAAGACATTGCTCAAAGCCTCATTGACAGGGATGAGCTCAGAATGGGGGACTACGTGGTAGCCCCGCCACGCCCCCACGTAGCGGACAGCCCCAGGGCAGGAGCCTACACTGTGTCCATCCAATACCGGGTGCCGGAAGATGCGGCTACCCCGGCCCCCGCAGGTGCTGTCTATGATGAATACACAGAAGAGCCCGAGATGGACCTATGCCCCTCCGAGCCAGCGGACCTCACGTACCCGGCGGCTACGGCCCAGGAGGAGTGCGAGGTGAGTGCAGCCTCCATGCCCAGTCATGATGAACAAGAAGAGGGAGATGGCGTCCTCGAGCCCGAGGGTAATGAAGACCGAGATTTTGTCGACTTGACGCCGACCCCGCCGGAAATTGAAAATGGCGGCCAGGTCACGGTCGACGAATTGATTGAGGCCAACCTTGGTACAGAAGATGACCCCAGGCCAACTTCCTCAGTGCTCTTATGCCCCTACAGGAGAGAGAACAATACCTAAAGCTGCTGCAGGAATTCCGGGATTGCTTCGCCTGGAACTACAAAGAAATGCCTGGGCTCAGCACCGAAGTGACTCAGCACATCCTGGCCATTGATCCCAAGGTGGAACCAGTGAAGCAACCTCCCCGGCGCATGAGGCCGGAGCTAACCAGCCAGATCTGCAAAGAGGTCGACAAGCTCATAAATGTCAGCTTCGTGGCGGAAAATCAATACACCACATGGCTGGCCAATATTGTACCAGTGAAAAAGAAGAATGGACAGATCAGGATTTGCGTGGACTTTCGCGACCTGAATAAAGCCTGCCCGAAAGATGATTTCCCGGTGCCTATCACCGAAGTGATGATTGATGCAACCACTGGCCACGAGGCCCTGTCCTTCATGGATGGGTCGTCCGGCTATAACCAAATCTGGATAGCCGACCACGACCGGGTCCATACAGCTTTCCGGTCACCCAAAGGGATATTTCACTACAAGAGGATGCCCTTCGGCCTCAAGAATGCCGGTGCCACATATCAGCGGGCGATGACCAAGATCTTCGATGAGCCGCTGTACAGCAAGGTCGAGTGCTACATGGATGATCTGGTCGTCAAGACGAAGAAAAGAGACGAGCACCTGGGTGACCTCAGGGTCATCTTCCAAAGGCTCCGGCAGTACGGGCTGAAGATGAATCCCATGAAATGTGCCTTTGGCGTGTCCAGCGGGAAATTCCTCGGCTTTATTGTCCGGCACAGAGGGATCGAGATTGACCCCCTGAAGATAAAGGCCATCCAGGAGCTGCCTCCTCCGAAGAGTCTGGGAGAGCTGAGGTCCCTGCAGGGGCGCTTAGCTTACATCCGCAGGTTCATCTCCAACCTGTCAGGGCGCTGCCAACCCTTCCACAGACTGATGATGAAGAATGCACCCTTCAGCTGGGGCCACGAATGCCAGCACGCGTTCGACCAGCTAAAGGAGTACCTGAAGACCCCGCCTGTCCTGGGGGCACCTGTCAAAGGCAGACCGCTGATTCTGTACATAGCGGCCACCGAATATTCACTGGGGGCAATGCTCGCCCAGAACAATGATGAGGGAAAAGAGCAGGCTCTCTACTATCTCAGTCGAAGATTGGTGGGTGCAGAGGCTAAGTACACCCCGATTGAGAAGATCTGCCTTGCCTTGGTCTTCGCAGTCAAGAAGATGAGGCACTACATGCTGTCCCATGAAGTCAGCTTAATATCCAGGGCCGACCCCATTAAGCACATCCTCTTCCAGCCAGTCCAAAAGGGGCGCCTTGGCAAGTGGGCCGTGCTACTCATGGAATTTGACATCACCTACGTGCCACAGAAGGCCGTTAAGGGACAAGCCGTCGCGGATTTCTTCGCAGCACACCCCATGCCCGAAGACTCCCCTTTGGCCACCGAACTACCTGAAGACGAAACATTAGAGGTAGACCAAGTACAACAAGCCATCTGGCAGCTATACTTCGACGGGGCCTCGAGAACAGAAGCAACCCCGTCCGGGCATGCCAAGGTGCGGGCTGGAGCTGGCATCGTCCTCAAATCCCCAGACGGAGAGGTCATGCATACTTGCTGCTGCATTAGCAAACCCTGCACAAATAATGAGGCAGAATATGAAGCTATGATCATCGGCCTCTAGGTGGCCCTCTAGTTGGAGATCAAAATGCTCCAAGTGTTCGGCGACTCGCTGCTAGTCGTCAAACAGGTCCAGGGACAGTTTGACGTCCGGAAACCTGAGCTACTCCCCTACCACACTAAGGCCAAGGGGCTCATGGAGCGGTTCTACCTCCTCGAAATAGGCCATGTCGCCAGAGGGGAGAACGCGCAAGCCGACGCCCTGGAAAAACTGGCAAGCTCACTGGCAGTACCTCCAAACGGATCTCTCAACATCCAGGTGGTGAACCAGCGCCAGATGCCCAGTATGATAGAAGAAGAGCCAGAAGAAGAGGACCTACAGGTCGCTACAGCAGAAGCCGTCAGCCTGCCTGACTGGAGAGACCCCCTAATGCAGTGGCTCAGACACCAGCAACTACCCGACCGAAGAGAAGAAAAGATCAAGCTAGTCAGAACCAAGGACTCCTATGAGCTCCGAAGCGGAATATTATTCCGGATTGTGGCCGATGCCAAACGGAAGCTACTCCTCCGATGCTTGTCCACTGAAGAAGCTTGGAGGGTCATGAAGGAGGTCCATGCCGGGGCAGCTGGTGCACACCAGGCGGGGCCGAAAATGAAAATTGAAATCAAGAAACTTGGCTATTATTGGCCTACAATGTTCAATGACTGCTGCAAGTATGCTAAGTCGTGTCAGAAATGTCAGGAGCACGCCACCATACCCAGAAGACCTCCTGCATCATTACACCCAACAGCGCCCAGTTGGCCGTTCGCCCAATGGGGAACGGACGTCGTGGGTCCCCTGCCTGCCTCCTCCACAGGCTGCAAGTACATCCTGGCGGCAACCGACTACTTCTCCCGCTGGGCAGAGGCTGTCGCTTTACGCGAGGTCACCGGGGAGATCGTGGCCAGGTTTGTCCTCCGCAATATCATATTCCGGTTCGGCGTGCCCGACCGAATTGTGTCAGACAATGGCAGCCACTTCCGCAACCAGAAGGTCTACCGACTAGCAGAAAAATATAAAATTGATTGGAGGACGTCAACTCCTTACAACCCACAGGCCAACGGGCTGGCCGAAGCTTTTAACAAAACACTCTGCACCCTCCTGGCCAAGACTGTCAACTCTAACAAGAAAGACTGGGAAGAAAAGATGTACGAGGCACTATGGGCATACCGAACCGTATACAAGACTCCAACGGGCTGCTCGCCCTTCTCTCTCGTATACGGCTCGGAGGCGGTCGTCCCCGTCGAGCTGGAGGTACCCTCCCTCAGAGTCGCCATTCAGCATGGGCTCGTCCCTGAAGGGCAGACCAACGTCGAGCGAAGGCTCGACGAACTCTCCAGTCTGGAAGGAAAGCGGCTTCAAGCCCAACAGAATATCCAGGTCTACCAGGCCCGGATTGCAAGCGCCTTTGACAAGCTCGTCAAGGAACGCGAATTCAAGAAGGGCGACCTCGTCATGGTCAAGAGAAGAGACCTCATGGCTGCCAACCCTAAGGGTAAGCTGAATGAGAACTGGCTCGGACCCTACGTAGTCCAAAAAGTCTACGAAGGTGGGGCCTATGTAATTGTCAACCATCGCGGAGAAGTTCAGTTCCCGCCTCTTAATGGAAGGCACTTGAGATTGTACCACGCTCCGGCGCCCCCATTCAGGTAATAATATTACTCCTCGCCCTATTTTTGGGCGGATTTGCCTGATTAATGTCCAAACAACTTGGCTACCATCCACGTTTTCAAAAAAAAAAAGAGAAGAAAGAAGAGAAAAGTGAAAAAATGAAAAGTTGAGAGAACAAAAAATACATGTATAAAAAAAAGGAAAGAAAAAAAAATATAATAAAAAAAGAGAGAAAAGAGAAAAGAAAGAAAAAAAAAGAGAAAAAAGAGAGAGAAGAGAAAAGAAAGGAAAAGAAAAAAAGATAAAGAAGATAAAAAGAAGGGAAAGAAAAGAGCAAAAGGAGGATATAAAGAAAAAAAAACCCCAGAAAAGGGGAATGCCCCCCATTTCCAGTCACCGCCTCGCATCAGCGGAGGTACTAAAAGTTGACGAAACAAACTCTTCTCTCCGTCCTCCCCGGGCGGTGAGTACCCCTTTGACTTGGACCTCCCGTCCAGGTCATTGACTAAACAAACTCTTCTCTCTGTCCTCCCTGGACGGCGAGTACTCCTTTGGCTCGGACCTCCCGTCCGGGTCATTGACTAAACAAACTCTTCTCTCCGTCCTCCCCAGGCGGTGAGTACCCCTTTGGCTCGGACCTCCCGTCCGGGTCATTGACTAAACAAACTCTTCTCTCCGTCCTCCCCAGGCGGTGAGTACCCCTTTGGCTCGGACCTCCCGTCCGGGTCATCGACTAAACAAACTCTTCTCTCCGTCCTCCCCGGGCGGTGAGTACCCCTTTGGCTCGGACCTCCCATCCGGATCTTTGACCAAACAAACTCTTCTCTCCGTCCCCTCTGGCCGACGAGAAGTCCGGTCCCTGACCGAGGCCCCCCGCTTGAGGCCAGCACGTGCTTCCAATATTGCGGCGAAACCAGGGAGTCGCCCGTTCGGTATGGTGGAGTGGTCCCCTCGTCCTCCCCCTGGGAAGGCGAGCACTCTCCTGTACCCTGACGTAGGTCCCCGCCTGGTTCTCCCGGAGCAAATCTTCGCAAAGACCCATACCCTGCTAACGTGGTTCAGCACAAAAGAGGGGAAGGAGGGGAAGAAGAAAACAATGTACACAGAAAAGAAAGGAGGGTAAGAAAGCTCCCTCTGGGACGAATGCATACACAAAGAACGCGTGGAATCATAAATGCTCAGCTTTACTCAGAAAAGGGACCAGACTACATGTGCTGCGGGGCATACCCCTGTGTTACATTCGAAAGAAAAGAAAAAGGAATTAAGGGATGCGACGCTTAGTCGACGTCCCTGAAGATATCCTCGAGAGGGAGGATCCCGACGCAAGGAAAGTTTGTCCTGTCGCGCAGTCGGCCCCTTAATCCCTCGAGACGGGCGAGTGCCGCTTCCACGGACGCCATTTCAACTTCGGCGACGCCAAGAGCTTCCCTCTCCTCCGCAACCGCCCTTCCCGCCTCGGCGAGGTCGAACTTAGCCGCTGCAAGGTAGCCTTCCAACTCCTCGATCCGCCTCTCGAGGGAGCGAACGCTGCCTTCGTTCTCCTCTAAGGCTTTCTCGTGGCATTCCTTGTTACGGCGTCGGGCCTCCAAGGCCTGTAGATACTCGTCCGCCTGGGCATCTAGAGCGGCGCGCTCGTCAGGAGCTTGGGTCTCCAGGAATTCACGGCGTTTGACGTACTTCAATAATAGCAAGACCCGCCGTGACCATTCCCCCAGCGGACAGCCAAGCACTTGCAACGTCCCAGTTAACTGCGTCACTATGGTATGCACCTCCCGATACGACAGAGAAGCATCGGCGAGGAGCATCGTCCGTAAAGTGATCAGCATCTGACGAACCGGCGCCTCTGATGACGTGTGACTGACTGAGGGCACGACCGGAGGGATGAATTCCACGGCGCTGTCCACCTCCGCCCACAGATCGGCATCCACGGCGGCTGAAGAGGATGGGAGAGCAAGGGTTAAGTCGCCCGGCCGGCGTGGCTCGACTAAAGACCCCTGGCCAACTACTGTTGAGGAGGTGGCTGAGATCATTGCCGAAGCATCCAACGCCGCTATCATCAGCTGTTCTCCTGCCTCCTCCGCCTCCGCCTGCTGCGATGCCGGCACTGCTTTAAGGGGCAGGGGTGCAAGTGCCTCTGCTCCGGTCAAAGGAGGGGCCTCAAGCAAGGCTGGGCCCGCTGCCATCAGTGGCCGACTCCGCCTCTGCGGCTCCGATCCCTCCAGATGTGCGCGGAGCTCCGCGAATATTTGCTTCAGTAAGGGGTCCTCCATCTGGGCCGGAAGCTTTGGAAAAGGCGGAAGCGGAACCATTAGCCGGGGTAGACGTCCCGTCTCCACGAGCGCCGTAAGGCCCCCCACTCCCAAGCCCGTGACCGGAGCCAGTCCCGCCACCGCTAGCGGACCTATATTTGGCCGCCGCTTGGCAACGGCCTTCCGGGCACGGCCAGACGACCTCCCTGGCGTCGGCACCACCTGACCACAAAAAGCATGATTACTCACTTGCCAGCAGGAGTAAACCTCACGAGGCCCAAAAGGGGAGAAGGATTATGAGACTCGTGTCCTTACCTCGGCCACCGGGGCGGTACCGCTCTCGGGTGCGATCTCCCCCTCCTCCAGAGGCTCGCCCGCTAAAGGCTCCTCCGACGCCTCCTCCCGAAGAGCTTCAAATAGAAGGGCTAGCTTGCCCATGCCGACATCGACCCCCAATGGGCGGTCAACCGACGCAGCCGGAGCAGCCTCTTCCGCAGCCTCCGGCTCAGCCGATTCCTGAAAAGGTCGGGCGCAAGGAGGACGATATCAGTAGGCGACCACAGAAGCAGCCCCACGCAAATGGAATCACGCTTACAGCTGCCTCCTCCGTCAAGCCTAGCGAGCTAGCAAATGAAGAGGCCTTAGGGGCCAGCTCGGGCAGCCCCGATGCCCCAGACGTTGCATCCCCAGGAGCCGCCTCGTCGGAAGAATAGTTGTAATCTACCTCTTCCCCAGACGGAGACTCGACCGCCGCCGGCTCGGCCTGGGCCGGCAGAGGGGCTTCCACTTCAGAGTCTCTGTCCAGCACGTCCTCCCTCGGGCTAGGCGAGGCTCGCACTCCGACCTTTTTCCTCCTCACATATGTCAGCACCGTCGAGAGGTCGGGATCAGGCCCCAATGACTCGGTGGCCGCTGCGGCAACGCCTGTCATGCAAAAGAAGATAAGTCATGTTGAACCTACTAGCCCCCAGGACAAAAAAGGGGGAGCTAGCCGAATGGACGAAAATATTTACCCCCTTCGGCCCATACGGTCCGGGATGACTCGCCGGCTTCTTCGACGGACAGAGCCTTCATGGGAGCCGCAGCCCCGCTCTCGCCCGGGAGCAACACGGGCGCCGGTTCCTCCGTGCCGCCCGTAAAATAGAAGCGCATCGTCGCCGTGCGCGAATCCGAGGCCAACTCGGAAGGCCAGTCGACCGCAGATGACGTAGGCGGCCGATGAACCTCACCAGCTTCGTGGCTCGGTTCGGTCCGCGTGGCTTCGAATTCCTCGAAGGACAGGACAGAGGCCACCGGCGAGGCTGCCGTCGGAGCCGGGGATGCCTCGGTCCGCCCCCATTTTGCCGCCTGTTGCCCGGCCACCTTGGCAGCAGCCAACGCCTTCTTAACGGGCGACTGTGTTCGGGGCCTTCCCGTTGCCTGCGGCAAGGGAGCCGGAGCCGCCGCCGAGGTCGCCTTTGCTGGGACCGCGACTTCACCCATGTCAAACGTGGGCACGGGCTCTCCCACAGGAGCTGAGACAAAAAAAGTATCCAGGTGTTAGGGCTCCACTCCAAAATAAAAAGGGGAGGGGAGATTCAAGAGACACACTAATGATCGGGAACACTGACCGGCAGGTTGGCCTGGCTCGGGACGGGCAGCTTCAAATTCCTCGAAAGATGGGACTCGTGGTGCCGGAGGAACAGTCGTCGGAGCCTTAGCCGATTCCGTCTTCCTCCGCTTTGTGTCCCGCTGCTTAGCCGCCTTGGCGGCGTCCACCGCCTTCTTCACGGGTGATTTAGCCCGGGGCCTCTTCGCAGCCTTGGGCAAAGGAGCCGTGGTCGGGGCCAGCGGCGCAGCTTCAAAATACGCAGGCTTCTTCACCAGCCGGAGGAGGTTCCGGTACGTGGCCATCTGCGTGCTGTCGGGATGGTCTGCAAAGAAAAGAGGGGAAAGAACGAACATGCATTTACGATTAGTACCCAACTCACCGCGAAGGCCGCAGTGCTAAGAGACAAAACCGAAGAGCAAGAAGAGACTGAATACCATGAGGGCCAGTGTACAGCCGCAGCGTGATCGGCCAGTAGCTCAGGGACGTCTCCTTGTCCCGACGCGCCGCCTCCCGGACTAGCCAGCAAACGTCTTCAATCGTTTGGCACGGTCCGTAAGGTTGGCCAGATCCGCGTGCTTCTTTGAGGAGAGGTGACAGAAAAGATTAAAGTGGTCCATACCCCACCCGTCAGCATAATAATAAGGGATGTGCAGGCGCTTGCCCAGGAGGGAGGCCGTCGGATCTTCGATCTTCATCCCATTCACCCGGAGAAGGACGTATAGCCACGTGGTATCCTTATAGTTCTCGGGCTGCCTCTCCTCCCGCCTCATAAACGTGCGGTACGGGCAGGCCGAATCCCTCTCTGGACGCCAGCTCCTGGCAGGAGTCCCCTCTTCCTCTATGGGGAATGGATAATTGATGAGGTCCAGGCGGTCGCTCCCCACTTGGCACAGGTCCCTCAGCGTCTTCTGATAATGATCCTTGGCCACCGGGGGTAGCTCCACCTTCGGCGTCGGCCTCTTATCCCGGGCTTCCCGGCGAGCCGCCATATATGCTGCCACCTCCTTTTCCTGTTTATTCCTGAGCCGAAGAAGATGGTCTGGCTCAATGTCAAGAACCGGCACCGGCTGCCGACTAAGGAACCTCCTCTCGGCCCCATCCCAGCAATCGGTCTTGTGTAGCCGATAGAAGGCCGTCCGGCTATTCCACCATTTGATATAATCCTGGGTCACTCGGGGAACACGACCCGGGGCCGGTACTCTGAAGGAGGCAGAGTCCGCCCGGTGGAAGAAGTCCCACCAGCTCCTGGCGTGTTCAGCAACTGAGCTCCCCCGGACACTCCGCAAGGGCAGGCCGAACTGTGCATGATAAGCAGGGATATGCTGGTCATACCCAAAATTGCGACCGAACCGGAAGGGGTAATACGGCTCCAGCAACACGTTCTCCCCTTTCCTGAACACCAGCACGCTCGGGCGAATCGACAGCGCCCAGTCCCTCAGCTCCGGCTCTAGCAGCGGGCGGATCACATTCTCCTGGCTAATAGGGTGGACGTACTTCTCCACCTGGTCGTCTTTGCACTCCCTCTTGTTGTTCACCAGAGGGCTCGAATGTGCCGCCAACGTCCAGAAATGAATAGTCCCGGCCGCATCCCGGGGAACCGTTGTCAAGCGGCCCCGAATATCATACATCCGCATGGAGGTGGAGCCCGGCTCAGCACTGGCAAATTCCAACATCCTCGGCACCAGCCCCCAGTCCTGGAGAACTCGCGGGGCAAACTCCGGGAACAGCGAACAGACCCACGCGTTGAAGAAGTGCAGTGGGCACACATACCGGGCCTGCCGCGGGAACTGATGCGTACTGATGTCCCCCAGGGCCTTGTAAATCAAGCAAAGGGTCGCCGGGCACAGCGACAGCCTGACACCCCATGCCATTTGACATGCCGGGTAGATGGCATCCGGCCGAATCACTGTCTCGTCGCCGTACGGCATGGCGAATGAGCATAGCCAGTACGTGAGGTAGGCGGCGCAGTGGGTCTGGGGATCCAAGCCCATCGGGTTAGGCCCGCCTCGACGCCCTCTAGACGGGATCTTCACATTGAGCTTGGGCTTCGCACGCTTCTTGGGGGCGACAGCAGGTACCGACACAGGGGAATTCCTCGTACCGCTTCGGCCCGTCATAGAAATACTCCAGCCACAAGGGCATGCGTACCCTCTTCCTGTCCCCACGAGCGGGCTGCTTTCCCTTATGCGAGCACTGGTACAGCTCCCGGTACGCCTTCATGAGGTACCGATATGAATACCCCAGAGAATAATAGCCATCCCCGTTGGTCTCATCCTTGATCAAGTCGGGGAGGCATACTTCTTCATAAGGCTCCCCGTCAATGGGCAAGCCACTTAGCTGACTGAGACTCCACAAATCAAGTGAAGTCTCGCCCTCTGCCGTGTAAAAGGTGTTGGTCTCTGCGCTGAATACCTCTATCATGCCGCAGCAGAGACCCTTGGAGATGGGGTAGCCATACCGGGAAGCGTACACGCTATGATAAATGCCGACCCGAACCAGCAGCGGAGCATAGTTGAACAGCACGTGCTCCGTAAACTCCACCGCCCTCTCCCGGAAGCTGTGTGCATCCTGAAGCTTCAGCTCCCCAAACCAGCCCAGTGACAGCTCATACTTGAATCTGACGGCCAAGCAGTCCAAGATGAACGGCTCTTCTCTATAGCCCCACTTCAAGGGAGTCAAGAATAGTCCGAATCGAGGCGCCTCGTTGTGCACCTTCCCGGCAAACAGGTCCCATCTTGCCGGAGTAAACTGAGGCGCCCGCACCAACTTGTCTTCGGTCGGCAGCACCCCCTCAATCCCCAGAACTGGCTCCACTCCCGGACTTCTCCCACCAGATACATCGGAATACTCTGGGGGACGCTGTACAGTAAGCTGTCCCGGGTTTGCAGAATGGCCTGCTCAGCCTTCCTCACGACTCGGAAGTCTCGCCCTTCCCGCGAGCGAAAGTGCTTCAAAAAGTGAATGAGGTGCCTATCCTTCGGGAAGTCCTTCCTGTACTTCCCGGTGGCCCGGTCAAATGTGAAGCCGCTGTCGACTCTGGCAAGCCTCTGGAAATCCATGGTTTCCCCGTCAGACTCAGATGACTCCGCCAAGGCGGCTATCTCTGCATGCTCACGGTCCAGGTCTTCCACATTGAGCCACGTGACCGCTGGCACGGGACCCCGCGGGATGAGGTCGGCACCGATAGCAGCAGCAGGGGCAGAAGAACCACTTGGGGCAGCCATTTATCTGCAAAGATACATAAATAGAAGATCAGAATAAGCCACATGCAAAGGAAGTGAAAGACTGTAAAAGGGGGGCTTTGCTACAAGTCAAATGAATAAGATATTGCCAATTTCTGACGAAATTTCGACAGAGTTTCCCCTAGGCCAGAGGCGTAAGGGAAAAACACGGGTGCGCGTCCACAAGGAGTGACGGCCCCAACAAAACATGGTGGGCCCCGAGAGGCAACACCAGGAGTCCGCCGGTCAAAAGAGTCTTCTCCTCTAAGCCAAAAGTCCCCACATACTGCCTAAAGCCCCTTGGCCGGCACGCCCCTGCTAGTGGCTTCGCCGGCACGTCCTCCAGGTGCCTTCCCCGGCACACCCCTGCTAGTGCCTTCGCCGGCACACCCAAGAGGCCTTCCCCGGCACGCTTTGAAGCGTCTTCGCCGACACACTCTGTGGACTCCTTCCCCGGCACGCCCCATGGGCGGCTTCCCCGGCACGCCCCATGGGAGGCTTCCCCGGCCCACTCCGTGGCACCTTCCCCGGCACACTTCTGTGTGCCTTCACCGGCACAGTTGCCAGCACTCCACCCCGGCACGCTTGGTGCCTGCTCCCCGGCACGCCCTCGAGGCGTTTCTCCGGCACACCTTGGGCGGCCCTTCGCCGGCACGCTCCGATGCCTCCCCTACCGGCACGCTCCGACGCCCTCTCGTCGGCACACCTTCACGGTGTCTCCCCGACACGCTCAAGCCCGCTCCCAACGGCACCTCCGGCCACCCACGGCGCCGGAGACGGAGAAGAAAAGGGGAGAGGGGAAGAGAACAAGAATGAGAGGGAAGAGATAGGGAGATAACGACGGAGGGGGCGAGGGCCCCCGGCCGCCGACCGCGGTAAAAAAAAAGAGAGAAGGGAAAGAAGAGGGAAAGAGAAGGGAGAAGAAGGGAGAGAAGAGAAGAGAGATGGGGGGGGACGGCCCTCACGGCGGTGCCCTCACCGCGCTAACGACGACGACGACAACGGTGGCCGCGGCGGTGGCTCCCGGTGATGGAGAAGACGAAGAGAAGAGAAGGGGGGGCGGTTTCGTCTGCCGAAGAGAGAGAAGAGGGAAGGGGGGGTTCAAACGGGGGTGGTTCAAATGAACCGCCCCCGCCCCTTTTATACGGCAAAAAAAAAGAAGAAAGGAAAAGAAGGAAAATAAAAAGGGGGGGGGAAGAAAAAGGGGGAAGATGAGTAAAAAGGAAGAGAAGGAAATAAAAAAGAAGGGGACAAAAGAGACGAAGAAATTTCAAAAAAAAAGAGAATAAAAAAGGAAAAAAAAAAGAGAGAGGAGAATAAAAAGAAAAGGGGGGGGGGGTGAAAGAAGAAAACAAAAAGGGGGAAAACAAAAATTATTATAAATAATATATATATATACTTATATACATATATATATGCACACATACGTATATCCATCCACTTATATATATATATATATATATATATATATATATATATATATATATATATATATAGATGTGCGTAAATGAGGCACAATAATAAGGTCCTTCCGAGGGGACGTCCCGTCCCCACGGTCTCGGGCGGACGTGCACCCGTGCAAATGAAAGCAACGTTACCCCTACACACTCCACCTCTGCAATGACGCCACTACACTGGCCTGCCAAGACCCTCCCAGGGACGAAGCCCCGTGCCTCAACCACCTCTCGTCATACAGAAGTACCGTCACGGGCCTTACGCTCGGGTCGGTAAAACCTCTATCTTTGCGTTGGCATTAGCCCCTTGCCAACGAATAAGTCCCTTTCTGGCGCAAGGCCCCGTGCCCTAGCCACCCACTCCGCACAATATTACCATTACGAACCCTACGTCCGAATCGGCATAAATTCTCCCGTTGCGCTGGCATTCTATTCTTGCCAACGAATGAACCCTATCTTCCGGCGCAAGGCTTCGTGCCCTAGCCTACACACGCATATCACTCACTCGTCAAAAGAAAAAAAAGAGAAAAAAATAAAATGGGGTTAAAAATAGAGATACCCCGCCGGACTTGTCCCTACACGGGGACAAGGGTAAAAATGGCAACAACCCGGCTGTGGCGAAAACCCGAAAGGGCGCTATGGGCAAAATCAGGTACCCCGCCGCGTGAAAACCGGAAAGGGCGCGTGGGCAAAAGCAAGAGGGGGCCGGTACCAGTGAAAACCCGAAAGGGCGCTTGTATCGGTAATGTGGTTCAAAAAAAAAGAGAGAAAGAAAAGAACAGAAGAGATCAATAAACCAGGTCAGTCCCCGGCGCCCTGTCGGCACTGACGAAGAGACCAAGAGACAAAGAGATCAACAAACCAGGTCAGCTCCCGACACCCTGTCGGCACTGACGAAGAGACTAAGAGACAACAAACCAGGTCAGCTCCCGACTCCCCGTCGGCACTGACGAAGAGACTAAGAGACAACAAACCAAGTCAGCTCCCGACTCCCCGTCGGCACTGACGAAGAGACCAAGAGACAATAAACCAGGCCAGCTCCCGACACCCTGTCGGCACTAGCGAAGAGACCAAGAGACCAAGAGACAACAAAGCATGTCAGTTCCCGACATCCTGTCGGCACTGGCGAAGAGACCAAGAGATCAATAAACCATGTCAGTTCCCGGCATCCCGTCAGCACTGACGAAGAGAGCAAGAGACCAAGAGATCAATAAACCATGTCAGTTCCCGGCATCCTGCCGGCACTGACGAAGAGACAAAGAGACAACAAAGCATGCCAGTCCCCGGCATCCTGTCGGCACTGACAAAGAGACAAAGAGACAACAAAGCAGGTCAGCTCCCGGCACCCCGTCGGCACTGATGAAGAGATGAAGAGACCAATATGCTGCTTCAATTCCCGACACCACGTCGGCACTGATGAAGAGACCAACATGCTGCTTCAGTTCCCGACGCTCCGTCGGCACTGATGAAGAAACAAAGAGGCCAATATGCTGCTTCAGTTCCCGACACCACGTCGGCACTGATGAAGAGACCAACATGCCGCTTCAGTTCCCGACACCACGTCGGCACTGATGAAGAGACCAACATACTGCTTCAGTTCCCGACGCCCTGTCGGAACTGATGGAGAGACCAATATGTCGCTTCGGCTCTCAACACCCCGTCGGCACCGACGAAGAGAGAAGAGACAAGTACACCCACGGGCACCGCCCGGCTCATCCTTCTCCCGCGCTACCCATGGGTGGGGGGCATTTGTGGACACCAAAAAAAAATGCATACCTGGATATCCTGCTCGGCCTCGCGTCAGCAACGGCGCCAAGTGAAGAAACCCCGGAGAAATCAAGCACAAAAGGCCCCACGGCTCGTGGGCCTCAAAGAGAATCAAACGGGCCATGGCTCGTGCCCACAATGGGCTCAGAACAACCCCGGGTACCTCTATCAATCGATCCATAGGTATGAGTCCATTTGAGGTCATGCATGGATACAAATCGAGCAAACCAGTGGATCTCATTCCCCTTCCTCTCGAGTCCAAGACTTCCAAGTCAGCCGAAGAGTTTGCACAGCATGTCAAAAGTCTGCATGAGTCAATTAGCAAGCAAATAAGCCTCAGTAACGAGACCTACAAACATTTGGCTAATTCACATAGGTGTCACCACGAATTTCAAGAAGGTGACTTGGTTATGGTACGGGTTCGACCCGAATGACTCCCCTCGGGAGCCGTTAAAAAGTTACAAGCCCGTAGTGATGGTCCCTTCCAAATACTACGGAAGATTGGCTCCAATGCATATGTTGTGGACTTACCTCCCGAATATAGGATTAGCTCTACCTTTAATGTGGCAGATCTAGTGGCTTACAAGGAGCCCATAGTAATTCCTAGTGATCCTTTCGAGCCTTCTCCTCCCATTGAGAGTGAGCCCACCCCTGTGCATCCAACAGCCTTGAGAGCACCGCGCGAGCAAATTGAGAGGATACTAGATGAGCAGGTGATAGCTACACGGAGCAGGGTTTACCAGCGCTACCTTGTCCGCTGGCGGGACCGTCCACCTTCTGGTGATTCCTGGATCAGTCGAGAAGATCTCCAGCGCCTCGATCTAGACCTGCTGGAGCACTAGCAGAGCGGTGTCCCACCTTACTCGACGGAGTCGAGTTCCAACCGTCCCGGGAGGATTGGTGGGGACACCGGACTCACCGGACCCGTCACACGGAGCCGACGTAGCACCGCCCCGACACCACCGAGCTTGTGGCTCGGAGATTCGGCGTCCTGAGTATGTATTATATTTGTATGTATTTTATTTATATTGTGGTGGTATTGTATTATTACCCACTAGTCATATTTTATTTTATTTTGGCCAATAGTCAAAGGTTGGTTGTTGTATTTTATTTTATCAGGCCAAATAATCATAGGATATGGGTGTCCTTAGTTGAAATGTCTAGGGGTATTCTTGTCCTAGTGTAATATGGCCTTTCCTATATAAAGGAGGCTAGTGTACCATTTTATATATTGAATGCTTATGAAAGAAAACCCACGTAGATGCTTTTGCCCCTTGTTGCTTCCTTTCCCTCCTAGCTCCCTTGTGAGATTTGAGAGATTGTCCGGTGAGAGACCATCGCGAGGCAGTGGTTATCCCATCCCGTTCGTGTTTTCAGAATGCTGACGATCTCTTCTATGTCGCCGCTGCGTCAAGATTAATACCCTGGGACTCCTTATACAAAAGGTGTCCTGCATTTATGGGACAATCTTTTTCTGTCAACCATTATTTATCTCTTCTATGTGCTAGCATGTAACGACCCAAGATCTAGATACCGAGAAAGGAACCCGATACCATTCGAATCCTGGCCTGCCGCTCACGAGCCGGGACTCGGAAGGGCTAAAAAGGAGTGTGGAGGTACAAAGAAATAGGAAATACAGCACGATAATTCAACACTTAACAGAAATAAATAAATAACTACAACAGAGTCCAGTTCAACAGAAAGTACAGTCTAGGACAAAAGGACGTACCCAACGCCAAGTGAACACTCGGCCCGACAAGCTGGCAACTAAGAACCTCCGTACAGCACCCTCGAACCTTGAGGAAGAACCGCCGCACTTGAAACGCATGGGTGAGCCTCCTGTCACTGGCTCAGTAGAGGTCCCGCGGAACCCCAACCGTAAACAACGGCAGTAACGGAAAGTAGTAATAATAAGAACAACAGTAATAATAGGAACAACAAACCTGTGACGCCCCGACTCGTAGATCCGGTCCAGTCGTAAAGACTCACGTCGGATCCCGATCGAGACGTCACAGTGAGACAACCCAAACGATACATTATGGTTGAGAATTTTTTTACATAAACTTTGAGATATCATTACAGCGGAAATAAAAATGCTCGAATCATCAGCTTACATTCAAATGAATTCATCCACATACATCGAAATATATATTAACAACTTATATAAGTCATTTACTACATAACCAAAATTTTACACATATTTTTTTTTCGGACAGACATAACTACCTAAGACAATACTCGTAGTAACTCCAAACCTCAATCAGACTACTGCGAGATCACTCCTCACTTTCTTCTACCGCTTCTCCTGAAAATGTTCAACGGTGTGAGTCTACGAATAGACCCAGTAAGTGACTAGCATAGTCCCCAATCATAATATGTATAAACACATCTAAAGTGATTTACGGTATTTCATTTCATAATTTATTCTTAGGCATAATGTCAATTAGAGAACACATGAGGTTAATACATTTAACCCAATCTCAATTTCTATGATCATAAGTCATGCTATTAACATTTTACAAATACAACATGTTCATTAAAACTTTATTCTATCAATGACAAAGTAAATGATAATTCATCATTTACAAATATAAACAATTACAGTGTAATAACAGTAAAATGTAATAACAATTCAGTAGACAGTAATACTAATTTCACTATCGGTTCAATGAGCAGTAACAATAGACAGTAACAGTCATTTCAATATCAATACAGTGCACAGTAATAACAGTTTCAATATCAGTTCAATAAGCAGTAACAGTAGTTTCGATTTCAGTTCAGTGAGCAGTAATAGCCATTATAATAATGACTCAATAAATAGAAACAGTAATTTCAATTTTAATTCAGTGAGCAGTAATAGTCATTATAATAATGACTCAATAAACAGTAGCAGCCGTTTCAGTTTCAGTTCAGTAAACAGTAGTAGTCATTTCAATAATGACTCAGTAAGCAGTAATTGTCATTTGAATAATGACTCAGTAAACAGTAGCAGTCGTTTCAATTTCAGTTCAGTAAATAGTAGTTTTAATTTCAATTCAGTAATTAATAACAGTGATATAACTAGCCAGACACAGTGCCCAAACCACTCATAGAAGGACAGTCAGTCGGTACTCGATCACCTAGGTAAATAGTGATGAGTCTTGATTACTGCGCAGAACCGGGAGAAGTCCTCTCCACCTTAACTAGTGGTACTTGTCCACCTCCAGGATTTCAATCCCCGTTACCCTCAAGGTCAGTACAGTGTGAACCTCCACATAGGGCCATTTCTATAGTTTGGTTCCAGTCTCCCCCTATGGTGGCAGTGTCCATTTGGTAGCAATAATAGTACAATATATATATATATATATATATGACTTATATGAAATGGACACATGCCACTCAAAATTCATGCCGTGAACATTAATATGCCAATACTGAAAATCCTTTTCTTTTTCTAAAATTCTCAACTTATTTAAACATAATGACATATATATATCCAAAAATTTACTAATTCTGTTTATAGACATCATAATGTAGTGAAATTTCATAGAATCAACACATTTATAGGAATGATCAATACAGAAATTTGTCATCATTTTTCAAATAGTATATATAATTTTCCAAGATTATTTATTCTCTATTTATATATCAAAAATTTATAATTATGTTCTCAAAACTAAGAGTCTATTAAAATTTTAGAAAAACAACACATTTACAGAAATGATCAATGCAGAAAATTGTCATCACTTTTTAGTCAGTAATTATATTTTATTTCAAAATTGCTTATACTATCACATGAATCATAAATTGACTAAATTTATCTACCATGTTCTGGAGATCATTACATTTTTACTGCATATCACATTTACATGTAACATTACACAGAAAATTTTTCATAAATTTTCATGTAGTAATTTGAATTTTTCTAGAATTACATATATTTCAACATATATCATAAATTGACTAAATTTAGTTACTATGTTCTGAAATTCATCAAATTTTTACTGTATATCACATTTACATATAACATTACACATAAAAATTTTCATAAATATGCATGCAGAAATTTGAATTTTTTTAGAATTATATAAATTTTCCTATGCATGGAAAATTAACGAAATTTATCTAAATTACACTAAAAATAATCATACTTATTCAAACTATCATTCATAGCAGCAAACACTCATTCATAACAGAAACTTCATTTTTGAAAACTCTTAATCATTTTTCACACTTTATTTGTAATATTTTAATAGAATAACAAAAATACAACAGGAGTGATAAATCAACTAAATATAACCAAAATGATCAGAAAATTACTAAAAGTTTACATAACATTCTTCCCGGCATAAGTGTTATATATAAAAAATTTTATCATTTTTTATTCAGTATGTCTAATTTCTAAAATTTTATATCAATTTCTAAAATTTATAATAATTTACCATGATAACTTTTAAATAGATAAAATTATCCAGAATACTTACAATGACTAACATATACTGAGAATTAACTTATGAATATTATATGTCAGTTCTGAAATTTTCTCAGAATGTTTTACAGAATATTTATATTTATTTAACTTTCTAATTATTTGTTTAAACATTGGTAATTATACCAATAAAGATTCTGTTATCAGACTACGATGAAATTTTCATAACTCAGTTCTAACATGCATTTTAGTCTTATGGTAAAGTTTCAAGAATTTTCATATAGTATTTCTATTTATCCCATAATTTTATACCTCTTATAAAATCTCAAAAATTATGTAATATCACTTACAAATATCAATAATTATTTATATTTTCAGAATACAACAAACTCAACGTAAGAACCTTTCTGTGAAATTCTAAGATTTTTGTGAACATGATCTCTAATTTATGTAATTTATATATAATTATATATATATATTATCATGTATGGAAATTCATTAAAATAAATACAGTGATCCAAAAATCATGAACATTTTTGTACACATAGGATTCACAGTAAGATGCATTCATGTAATTTGAGGTGATTTAATATCATCCCTTTAATATTTTAGTATAATTGATCACATTTAAGATAATATTAAAATATTCACAAACGTAAAAATAAATTGACTCAGGCATGAAAATTTTTACAGAGGGCTCATAACATCAGATCTCATGATTCTAGAAGTTTTCTAAATTTAACATACACTGTTACTAATTTTAAAATATTAATCACTTAATTATACCATTAATCACATACTTTAACTTAATGATATCATGGAAATTCGACTAATCTATGATCACCTATGGTGAAATACGATCTCTGGACTTGACCATCATTTTAGATGCTCATTAACACACCCTAAATCAGCTTAAACATGCTAATCCATGCTAATTAAGGGGATAAAAGCTTAATCACTTACCTTAAATAAGCTTAAACATCTCTTTAATAGCCTTCTCTTCTCCTCCTGCTGCACTTCACGTAGCCAGCTCCCAAGAGGAACAAATAAAGCCTTCTACCCCTCTATTTATAGGGGGTTTTGTCTAATCAAATCTTAAACATTCATTTAATCAAGGGTGGATATTAAATCTTTAATTTAATATTATTTAATTAAAATTTTGAACTTCAAACCTTCACCAACCCACTAAGCCCACTATTTTGACTATCTCATATTTTTTCTTTTTATATATGACATGTGGAGATTGACTAAATGAGTAGGTTTAGACTAAGAGAGGTTAAATAAATGAATAAAATAATAAAATATTTTTTTAAACAAAATATGTCGCAAAAGCAGCCGAAATGGGGAGGGGGCGGGGCGACGCGCGTGGGTGGCCGCGGCCGTCCGCGCCGCTACCGACGTCTTTTGTTTTTTGTTTTTAATATGAACGCCGCAAAGCGGCCACGGGGGGCGTGGTGCGCCTGCGGGCCGGCCCCCGCGCGGAAGCCCCCGTGCGCGCGCGGGGGGCTGCCATTCAAAATTTTTTATTATATTTTTTAAAAATTAAACTTTTATTACATTTTAACCTCTTATCTTTTATTTTTACATTTTTGACCTTTTCTTTTGTTTAACCCCTTTCTTCTTATTATTTTAAACCATTAGCCTCCAAATATTTTTTTAAACTTTTGATTATTATTATTTTTTCTTTCTTCACTTTTTCTTTAACTTTTAAACCTCTTTATTTTTATGACTAAAATAAATATAATAAAATTAATAGTTTAAATATTTAGGCATACATAAATTTTTTATAATTAAAATACTATAAATTTGCAGGGCATCACACCCTCTCCCCCTTAAAGAAAACTTCATCCTCGAAGTTTGGAGTTAGATCACATATCGAACAATCTAGGGTCTGTATTCTTCATCACTTCCTTTGGTTCCCATGTGACCTCCTTATACGAGAAGTTCTTCCATAATATCTTCTGCGGGTTCCTCCGCCTGCTTAGCATCCTGTATAGCTAACGCAAACACCCGAGCTGGGCTCAGAATCTCCCTGCCGATCCCGCTACTACTGGTCTGGCTACTACTGGAGCTGCTACTATTGCTACTGGCCGAGCTGCTACATGCTGCATCAACTTCGGACAATCTCGGATCATGTGACCCTTCTCGCCACAACGAAGACACCTGTCGGTGGCAATCCGGCATACTTCCCCGCCATGTCGCTTGCCGTAGTGTTTACATTCTGATTTGTCGTTGTCTCTTGCTGGTGGCGTGATCTTCTCTGTCACGAACGATCGCGACGGATTCTCCATCACTCTTTTACCTTTGTCATTTAGATGAAATAGTGCCGATGGTCTCTTTGTCGAATTCCTCTTCTCCTCTTGATATAATTCCATGTTGCTCTTTTGACGACATGCAGCACCAAGAGCCACCTCCATCGTAGTAAGACCCAGTGCAACTAAACGGGTCCGAAGCGACGGTCGTAGTCCCGTCACAAACTTCTTCACCTTTCTCCTTTCATCCGTAATAATGTGCGGTGCATACATTGATAATTCCGCGAACTTGGCCTCATACTCGAGCACGGTCATCGACCCTTGAGTTAGGGCCAAAAAGTCTTGTTCCATCTTATCTTGCACATGCTCCGGTATGTATTTTATCGTGAATAGCTGCATAAATTCTTCCAAAGAAATATCATGCTATAGTCTGTCGGGTTAATTCCTTAGCACAGACGCCCACCATACGTCTGCTCTCTCCTATAGCATGTACGCCGCCAACTAGTCTTGTCTTCGTCTGCACATCGGATAACCCAGAAGATATTTTTGATCTCGCGGAGCTAGTTTTCATCTATGATTGGCTGACCATCCCCCTTAAAAGAAGGTGACGCCATCCGCCAAAATCTCTCCATTATGGTCACCCCTCCTACCATGTTCTAAAAATGTGATTATATGATTAAGTTTTCGTCATAACTACCTGCTAGTTCATGACTTTTAGGAATATGGATTAAGCTGATGACTATTTATGTAAATTCTCAACCGTGGGCTCTGATACCATTCTCTGTGACGCCCTGACTCGTAAACCCGGTCCAGTCGTAAGGACTCACGTCGGATCCCGATCGAGACGTCACAGTGGGACAACCCAAACGATGCATTATGGTTGAGAATTTTTTTACATAAACATTGAGATATCATTACAGCGGAAATGAAAATGCTTGAATCATCAACTTACATTCAAATGAATTCATCCACATACATCGAAATATAGATTAACAACTTATATAAGTCATTTACTACATAACCAAAATTTCACACATATTTTTTTTTCGGACAGACATAACTACCTAAGATAATACTCGTAGTAACTCCAAACCTCGATCAGACTACTGCGAGATCACTCCTCGCTTTCTTCTACCGCTTCTCCTGAAAATGTTCAACGCTGTGAGTCTACGAATAGACCTAGTAAGTGACTAGCATAGTCCCCAATCATAACATGTATAAACACATTCAAAGTGATTTACGGTATTTCATTTCATAATTTATTCTTGGCATAATGTCAATTAGATAACACATGAGGTTAATACATTTAACCCAATCTCAATTTATATGATCATAAGTCATACTATTAACATTTTACAAATACAACATGTTCATTAAAACTTTATTCTATCAATGACAAAGTAAATGATAATTCATCATTTACAAATATAAACAATTACAGTGTAATAACAGTAAAATACAATAACAATTCAGTAGACAGTAATACTAATTTCACTATCGGTTCAATGAGCAGTAACAGTATGCAGTAACAGTCATTTCAATATCAATTCAATGCACAGTAATAACAGTTTCAATATAAGTTCAATTAGTAGTAACAGTAGTTTCGATTTCAATTCAGTGAGCAGAAATAGCCATTATAATAATGACTCAATAAACAATAACAGTAATTTTAATTTCAATTCAGTGAGCAGTAATAGTCATTATAATAATGACTCAGTAAACAGTAGCAGTCGTTTCAGTTTCAGTTCAGTAAATAGTAGTAGTCATTTCAATAATGACTCAGTAAGCAGTAATAGTCATCTGAATAATAACTCAGTAAACAGTAGCAGTCGTTTCAATTTCAGTTCAGTAAATAATAGTTTCAATTTCAATTCAGTAATTAATAACAGTGATATAACTAGCCAGACACAGTGCCCAAACCACTCATAGAAGGACAGTCAGTCGATACTCGATCACCTAGGTAAATAGTGATGAGTCTTGGTTACTACGCAGAACCGGGAGAAGTCCTCTCCACCTTAATCAGTGGTACTTGTCCACCTCCAAGATTTCAATCCCCATTACCCTCGGGGCCAGTACAGTGTGAACCTCTCCATAGGGGCATTTCTATAGTTTGGTTCCAGTCTCCCCTTATGGTGGCAGTGTCCATTTGGCAGCAATAACAGTACAGTAAATATATATATATGTACATATATATATGACTTATATGAAATGGACACATGCCACTCAAAATTCATGCTGTGAACATTAATATGCCAATACTGAAAATCTTTTTTCTTTTTCTAAAATTCTCAACTTATTTAAACATAATGACATATATATATCCAAAAAATTACTAATTCTGTTTATAGACATCACAATGTAGTGAAATTTCAGGGAATCAACACATTTATAGGAATGATCAAAACAGAAATTTGTCATCATTTTTCAGACAGTATATATAATTTTTCAAGATTATTTATTCTCCATTTATATATCAAAAATTTATAATTATGTTCTCAAAATTAAGAGTCCATTGAAATTTTAGAAAAATAACAAATTTACAGAAATGATCAATGCAGAAAATTTTCATCACTTTTTAGTCAGTAATTATATTTTATTTCAGAATTACTTATACTACCACACGAATCATAAATTGACTAAATTTATCTACCATGTTATGGAGATCATTAAATTTTTACTGCATATCACATTTACATGTAACATTACATAGAAAATTTTTCATAAATTTTCATGCAGTAATTTAAATTTCCTAGAATTACATGTATTTCAACATATATCATAAATTGACTAAATTTAGTTACTATGTTCTGAAATTCATCAAATTTTTACTGTATATCAAATTTACATATAAAATTACACATAAAAGTTTTCATAAATTTTCATGCAGAAATTTAAATTTTTATAGAATTCTATAAATTTTCCTATGCATAGAAAATTAACGAAATTTATCCAAAGTACACTAAAAATAACCATACTTATTCAAACCATCATTAATAGCAGCAAACAATCATTCATAATAGAAACTTATTTTGAAAACTCTTAATCATTTCACACTTTATTTGTAATTTTTTTATAGTATAACAAAAATACAACATGCGTGATAAATCAACTAAATATAACCAAAATGATCAGAAAATTATTAAAATTTTACATAACGTTCTTCCATACATAGGTGTCATATATAAAAATTTTCATCATTTTTCATTCTGTATGTCTAATTTCTAAAATTTTATATCAATTTTTAAAATTTACAATAATTTACAATGATAAGTTTTAAATAGATAAAATTATTCATAATGCTTACAATGACTAAAATACAATTAGAATTAACTTATGATTATCATATGTCAGTTCTAAAATTTTCTCAGAATTTTTCACCGATTATTTATATTTATTTAATTGTTTAATTATTTATTTAAATATTGATAATTATACCAGTAAAGATTCTATTATCAAACTAAGATGAAATTTTAATCACTCAGTACTAACATTTATTTTAGTCTTATGGTAAAGTTTCTAGAATTTTCATATAGTATTTCTATTTATCCCATAATTTTATACCTCTAATAAAATATCAAAAATCATGTAATATCACTTACAGATATCAATAATTATTTATATTTTCAGAATACAACAAACTCAACGTAAGAACCTTTCTGTGAAATTCTAAGATTTTTGTGAACATGATCTCTAATTGTTGTAATTTATATACAATTATATATATATTTTATTATGTATGAAAATTTATTAAAATAAATACCGTGATCTAAAAATCATGAAAATTTTTCTACACATGGGATTCACAGTAATATGCATTCATGCAATTTGAGGTGATTTAATATCATCCCTTTAATATTTTAGAATAATTGATCACATTTAAGATAATATTAAAATATTCATAAACGTAAAAATAAATTGAATCAGACATGGAAATTTTGACAAAGGACTCATAACATCATATCTCATGATTCTGGAACTTTTCTAAATTTAACATACACTGTTTCTAATTTTAAGAGATTAATCACTTAATTATACCATTAATCACGTACTTTAACTTAATGATATCATGGAAATTCAACTAATCTATAATCACCCATGGTGAAATACGATCTCTGGACTTGACCATCATTTTAGATGCTCATTAACACACCCTAAATCAGCTTAAACATGCTAATCCATGCTAATTAAGGGGATAAAAGCTTAATCACTTACCTTAAATAAGCTTAAACCTCTCCTTAATAGTCTTCTCTTCTCCTCGTGCTGCACTTCACGTAGCCAGCTCCCAAGAGGAACAAATGAAGCCCTCTACCCCTCTATTTATAGGGGGTTTTGCCTAATCAAATCTTAAACATTCATTTAATCAAGGGTGGAGATTAAATCTTTAATTCAATATTATTTAATTAAAATTTTGACCTTCAAACCTTCACCAACCCACTAAGCTCACTCTTTTGACTATCTCATATTTTTTCTTTTTTTTATACATATGACATGTGGAGATTGACTAAATGAGTAGGTTTAGACTAAGAGAGGTTAAATAAATGAATAAAATAACAAAATATTTTTGTAAACAAAATATGCCGCAAAAGCGGCCGAAATGGGGAGGGGGCGGGGCGACGCGCGTGGGTGGCCGCGGCCGTCCGCGCCGCTGCCGACGTCTTTTGTTTTTTTTGTTTAAATATGAACGCCGCAAAGTGGCCAAGGGGGGGGGGGGCGGCGCGGTGCGCCCGCGGGCCGGCCCCCGCGGGGCATCCCCCGCGTGCGCGCAGGGCTGCCGTTCAAATTTTTTTATTATATATTTTTTAAAAATTGAACTTTTATTACATTTTAACCTCTTATCTTTTATTTTTACATTTTTGACCTTTTCTTTTGTTTAACCCCTTTATTCTTATTATTTTAAACCATTAGCCTCCAAATATTTTTTTTAAACTTTTGATTATTATTATTTTTTTATTTCTTCACTTTTTCTTTAACTTTTAAACCTCTTTATTTTTATGACTAAAATAAATATAATAAAATTAATAGTTTAAATATTTAGGCATACATAAATTTTTTTATAATTAAAATACTATAAATTTGCAGGGCATCACAAAATCGGTGGCCGATAAAAACTCGGCGCTACAGCTACTCCTACTGTACACGAAAACACACCTCAATCTCACAGTCGGGGGACCACCAGACAACAACCCACCCTAGTCACGCTACTAGAAAAATGACCACGTTGTCGGGAACTCAACGTTGTCTAGGGGAAAGCCCTCGGTGACGCTCACCGGAACCCCTGGACATCGGCATCGGGAAAGCACCCGGAACTCCACGCAAGACCACGTCTCGTAGACGTGAAGCGGAACTCGACTCACGAGAAACTCACGTCAAGTGACACGAGCACTGCCCACGAGAAGTAAAGTCGAATGCGTCCACTGATGATTTAATCCGCGCCTCAAGTGTCTCGCTGCGACGTCCTAGGCGGAGACAGAGACACAACATTAACCAGTACCACGAACAAGGACTAGCTGGGGTCGCGCTCGTCAGCGCGGGTCCGAAAACCCCCAACTAAGTGTGCACACACAGACCATACGTCATAGGTCAGATCCTCTAGCTAATTCTTCCCCCGAAGCCCGGACTCAGGCTGCACGTGGGGGCCCTACGGTAACCAGCCTAAAAATCGTCTCTATCGGGTAAGTCGCTCCACCACTCCCAGGTGGGTCAGCACACGCGTACCATAAGAAGGCTACGGCTAGTGGGAGGTCACTAAATGTGAACACGAAAAGCAACGCACTCACCCATCGCGAGTAACGCGGAGTAACAGGTGGCTCAACACCACCAGACTCTGGATGGTCCACTAAACCTATTAACCCAACAGTCCTTAAGTCACACGACTCGGGGTCAAGACCATCGTACCGGGATTACTCCATGCCGTCAATCTGGCCTATACCTAGGTCAGAAACCACGGTAGCACAAATACCGAGGCAGCTCACCAGCCGCCAAGGTAATCCCTCGTCCAAGAGACACACGAAAAACCTCCAGTCCTAGGCTGGTTGACTGGACTCACAGTCCGAGACCACACGCATGGCCCACTCGGAGACCACTTCCGGAGAAACCCACATCGTGCAGGGAAGGCCCTCCGCACTCATACCGACTCACGGGGACTCACTCAAGCGTAACACAGAAACCTAGAACACGCAGCAGGGTCACCCGGACCCTCCTAACACAAGGGTGTGCAAATCAAGATAACACGGTATCTCCAGAATCACGAAGAATCACTCGGACACTTCTTCCTCAAAACTGTATCGCATACGGGCACCTCGGGACAAGAAAACGTGGGACACGGCAGCCTGGGGGAAAATTGGGCTGGGCGGCCAAACACCTGGCCGCTCAGAGGCCTGGGTGTGGCCGCCCAGCACCTGGGCACCCCTTGCCTGGGCGGCCACAGCTTGGGCCGCCCAGAGGGCTGGGCGGCCATCGGCTTGGCCGCCCAGTACAGGGCTTTACTGGGTGAGGGCGACCAGGGTCCTGGCCGCCCAACACCCCTGGGCGGCCAGACCATTGGCCGCCCAGTGACCTGGGCATCTAGGGTCATGGCCGCCCAGACCAGGGCACAGACGGCCACCTAGGTGGCCACCCTCTGCGTTTCCCGTGGACAAACTGAGCTCCATCGTGAGCTTGGTTCCACGCCCCATTCGATCCCAACCGAAGGGAAAAACATAGGGATTCATTCCCCTGACCCCAAAACCCAAAAATGGAGGGAGAAAAGTAAAGAAATCTCGCTCGATCCGACGAATCCGTCGCATGCCTCAAAAACATGATTTTTCCTCCAAATGAGCAATACATCCCGCTCGACTCACCACGGCTTACAAAACTCGCGGGAAATGAAATACTCAAGCTAGGGAAACCATCCCCCTACATCCACCGAACATTCTGCGCACCGTGGACGCCGTTCCGTCGAGAAATGCCCCGCAAACCACCGCCGGCGCCCCGAGCTCGCGAACGACGAACGCCGTGCCTCCACCTCGATCCTCGCTTCAACCTCGTTGCTCCATGCCCCACGAACCTCGCCACCTCGCCCCCGTCCACCTCCGTCGGCCGTCGGAGAAGAGAGGGAGAGAGGAGAGAGCGTGAGAAGAGAGAGGGAGAGAAGAGGGAAATGTGAGTGAGGGAGAGAGAGAAAAATGAGGTTTATATATATATAAAATCTGAAAATTTTGAAAAATATCAAAAAATATAAAAAATTACCTCCGCGATCTTTGGAAAGCGCACAACGCAGTGGTAACGTCCCGGAGTCAAAGAACGTAACGGTTCGCCTACACGGCGTTCCGAAGGTCCGACAGACGAAAATACGCGTAAACTATAAAACTCAATCCGAGAACCACAAAATGATCCGAAACCCACGGATCCTGTCTCGATGAATGATCCGAAAAACTTGAGACGTTACATAGCATGTGTCTGCTTTGCATTTTCTTTTTTGTTGTTGTTATTGATATGTTCCTGATGTATATCCATGAGATACATCCTTGATGTATACCTTATCTCTTCCCATTCAATGGCGATCTGTGATGGCATATGTCAGATAGTAACCATTGGATTGAAATATATAAACATGGGTACTCTGGAACACATGGGAACAGAGAAGCGAAGAGCCCTTTTCTCCATTATGTGGTCCTCTTCTTTTTGCTTCATTTACATGGTATCAGAGTTCTCCCCGC